>CM042148.1:92735859-92753359 GCA_023376005.1 Doryteuthis pealeii | reverse complement strand
AGAGAATAGGACCAGCCTAGAATCACCTTGTACCAAGAAACTTGGTACCCCAACAAATATATATATATATATATATATATATATATATATATATCTGAATTTATAATGAAGACTCAATTTGAAAGCACTGATATTGTCCCTACCCCCCAGCACAGTTTGAGCTTTTCATAGTGTTCCATATTTCTGTAAGCTGAGCTGGAAAGAAGTGTTTGGAAATCCTATTTTCAGTTTGTTCTTATTGTTTAAGCACATGACCACAAGTTGAGTATCGTTGTCAGTTTAAATATAAATTTTTTTCCCTGCAGCTAGCACAGTGGGTATTCACATCAATCTAATGGATTCCGGTTATTATTCTGTTGGCTTCAAGAATATCTACTCTCTTTCTTGTGAATGTCAGAGTTTGAAGCTGGGGCATCGACTGCTCACTAAAAATATGATTGGCATCTGCATAAAGAGAACACAAAAGAAGTACAAGTTTAGGTTCATGTTCACTGGAAATCTTTTGTAAACAATTGTACATTCAAGTAACTATTCCTAATACAAATAATTTGCATATATATAATTTTGATTTTTCAGCCTGTTGTCCTCATCTTTATTGTAGTATGTAAAAACAACATTTCAGCTGCTGTATCCACTGGCCTTCCTCAGCTGTTCCCTGTGTATCCAATATATATATGTGTATGTGTTTGTGTGTGTGTATCTAGCAAATATATGTATTTTAGTTAAATTTTATAATAAAATCATATTAAATTAGAAACGCTAACGAAACTGAATAAGAATGCAGATAAAAAGATTTTGAAGATAACTCTTCCATCATTTTCCGTTACTATTGGTAAATTTTCCTAATTCAACTGTTTAGTTAAAATAGGAAGTAAAGAATAATATTACAGTTATTTCTTCTTGTTAAGGGATTTCTTTTAAGATTATTGAAGAGATTTTTGCTCATATTCAATAAGATAAAACCAACAATTAGAAATCAATAATACTAAGCGTATATTTATTAAAATCAAATTTTTAATATCAATATGCAAATTAGCATTCATACTGTAGTTGTATATATAAATACAATTACATGTATTAGTATGTAGATATGGTCAACAGTATAAGTAATGTTGTGATGTAAATACTAAAGGAATTGTGACTTGTATAGTAATATAGTACAGACAGACAATCCCACAATCTCCATTATAATAAGATATATATATATATACATATGTATATATATGTGTGTGTGTGTGTGTGAAGAAAAAGTGGAAGTGAATCTGATAGGATGTAATATTGTAAAAAATTTGAAAAAACACAAGTTTATAAATGAATGAGGTTTATTTCACTTACGCTGCAGTGTTTTGGGCTGTTACCAATGAAAGCCCTGATGAAGGTCTATCAAAACAGACCGAAACACTGCAGCATAGGCGAAGTAAACATCATTCATTTATAAACTTGTGTTTTTTCAAATTTTTTACAATATTACATAAATATATATATGTGCATGTGTTTGTGTGTGTGTATCTATCTATTTCAATCTGTTCATATCTATCTATTCAGTCTGTTCATAACTAACTAGCTATCCCATTCTCTTCCCCACCTTTCTCTCTCTCTCTCTCTCTCTCTCATATACATGTTGAATTAAACAAAAGACACATCTCCTGTTTAACAATTTTATTTGTGATTTTTTCAAGTTTTCTGGCCAACTTTTTAATATTTGGGTGGAATTTGTGTCCCGAGTACTTTAATATTACATTAATATAATTTGAAAAACTGGAGCACATCACCCCTGATGATGGCATTTCGAAGTGCCAAAAGTACTCGGGACATGAACTTTGGTGGACTAATCCACTAATTCCACCCAAATATTAAAAAGTTGGCCAGAAAACTTGAAAAAATCACAAATAAAATTGATAAACAGGAGATGTGTCTTTTGTTTAATTCAACATGCATAAATGAAAGAATGCTGCCCAAATACACACACACATATATATATATTATTCTTTTTATATTTAGCTATATATCTCAGTCTCTTCATATCTATTTATGCATGTATATGTATCTATCTATGTCTTCTTATTTCTGGGAAATCATTTTGAACAGATGGGCCATTGCTATGCTTAGATACAAAGTAAACATCTAAGAAAAACCGGGGGATACATTGGTTGAAACGTTGTGTTTTTTCTTTTTACATATGAAATAAAGATGAGGACAACAGTTTGACTGTTTTGGGTGTCTTTATTTGAACTGGTCACATTCTTGACTTTTGGAATAGAGAATTAATTTCCTGCAAGATTCAAACTCTGATCCCTTTCCCTTAAAAGCCAATTTGATCAAACCATGGTCTAATTGATTATCTTACAAAAGGTAACTGACAAAAGTCATTACAAAAAAATGACCACTGATCAAAACGTGGTTATGGGCCTTTCTACATATACAACTACACAACTCCTGTTATTCAGAAACATCAATCACTGTTCAGACAAAGATCTTTCCATCTCAAAGTCCTGATGAAGGTTTATTAAAAAACAAAACTTTATAATGTTGACTTCACCATCAAGAATAAATTCATCTTTTTGGAATACTTTGTTTTTTTTTTAGCTCAGTCAGTAGAGCACTCGCCTTGGAATCACAAGGTTCTGAGATCAATACCAGTCCCCACCAACTCATCATATGAGTAGCACAAATAGGGTTATTTGATCTGTGTGATAATGTGAGGAGCTGACAGTAGGTGTGGCTCTCCACCTCAGCAAACTAATCTCCGTGGTCCATTACTGGTAAAAAAGGGATAGACTCCTAGCTGTACGGCTGATACCGACAATAGACCATCCCCGCCAACTTTTGTTTTTCTATTTACTATATATTGTCGGAATTGTCACTGCCAAACTGCATTTGGCTTTTTTTACCTTTCCTTTGGACCACAGCGGTAGTATGGAGAGGGGGTATCTGCTGCTTGGGCAACAGCGCATCCTCCATATCAACCCACCCAGGCCAAGTAGTTAAAAAAAAAAAACTTGGACTATGCCATCGTCTTTTGCAGACGGAAGTATGCCAACCAGCCAACCAATATCGTTGGATTTGTTTCCATATTTTACTGCCAATATGTTTTATCTATGTTATAATTACTAGTACAAAATAAAAAACGCGCTCCGGGCGATGTAAAAATAAATTTTTGAAACATATTGCCTGAGGGGTGGGAGTAAAAAATTCAATGTCAGCGAGTTTGTACCCTAAGTAAGTAAAATCATCAATTCATTAAGGATTAAAAAATAAAACAATTTGAAAAGTAAACTTTAAATATGTTTTAAAATAAAACAAACTATATATAGATATATAATACCAGTCATGTATTTATTAAAACTTGTTTTAAAAAACAATGAGGACTGTCTAATGCTGCATGTTCAAATTTGAGTGTATTTATTCTATGTTATGACGATTTTGGGTAATTTTTGTTACAGACAAAAACCGGAAGCAAATCTCCATTATTAATAGATAGTAAAAAGTTAGGTTGATATTTATAGTATGGAATATGATGAAAGTCAAATTATTATGTTAGTATAGCATTTAATTCTAAGACTAACAGCAACAAATAAATGAATTAAAATTTAGTTTAATTCTAACAATTTATTAAAGACAAATAAAACAATGAGTAACAATATAAAGTCCTTCCTGTGTATAAAGTTGAGTTTGCGGGACTTCCCAGCATGCTGGTGAAGATATCTGGAATGGGTGGTTTCTTGGAGAGGTTTTAAAGTCGCTGCCTCGTTGGATCTGGTCTCCACAGGTCTGTCCTGTGTGGATTTTGGTATTTTGCGCCAAAACTTCTGGGCTCATCACTTGATTGGTATATCTAATCAGAGAAAGCCTCTCCTTCACTCAACTCACACACAGAAATTACCATTTTACTGACACAACATATTTATTAATTTCTAAGGGGTTTTCAAGGTTAACTGAATGATATTGATGCTGTCTTCTCTACACCATAAATAGTGTAAACAAACTGATAATCCATAGCAAATAAACAATAAAAGCAGATAAAAGATTGATAAGTGATTATTGCTTGAACTTGGTCAATTGCTCCGAGTTCAAAGCAGTTCAGGGTTGCTTGGATGTTTCTAAGTTCTGCACTGATGACAGCATTCTTAATATTCTCATCAAGATGTGGTGTGTCTGTGTGTTCAGTTACTAGGCAAAAGTATTGATGTAAATGATAGAAGGGGAAGATTTCATAGAATAAATATCACACTTTCCTCCACGGAAAAGGTGTTACTAGTGGCCAGTAACCAGACAAAAAGAAAAGAGGACATAACTGAATACACCTGAATTACATGTTTGAACACAGTCAAATGTTCAGTTTATATAGATGAAAGTTTTAACTTTAAAACCAACAGCCAATCAGGAGATCTTGTTAAGGTGATTGGTTCTGTGGTTAATTCAGGGTGATGTTTGAGCATACCATGCAATTGGCCCTAATATTGTGGATTGATATACCTTTGGACCAGTAAACAGATTCATTCGCACATGCTTTCAGGATGACACACCCTGGTGTGCAAAATGTAGGCAATGTAGAAGTGGATAGTCCAATCTACTATTTAAACAACGTACCAAGTCTCGATCCTCACAACATACTCAGATTGCAACACAGATTAATGATAATCACTCCATGAATCTCTACACTGTCCAGAATGCAATCCTTAATACCACGCTAAATTCTTAACTACTGAACCTGAAGAATAATTAAAGTTCCAATTACCATTGAACTGGAAAGACAAGGCAACAAATGGTTGTAACTGAAATACAAACCCGAATGTCACAAAGTTCACTGCAAAATGACAGGATATATATAAAACTCCATAATGTCATTCAAATCAAGCAGTCAAGCAGCCAATCAGAACTCAAGGAATGGAATCACCCAAATCTCCCAAATTCATGAATGGGTCATTCTTGATTTCTATATATACCCACTGTCTTGGACACTGTTTAAGTTGTACTTAGTTAGCTGCTGTTATTCAAACCAACAGTAGACTTACTGACTTCAATAACCCAGACAGCTGCTAGAGATCTGAGAAGCATAACTCACTCAAAGATCAACTCCCATGGTTCATCAGATCACCTTTACATCAATGTCACAGCAATGGAACCTGAAGATTTGAAAGCTATTTCATCAAAATGGGTATCTCTGCCAACTCAGTCAAAAGCTATGTTGCAATATTTGACAAGGACCGAGTGTCTTGTCTTGCTCCAGATTGTAGCAAAGATGGGATGAGCTTCCTACTTCTGCAGAAGCATTGCCAATGCACCAGTCAAAAAGCCCCAATCTGTTGTCGCAAAGGGTGGTGCCTAATATTTGCAGGCAGCAGATTTTGTACAGATGCTTGCAGATATGACGAGATAAACAAAGATATCCCATGTAAGGTGAAGACTGTAGACAAAGCCCTGCTATACGACTCTAGCATTGAGGGAGTGATTTATCAAATGTGTGAAGAACAGAATCGTGGCCAACAAAGAAAAATTCAATGTTCTGTCAGTTGCTAGAGAGTGTATTCGGTTATGCCCTGTCTTTTTTTGTCTGGTAACAGGACGCTAGTAACAGGTTTCCTGTGAAGGTGAGTATGATGTTCATTTTACATATTTAAGCAGAAGGATTCAGATTACAATATTAATAATAATAATAGGACTTTATTTGAATAGAATGAGTTCTGTAGTGAATAGATAATGAACTTTAAAATATCCCATTATACAGGTAAAAAATACCAAGAAAATTTGGTACAGAAGTGGGGGAAATTGAATGGGAGGCAAAGTGTTAATGGTATATCAACCTTCAAGGGGTATTTAATACCAAATCTATCCTTGTAGAAAAACAGTACTATTTAACCTATAGCTGGGGAGATAAGAAGATTCATACCTTTCCCAAGGGTATTAGTTCAAAAGTGAATGTAATATTGTGACTGGAATTAAAACTAGCTTACTATAGTGGAGTGTCCCCCCTGTTATTGTAGAAGCAATATGATACTCACCATCATAGTGGGATTCTAACTAATGGGTTGGATTTAATAGCATGTCAACCCTTGTTGGGTTATTTTATGCCAAAGACATTTTGTTTTATTCTTGCATGGTGGATATTCAACAATTTAAAAAAAAAACTTAATTGTTTTAAAACATTTTTTAAAACTCATTTTCTCTATTTAACCCATATATGAGCTATTAACAAACAAATAGTGCCCTAAGTTGCCACAGATTCTATATCTGTGACGCCATTCTCCCTTGACTGGTTCCATATAACTGTGCAAATAAATGATTATTATCATCAACTAAAACAACATTTTAAAAATAATTGCAATGGAACATTGAATATATATATATATATATATATATATATATATAGTCATCCACAGACACTTATCAAGTCTCTTCAGTGTGGCTAACATTTGTAAGCTACCTACAGCCGGGATTGAAATCCGATCGGGAATAATAGCAAAACAGTGTACTTCACTCTCCTCAGAGATCCAAAATTTGAACTTCCCCATTAGATACAGTTTAACATCCTACCCAGGCACTTTCTACAAAAAGCAATTAATGTTACGTGTACCAGCAATACTTTTAAAACTGATGCAATAAAAGAAAGGTGGCAATGTCAGTGAGGAGAAACTGCCATTTGAGTAAACGTAGTCAATGTGTTAATGTTGTTTTCTATATTTATAAGTAAAGATTTTTTGGTTTGTTTTGTTTTACGGCATATCAACCTCGGTGGGTCATTTAATGCCGACAAACTTGTGAAATAAATTCATTCTTAATGCATAATACAGTTTTGTTTATAAACTCATGTTTTTCTATTTAACCCATAGATGGGACCCTAACAGGTACTACCACTCCGGGTCAGAGTGGACCAGGGAGCAATGGTGATGAAGGGGTGCTCCACATTCCCCAAACCTCCAAAACTGGAACCTCACCATCAGATAGTTTAACGTCATTCCCAGGACATGTAGACCCTCAGTCACCGCCTTCTAGCACCCATATGATAAAAAGGGGTTGGGGATTGCCATAAAGGCAATAGGGTTGGGAAAATCATATAGGTATTAGGGCTTGACGTGACCAGCCGATTGATCGGAGGAGGCCTCTCCGACCGCCCGTCTAGCCCAAGATAGGGCCAAAGTGGAGTATTGCAAGTCATGAACTTTATAAGTAAAGAGTGCTCAATATCCATGATGGATCAGATACATCTAAGTAGTGATAGCATAGGCATAATCAGTGGCACTTGGTAACTGTCAGTTTCTTGTTTATATATTCCTCAGTCCAAGAGAAAAACATACATCTTTTACATTTCTTTATATATTGTTGTATATATATATATGCAACTCCTCAACATCATTTAAACTAAGCAGCCAATCAGAACTCAAGGAATGGAATCACCCAAATGAATGGACCATTCCTGATTTCCATAAATACCAACTGACTTGGACACTGCTTCAGTTCTGCTTAGCCAGTTGCTGTTATTCAAACCAACAGTAGACTGACTGATCTCAATACACAACATCATAACAGTATATAAATGCAACACATGCATTTTTCTTGGTCTAAGGAAAACATAGGAATAAAATGACAGTTACCAAGCATTTTTTACTATGTCTACACTATCCTTAGATATATATATATATATAATATATATAATATATATATATATATATATATACACTAAATCTGCGTGAATCAACTTTTTGTTCCCTAAGGCTTTTTTCCTATATAGATCAATGATACAAAAATTATACTAACTTATTCCTTACTTTTAAGATTGAATTATCTTTGAAAAAAATTTCATTTTAATTGGTTCTAATTAGTCATAATTTGCAATTAATTCAAAAACTGACCAATCTTTTACTTCCTGTCTATCACTTTTTTTCCCTCTACGTAGCTCTTGATTACCTATTTGTTATATAATCTTAGTCTCTCTGGGAGAGAGAGAGAGACATACACACGGGAGAATTTGAAATGTATTTTTATGTTAAATTTCACAAGAGGCAACCCATAGCTTAAATTAGGTCAAACATTCCCTTTCTTAGAAAGCTTAACATACAAAATGAACTTAATATTTTGTCCATTCGAATTTATAATTATTTTATTTAAAAAATGTTTTTTTCACTTTGCAAACTCACTTTTCCCTGATCTCAATTATCTACTCAGAGCTGAATGGATAACCCAATGGGTCACATTTTGTATAGTATATATATATATATATATATATGTTGAAAAGAGAAATAAAGGAAAGAAAGTATAGAATGGATAAAATAGTATATTTTAATTAATTTTACTTACACGTGTTTTGGTCAGGAGTTTATCCATGTGTTCATTATTCAATCTATTATCATTTTTATTAGGAAGGTCGATGTTTCTTTGTGTGTGGAACATTTCTACATTTTTTTCTATTATTATTATTTCATTTCATTTTGTTATTTAAAAATAATAATAGATTGAATAATGTACACATGGATAAACTCCTGACCGAAACACGTGTAAGTAAAATTAATTAAAATATCCTATTTTATCCATTCTATACATTCTTTTCTTTAGTATTATTAGTGTTGTTCGGACTATTGTCCCCATCTTCATTGTTATTTGTACAACGTTTTGGCCAATATACCATCCAGCCTTCTTCAGGTATTTCTTGTCGGACTCGGGAACCTTCTTTTCGAACTCGGGAATTTTCTTGTTGTATTCGGGATCCGGAGGGTATATCGGCCGAAACGTTGTACAAATAACAATGAAGATGGGGACAATAGTCCGAACAACGCTAATAATACTAATCTTCAAGCCTCATCTCAAACATTCAGAGAAATAGTATTCTTTTCTTTATTTCTCTTTTTAACATACTGTCAGATTCACTTCCATTTTCATTTTACATGTATATATATATATATTTATATATATGTGTGTGTGTGTGTGTGTGTGTATTTGGTATAAGCAATATATCTAAATAAGGATAGCATAGACATAGTTACACTTGGTAACTTTAAAAGGTTAACTGTTTATGAATTTAGCACATTAGAAATGTACATTAAAAGTCAACGTAGATATTTTGAATTTCATTTGTAAGTTAATATAATTTAGTAACGTCACAAATTATCATTCCTCAATAAAAGTGAAAAATGGGTGACTCTAAATAATGGAAGCCAAGTGACTTTATTGAATTAACTGTTAAACAGATGAAATGTTTAATGCAACAAGCTTAAATATACACTAAATTATTAAATTTAAGTCTTAATATGCATAATGTGAGATTCTAAAAGAGTTGTTCTCAACTGGGGGCCATATGTCTCCCCCATCGATAGACCATATAACATAACAGCAAAAAATATCTAATTATAAAAATGCAATAGGACTTTCAAAAACTGAATATCCATGGGGTGGCCACCAGAGTAAAATAGAAATCAAAAGGGTCCATAGGTTAAAAAAAAGGTGAGAATCAATAGACGATTCTTGAAGGCAAGGGGAGAGGCTCCCACCTCAAAAGTGGGTGCTCTTTATCTAATGGTGGTGGAAATTTTAGAAAATGATTTTTGGGTTTGGTTTGGTTGGTTGGGTTTTACGGCATGTCAACTGCTTGGGTTATTTTATGCTGAATACTTCTATTGGTAAAAATTTTTTTTAATGCTGACAAAGTTTTGAAATAATTTCATTTTTAATGGATAATACAATTTTGTTTATAAACTCATGTTTTCTATTTAACCCATAGATGGGACCCTAACAGGTACTACCACTCAGAGTGGACCAGGGAGCAATGCTGATAAAGGTAATGCACAAACAAAGAGCTGGATGCCTGTCAACCTTCACAACTGATGAGAAGATTCAGCAAGCTCAAGAAATGGAAATAGTGAACCGATTTGGTTTAGTTTTGTTTTACGGCATATCAACCTCAGTGGGTCATTTAATGCCGATAAAGTTTTGAAATAAATCAATTCTAAATGGATAATACAATTTTTTTATAAATACATTTTTCTATTTAACCCATAGATGGGACCCTAACAGGTACTACCACTCCGGGTCAGAGTGGACCAGGGAGCAATGGTGATAAAGGGGTGCTCCACATTCCCCAAACCTCCAGACCTGGAACCTCACCATCAGATAGAGTTTAACGTCATTCCCAGGACATGTAGACCCGCAGCCACCGCCTTCTAGCACCCATATGATAAAAAGGGCTGGGGATTGCCATAAAGATTGCCATAGAGATGCTTTGACCAATGGAAAACTCACTGGAATAAATGTGTTGAATGCTAAGGGAACTGTTTAGAAAAAGAAAATTATCATTTCATTTGTTGTTCATTTCCGTCTAGTTGAATACAGCTAGACTCTTGATACTTTTTGAACATGTTATATATACTGGGTTATTATATATATATATATTTATATTTTTCCATTTATCTTTTCAACATATGCCGGATTTATTTCCATCTTCTTTACTTATATACTGGGTTATGTAAACTTCTGTATTAGGCAATGAGTATTCAACTATATTGCAATCATTTGTGCACATATTTCAGAAAGGGAGATACATGGCACAATAAATATCTAAGTTTGTCCAGATTTACACCTTATTTCATGTCATAGAGGGTATTTACTGAAAGATGTGTGCATATATATATATATATATGTGTGTGGAGAAAAGTAGACAAACACGGGATGTTATGGAAACTGGATGTTTATTGTCGACGATGCAACATTTCGGCCATTTAGACCATCATCAGGACCAAAGCCCAGTTCTTGCTTCAATGAAGGACATTTTCAGAATGGTGAAAAACAGTAGGTTGTCAGTAGGGGCAGGGGTGGCTGGGGGGATGGGATGGGTAGTGGATTTTCTTCCCTCTAAATGGGGAGTGTTATATGGAGATGCAGGTGTTTGGTCAGAATGTTTGGATGATAAGGGATGGGTCAAAAATGAACACACATACACATACTCATTCATTTTGTCTACTTTTCTCCACATATTGTCGGATTAATCTCCTCACATTTCTCCCATATATATATATATATATATATATATATATATATACTAGTAAATATATGCACCCTCCAGGTGCAAGTATTTAAGTTTTAATATAATAAAATATATTAAATTAGAAAGACTAATGAAACTGAATAAGAATGTAGATAAAAAGATTTGGAACAGAGGGGGTATGATTGAAAAATAGAACAACTTTGAAACTAACTCTTCCATCATTTTCCCTTACTCCCGTCTTTCATTGGTAAATTTTCCTAATTTAACTGTTTAGTTAAAATAGGAAGTAAAGAATAATATTACAGTTATTTCTTCTTGTTAAGGGATTTCTTTTAAGATTTATTGAAGAGATTTTTGCTCATATTCATTAAGATAAAACCAAACGATTAGAAATCAATAATACTAAGCATATATTTATTAAAATAAAATTTTTAAGATCAATATGCAAATAAGCCTTCCCATTCATACTGTATACCGCTATTTTGTTGTATATATAAATACAATTGCATGTTAATAGTATGTAGTTATGGTCAACATTATAAGTATTGTAAAACAATTTTATTAATAATTGAGGTATAAATAAAAATAAAATCATGGTAAATGTGATGTAAATAACAAAGGGAATTGTGACTTGTATAATAATATAGTTTCGGTTACAGACAAACAAACCCACAATCTCCATTATAATAAGATGTGTGAAGACATAGACATAGAGAAAATAAAAAGGGGGAAAGGGACATGCACACTTTTCAGTTTTTTTCTATGTATATTTTCTAATATACAGGGTGAACCCCTCACAAAAAAAAAAAAGCAGAATTTGGGTTCAGGTAGTCTGCATCAATAATAGTATATATACAGGGTGACCCAAAAAAAACAGAATTTGAGTTCTGTTTTTGTCACCCTGTAGATGATAATAAAAATGGAAAAGGTGGATAAACCAACACAAACAAATGATTCAATCAATATTTCGTATTTATCTATTTAAAAACTTCATTAGAATGAATTAAAAAAAAAAACAACTACAAAACGATAGACAATAAGGCAAAGATAAAGGGTGAATGAGAGAGAAAGAAAAAGGCGGAGAAAAACATAAGGAAAGAAGAAGGGGAAGGAACATGCACATATTTCAATCATTTTCTATCCGTCCGTCTCATGAATAAAACTTGTTGCATTATTTGAAATGTCTTTAAATTGATTCCCGAGATCAACCAGTATTTCTTCAACATTCTCTACGACAATAATTCCTCTGCAAAATTGGTGACCCGATGTGATCTTGAATAAAGTGAATATTTTCGTAAAAGAAATTAATGCAAAATCAGAAGAAAAAAAAATCATTTTCTGTATTCTTGGCCAATTCGGAAATAATAATTTTTTCTTCTTTCTATTTGTGGTAAACGTTAAAACAGATTCTTAATGTTATTGAATATTTTCAAAAAGGGAAAATGTAAATCACGAAATTAAGTAGGAAAAAATGACCTTAGAAAGGAAAAAAAAATAATGACCTCAAGAAAAAGAAAAAGAAAAAAAAACGAGAAGGAAAAGCAGAAAGCAATAAAAGTACTCAATAGCCATTCTAATGATAGAGAATCAATCGTAATGAGGGGTTTCTTGTGGAAAAGGCTGTTTGAGGTTAATTTGAGTGGAAGAATTCATTTTGAAAGGGTGAATAATTGAAGTAATTGATCTGTATTTCTGAACACAGCTGATCTGATTAGGAAAAAAGTAAAAGAAAAGAAAATTCTGACAAACAAAATAAAACAAAAAAAAACAAAAAAAAACAAACTTGAAATTTTATTCTTTTGTCATCTAATACCTTTTGTTCAAATAGAAAGTAAAGAAATACAAGTAAGAAATATTATGTGTATTGTAAGTGCCTTAATTTGGGTGTGTATGGTATAGATTTCTTACACACACACACACACACACACACACACACATATATATATATATATATATATATATGAGAAGTAAATACACAAGCAATGTGTTTATGATATGGCTTTTTTTTTAGCCGACAATTTTTGGGAGAATATGTGCTTAATTGAAGTCGTACCTAATTTTGAAAATTAATTAATTAATAATTAATTAACTTTCAAAATTAGGTACAACTTCAATTAAGCACATATTCTCCCAAAATATATATATATATATATATATATATATATATATATATATATGTGAAGGAATGACTTACCGGTGAAAATATTGGGTTGGTCCCAATATTTGGTTGGTAGAAGTTTTACCTGGATAGTCAGCGTTATAAAAAATATAAAGTGCTTAATATGTAAGTAGAGCGGGTTTATTATATAGTGTGTACAGAAATAACCTACTCGAGTTTCCCCATAAAGGTCTTCATGGTCGAAACCCACTGAATTAATCAAGATATTGATTAATTACAGCTAACTGCTGGAGTTCATGGAGATCTGATTTCTCTGGTCGGAAGGAGTTTCAGAGATTTAAATTCTTCAAAGGCTTTTAGCACAATACAAGGACAGTGCACTACCATGTTGAAGCGTGTACAAGTGGATAGAGAAGTTTACAAGTGGACAGACCAACGTAATGCACAAACAAAGAGCAGGATGCCTGTCAACCTCCACCACTGATGAGAAGACTCAGCAAGCTCAAGAAATGGAAATAGTGAACCAGTTTGGTTTGGTTTGGTTTGGTTTGGTTTGGTTAGTTTGTTTTACGGCATATCAACCTCAGTGGGTCATTTAATGCCGATAAAGTTTTGAAATAAATCAAATGGATAATACAATTTTTTTTATAAATACACTTTTCTATTTAACCCATTGATGGGACCCTAACAGGTACTACCACTCCGGATCAGAGTGGACCAGGGAGCAATGGTGATAAAGGAGTGCTCCACATTCCCCAAACCTCCAGAACTGGAACCTCACCATCAGATAGAGTTTAACGTCATTCCCAGTCACCCTCAGTCACCACCTTCTAGCACCCATATGATAAAAAGGGGTTGGGGCGTGCCATAAGGGCAATAGGGTTGGGAAAATCTTATGGATGGTAGGGCTTGATGTGACCAGCCGATTGATCAGAGGGGGCCTCTCCAACCGCCTGTCTAGCCCAAGATAGGGCCAAAGTGGAGTATTGCAAGTCACGAACTGATCCACCTGGGTTCTATCCTTAAGCATCATGGGTCGCTACCCGGCCAACAGGTGGCCCCATTGAGGGAGTCTTACCCCTCTGCAGAGGTGCAGTCAGTGCATTCTAATGCCCCACCGACAGGACAACAGTGAACGAGTGAGTTATATCAATGAGGTAGCTTGTTCACTGCAGATAAGTCATGCTTTTGCCTATCAAATCATTTTCAATGAGCTTGGCTTCTATAAAACAAGAGTGACGATAATTTTTGAATCTCCCTCATATGTATTTACCAACTCCTCCACACGAGCAGGGTATGACACAAGGTCAATTTTCATGTGGCAGAGTTTAACAGGTTTTAATTCAGTGGTTTTCCTTCTTCAAGACCAGTTAGCATACCAAGGTTAAAGAGCCTGGTCTGCTCTACTATTTACCCATAGCTGGAGGGAGAATAGTTGGAGGCATAGTTTCTCAAAGGTATTGTGCTATGTGAAATGCAAACAGCTTCATCTAGTATTTGAATTTGGATCACAGTGTACATTTCCTACAATGATAACCATTACACCACAAGGATCTCAAAGTTTAAAGTTATGTGAAGTAAAACAAGTAGAAACATTAAAAAGATACAGCATCACAGTAAAGTTACACATTATTGCCTCGTCAAAGGAGAGGGAAAGTTTTAAAAGAAATGTAAGGGGAAAAGAAAGAGGAAGATAAACAAAGTGGAAAAAAGGAGGAAGAGATAAAAAGGGGTTGTTTAAAATAAGATGTTTGGCCTTTTATATCAAACTCCATTGTGAGGGAGAGAAAGGAAAAGATGCTGAAGGGAGAGAAAGGAAAAAGATGTTGAAGGAGAGAAAGGAAAAAGATGTTGAAGGGAGAGAAAGGAAAAGATGTTGAAGGGAGAGAAAGGAAAGGATGTTGAAGGGAGAGAAAGGAAAAGATGCTGAAGGGAGAGAAAGGAAAAGATGCTGAAGGGAGAGAAAGGAAAAAGATGTGGAATGGAGAGAAAGGAAAAAGATGTGGATGAGAGAAAAGGAAAAAGATGTGGAATGAGAGAGAAAGGAAAAAGATGTGGAATGGAGAGAAAGGAAAAAGATGTGGAATGGAGAGAAAGGAAAAGATGCTGAAGGGAGAGAAAGGAAAAGATGTGGAATGGAGAAAAATAAATCCAAACAAGAAAACGAATTTTTGCTTTAGATCTGAAAAGGACAGGATTATAATTAAAAACAATAACAACCAAAAAAAATTATCTACATAATCTTTTCTTTTTTTTTTTTTTTTAATTTACTTCCTAAAAAGAGTCATCTCGTAGAAATTCAAATATATCCACAGATTTTTTTTTCACGGTTAATAACCAGTTTGTAAATAAATCATCCATTGTTCCTTGCTTTGTTTATTCAGTCCGACATTTGCACAAACTTTTAATACTAGAACATATATTTTATTACAAATCTGTAGCCATCTTGGTTTCAGTCACATATAAGAAAGTTTAGAGGTGCGTGGTGTAATGGTTAGAGTCGTAGAAAATGGACTTGTCAACCCGTTCAAATTCAGGATGAAGCTGTTTGCATTTCACATAGTGCTAATACCCTTGGGAAAGGTATGAATCCAACTACTCTTCCTCCAGCTATCGATAAATAGTAGGGCAGATTGGACTATTTAACCATGGCTAGGTAACCAGTCTAGTAGAAGGAAAACTATGAATTCAGACCTGTTAAACTCCGCTTAAGAAATTGACAGTTGGCTTTTATAACATGTCAACTCTTTATTGAAGTCAGTTAGACAGTCAACAATTGGTTAGAGCAATGTGACTGGCCAAGCATAACAGCACCAGTGTCAAGACAACTGGTATTTATGGGAATTCAGAACAGTCCACCCATGCATTTGGGTGAGTCCATTCCCTGAGTCCTGATTGGCTGCTTGGTTTGTAGGGTCCTCTGAGGCTCCATAAATCCTGCCACTTTTCAGTGGTCTTTACGGCATCTCAGAATCGTATTGAGTTACGACTGTTTGCTGTCTTGTCTTGCCAATTCGACGGTAATTGGACTTAGTATGAATCCAACTACTCTCCCTCCAGCTATGGATAAATAGTAGGGCAGATTGGACTCTTTAACCATGGCTAGGTAACCAGTCTAGTAGAAGGAAAACTATGAAATCAGACCTGTTAAACTCCGCTTAAGAAATTGACAGTTGGTTTTATAACATGTCAACTCTTATTGAGTTATACTTATGCCAAGATCAGTCTTTTTTGCAAGCAATCATATAGTTTCAAATAACTATTCCTATTTAATAATAATGATTATAGTTGTAGAATTTCAGGTATTCTTATCTAATTAGTATATAGTGAGTACTTCCTTTATGGACTTTCTTAAAACTGGTTATCGGAAAACCGATAGTAGAATCATCTTCCCCTGCTGCTAGGGAGTGAATCGCTAACATATGTTATTGGCGGCAAAACCAAACCCCAACACTTATCGGATGAGAACCGACCAAGATGGACGTGTCTCTACAGTACTCTACAACCACAGTGAGTAGAATCCCTTTCTAGCGCTAATTCACCAACGAACTGTTAATTTCACCTCTCAGATAAGTCTTGTAGCAAATGCCATCAAAATTTGCAACAATTTTGTACCTTTGTTAATATATATGTGTAATTTTCATTTGTGTTGTTTTTCTTCTTTCGTCCGGAACAATTGCCGAGCACCAGGAGATTAAGAGCTCCCTACGACCCCGTAATTCCTTTTATGGTTTCCACTTTCCTAAAGTGGGTTTGATTATGAAGAGTCCTTTTTTGCAAGCAATTATATAGTTTCAAGTAACTATTCCTATTTAATAATGATAATAATAATGAATGTAATAGCGTGACTGGAGCAACCTGAGTCTTTGGTTTATTAAAATGACTTGATTCGATATTACATGTCCTGAAAGCCAGCCAACCAACTAATGTTGTTACCATTTTGTTGGAAGGAATCTATTAATTAATATAAAGGAATGTGTAAGTCTTGTGTGATCCGTGCATAATCAATTTGGTTGGATTTTATGGGATGTCAACCCCTGTTGGGTTATTTTATGCTGAAGATCTTTTGTTTATTCATTTTTGATATGTATTCAATCTTTCTTTTTTTACTTTTCAATTTCTTTTTCAACACATTTTTTTCTATATGGCATAGATGGGACCCTAACAGATACTACCACTCTGGATCAGAGTGAGCCTGGGAATAATGACAATTAAGGGGTATACCACACTCCCCAGAGCTCCGAAATTGGAACTTCAACCATTAGATGCAGATTAACATCATACCTAGGATACTGCATAATTGGGAGATAATAACTTGTTCTTTTCTGGACTTTCTAAAGGTTGGTTTCCACTCTCCTAAAGTGGGTTTGATTATGAAGAGTTTATTGTGGAGCCAGCGTGAATTCCCA
>CM042148.1:92633359-92730859 GCA_023376005.1 Doryteuthis pealeii | reverse complement strand
CATAAAATGAAAGAGTTACTATCTCATAATGACAAGCTACAAAGTGGACATTCAACTTTAGATTTCAACTCATACTAAATATGTACATTATAAACCTTAGATCTTTATATTAAATACATTATACATTTCATGTATAAAAATGCTGATGAATAAATGGAGATAGATAAAAGTGACAAAAGTTCTCAGCACAACCAAGATAGAATTTACATTATTTTTTTTTTTTCATTAATCTTTTAAGTTGTTTGTCTGAATGGTTGAGATACAGCTTGATAATTAGTCTTTTTTAGATTTTTTGCACTGCTTCTCTGACCCTTATTGTTATATACTGTCATATATATATATATATATGTATGAAATTTAATATTTAAAAAAAAACAAATGATGTTATTTTCAAAAATGTTAAATTTCATACTGTCAGATTAATTTCCATCTATTTTTCATATATATAATATATATATATAGTGTGTGTGTAGTATATTAGGAAAATTGAAAAAACACAGCTTTAAATGGGTTAAGTGGTGAGTTTATTGGCCGACACTGCAGTGTTTCGATCAGTTAATTAGATCATCTTCAGGGCATTAATTGATAGATTGAAACACTGCAGTGTCGGCTAATAAACTCACCACTTAACCCATTTAAACCTATGTTTTTTCATTTTTCCTAATATACTACATAACGTCAGATTCCCTTCCTTTCTTCACACATATATATATATATATATATATATATACACATATATTTAGGGCCAGCTTGGCTCAGTTGGTAGAGTTTCCTGCTGGGAATGTCAAGGTACCTTGTTCAATTCCAGCCCTCGCAAACTCAGTGTATGAGTAGCACATAGATATGTGTGGTAAAGTGAGGAGCTGATGGTAGGAGTGGTGCTCCGCCTCTGACGCCCAAACAATCTCCTTGGTCTAGCGCTAGTGAAAAGGGGATAGACTTCCTCGCTGCCCGATTAATACTGATATTAGGCCACCCCAACGACTTTACTTACTTTATATATACTAGCAAATATATGCACCCTCTGGGTGCAAGTATTTAAGTTCTAATGTAATAAAATATCATATTAAATTAGAAAGGCTAATGAAACTGAATAAGAATGCAGATAAAAAGATTTGGAACAGAGGGGGTATAATCGAAAAATAGAACAGCTTTGAAACTAACTCTTCCATCATTTTCCATTACTCCCCTCTTTCATTGGTAAATTCCTTATTTAACTATTTAGTTAAAATAGGATGTAAAGGATAATATTACAGTTATTTCTTCTTGTAAATAAATTTCTTTTAAGATTTATCCACGAGATTTTTGTTTATATTTCTTAAGATAAAACCAAACAATTAGAAATCAATGATACCAAGCACATATTTATTAAAAAAATGTTAAATATCAATATGCAAATTAGCCTTCTCGTTCAAACTGTAAACCGCTATTTTGTTGTATATATAAATAAAATAGCATGTTATTAGTACGTAGATATGGTCAACAGTATTAATAAGGTAAAACAATTTTTATTAATAACTGAAGGTTTAAAAGAATGAAATCATGGAGAATTTGACGTAAATAATTAAGGGAATTGTGACTTGAGTAGTAATATAGTTTCGGTTACAGACAGAAAAACACACAATCTCCATTATAATAAGATATTTACTGACCCCTCTGCATTAGTAGGATGTGACAAAAGGTCAATTTCTGAAGAGGAGTTTAATAGGTTTGAATTCCCTGTTTTTCATCTCCTTGATTAGTTGCCTATCCAAAGTTAAAGAGCCCAGTCAGCCTTACTATTTACTGAAGGGTGAATAGTTGGATTCAAACCTTTCACAAGGGTATTAATGCTATGTGAAATTTAAACAGCCTCTTTTAGGATTTGAACTTCATGTCCATTTCCTGCGATAGTAATCATTACACCATATGCCTCTAATATGCTGG
The DNA here is from genome assembly GCA_023376005.1 of Doryteuthis pealeii. Lineage (NCBI taxonomy): Eukaryota > Metazoa > Mollusca > Cephalopoda > Myopsida > Loliginidae > Doryteuthis > Doryteuthis pealeii. The sequence continues at coordinate 92,728,933 of CM042148.1, read as the reverse complement.
TGTAGGGGATTATCTTCCCTTGGCCTGAGGAGTAATCTGCCCGGCTTGTTGTTGCTTGTTCCCACCAGGGGACGTATGATATTTAAGCAGCTGATTCGAATTTCTCTTCCTCTTTCCTCGCTACGAGACCACATGGGTTAGACACAGTCTACCCCTTTCTCTGTCGGGCTCCGGCCCCCCTCCTAGTAAGTCATTTCTATCTATGGACGCTTCAGTCCTTTTATATATGTAGGTTTATCTACTCTTGTATTTGTATCTTATGTATCCATGTACTCTTCTATTATGTATCCTTTGTATTCATGTGCTGTTATCTATTAAATGTATTGTCCCCCAACCCTTGTCGGAGTTGTATGTTCTTCAAATATTCACTTTGAATCTTACACTGGCATATAGTACCTAAATAATGAGAATGAAATCATCTATTTTTCCATAAATAATGTCCGGCAAAACCTCATAAGATCCGATGGGACTTGTAATTCAATCTAGCAATTGCTAATTACTCTGTTCACCTGGTATCTTTGCTTAGTAAACCTTTTCCCCTATCTCTAATGCTCGTATTTCTTCTATTATTTCTCTGTTAACTCTGATACTTGAGTTACAACATATACATAATGTTTAGGAAGCGCGTGGTGTAATGGTTAAAGTCATGGGAAATGGACTCGTCGCCCCGAGTTCAAATCCTGGACGTGGTAATTGCATTTCACTTAGAGCTAATACCCTTGGGAAAGGTATGAATCCTACTCTCCCTCCAGCTATGGGTAAATAGCAGGGCAGACTGGGCTCTTTAACCATGGCTAGGTAACCAGTCTAGGAGAAGGAAAACTCTGAATTCAAACCTGTTGAACTCCGCTTAAGAAATTGACCTTGTGTCGTATCCTGTTTGTGCGGAGGGGTTGGTAAATATATATACATAATGTTTCAGCTGATGTACACCCCAGTCGTATTCAGCTGTTTCTTATCAAATTCATGTTAGAATTGGAAGCCTTCACAGAACTTTGAACCAAACAAAATGTACGTGCTTCATATTTCAAATGAATTTTATCTATTAATTAGGTATATAAATTGTTGTTTTAGAAACTAGTACAAATGTTGTTGATAGTAATATTCATTTTAAAGAATTTTGATTTATTTCCATTGATTCAGTTTGATTGAAACGATTCAGTAATTTAAAAGAAAGAATTCATTGATTAATAAGTCAACACAGAAAATTTTATTGAAATTAGATAATTCCCTGATTTTTGATAATTTTTTTTTTCATCGACGTCAGTCACCAAAAAGAAAAAGATATTTCATTTAAAAGTTATTAATTTTTCTGTACATAGTGTATTCAATGTTTTTGGTTATTGATTTCTAAGAAGAAACTGTTATAAGCCTTAAAATCCTAAATAATGTGTTTTGAATGATCTTTGCTTCATTTAATTTTTGATGACTAGAATTGGCTACCTGGCATTGCCTGAGTAGAGGTAGAGAGGGGATAATATAAAGTTAGTCTTGCAGATGCATTGATTGTTACATAAATGATTTATGTTTTAATCACGAACAAAACAAATGACTTTCCCTTCTCTTTCTATTCAAATCTTAATATTTAAATATCTTCCCAGATATAAATAAAATCTTCATTATTTTTGCACAAAAAGCAAAATCTGGTGATAGTAAATGTGTATATATATTTACATTGTCTTTAATTGCTTTATTTTCATACTTTCCTTCGAATATACATACACATAACTGCCCTTAATATATGTATAGATTAGAGATTTGTACCATGTTTGTATATATTTAATCAACTGGTGTAGATTGTGTTCATTCCATTAAATATACCCGGGTACAAGTGTTAAGCTATGTTAAGTATTCTATAATATTTTTTACCAGTAGTCCAGTAAGACACATGGTGTAAAAGATATAGGCGTTGAATCAGTACAGTTCTAAGTGACAATCACCTGGAGGTTGAAGGTTCAATCCTGACTCAAATGGTTAAAACTTACTGAAGAATAATTAAAGTTCCAATTACCGTCGAACTGGGAAGACAAGGCAACAAACGGTTGTAATTGAAATACAAACCCGAATGTCACAAAGTCTACTGCAGAATGACAGGATATATATAAGACTCCACAATGTCATTCAAATCAAGTATTGAAGTCAGTAAGTCTACTGTTGGTTTGAATAACAGCAGCTAACTAAGTACAACTTAAGCAGTGTCCAAGACAGTTGGTATATATAGAAATCAAGAATGACCCATTCATGAATTTGAGTGATTTGGGTCATTCCATTCTTTGAGTTCTGATTGGCTGCTTGATTTGAATGACATTGTGGAGTCTTATACGGTTGTTGGAATTATTTCGGCATATAAGGTGTGCTCCAATTCTCTACCTGGATTTATAGACTAGCCATAGTTACATGGTTTATTTCCCTCTCCAATCACTAGCCATACTGTGTGGCTGATACACTACTTAAACACTGATACTGGCCATACTGCTACTAGCACTTATTGAGGAGGGACTTACAATACTCAGGACTCTTTACCAGAAGAACCAAAGGATTCTTTATCAGAGGATTACCAAGGATCCAATTCCACTTGACAACCTCTCTTGCTTAAAGCCTACAGGATGGCCCATAAGATTGTAACAAATGGTATTGACTTACCAGAGATTCAAATGTGTATGAAGGAATGGTGACTTACCTGAAAAAAATAAAAATACAAAAGGTCATTTTATAGTCAAAAGGTTCAATAAGTCAAATATTTACACAAAAGTCAACATCAGAGAGAGCAATTTCTAAAATCGGTCGGCTCTTTAATTAGTAATTGATTATTGATAAGAAGAAACAGAGAAAAAAGAGAAAAAAAGAGTAAGTGGTCATTTTTGCCTTTGTGGAGTTTTTAGTCAATAATTGCCACCTAAGTCAGTGCAGTTTTGATTTAATAAAACAACTCTTACAAACACTGCACAAATCTCTAATTATCAATAAATAAATGAGGCAAAGAACATTAAACACAAAGCTGATCCTGATTAACTCTTTGCCTACTTTAAACCACTCATAGCTGCTCTCCCACCACTATGCATACCATACTCATGCAAAGTACAAAAACTGGTGGTTAGTTCATTATAATTGTGCAGAAGGACTCGGATTACAATAATAATAGGACTTTATTTGAATAGAAGAATTAGTGTTGGGTATGATCCTTTGGTTGTTCCTTGGTGTCCCTTAGTGTTGAGTATGATCCATTGGTTGTTCCTTGGTGTTCCTTAATGTTGGGTATGATCCTCTGGTTATTCCTTAGTGTCAGGTATGATATTTTGGTTGTTCCTTGGTGTCCTTTAGGGTTGGATATGATCCATTGTGTCCCTTAGTGTTGGGTGTTATCCTTTGGTTGTTGGGTATGATCTTTTGGTTGTTCCTTAGTGATGGGTAAAATCCTTGCGTTGAGCAATGTCATTAGTTTCAGGTCCATTCGTCCTTGTCGAATAACGTGCAAATAAACGGCTTTCCATATTGGCAATTAAATAGTTAACTAACCACATATTCGAGCTGTTGATTGGCTGAGTTTAATCCACATGACCACACTGAGTCTATAAGTTTAAGTGGTGGATTCTAGCACACCTTATATGCCAAAAATAATCCAACAAATGCAAACAGCCTTACCAAAGAACAGAACTTTGTTCAACATGAGTATTTTCTATGATGATATCCATTACACTACACGCGCCTCCTTTAGCACTGTAAAGGCAATTCATCTTAGATTTTCAGTGATCAGCCGTGTCAGAGATCATTCTTTACTGCTGATACTATATAACCCAGTATAACCTGTTGCATGTAACTTGGAGATGAACTGGACTCCACCAAGTAATTCCATTTCACTGAGAGATGCCATGAAGGAATTACTTGGCATAGTATCCCAAAGGTTATAGAGCAAGTATCCATTTGTATAGCAAATTCTGGATATTGTTACTTATATATTTTACTTATTCATTTCTATACACAGGCCTGGATACTGTTGCTTAGGAAATGTACAAAAAAGAACTAGAAAGCACTAAAAATTGGGGGTAATTTTGTTCAATGGCATATCAACCCTTGTGGGCTATTTAATGCCAAATCTTATTATTTTATGTATACTAGCAAATATATGCACCCTCCAGGTGCAAGTATTTGAATTTTAATGTAATGAAATATGTTAAATTTGAAATACTTTTGAAACTAAATAAAATCCAAATAAAATGATTTGAAACAGAGGGGGTTTAATCGAAGAATAGAACAACTTTGAAACTAAGTCTTCCATCATTTCCATCACTCCCTCCTTTTAGCTGAATTTTCCTAATTTAACTATTAGTTAAATTAGGAAGTAAAGAATAAAATTACTTTTATTTCTTTATATTAATGGATTTCTTTTAAGATTTATTCCCGAGATTTTTGCTCATATTCATTAAGAAAAAAACAACAATTAGAAATCAATAATACCAAGCACATATTTAATAAAATTAAACTTTCAATATCAATATGCAAATTAGCTTTCCTGTTCATACTGTAACCCACTATTTTGTTGCATATATAAATACAATTGCATGTTATTAGAATGTAGATAAGTCAATAGTTAATAATGTAAAATAATTTTATTAATAATTGAGGTTTAAATAAAAATAACAATCATGGACAATGTGGCGTAAATAACAAAGGGGATTGTGAGTTGAGAAGTAATATAGTTTCGGTTACAGACAGACAAACAATCTCTATTATAATAAGATATAATTTGTAAGCAGAGTGGAGGTGAATATTTTTGTTTGGTTTTATAATCTGGTAGAAATAATTTTCAGTTAACTCAATGCATATGATATTATAATTATTATCATAACATTTGATATGTTTATTTAAGAGCTATTGCCAAATAGTTCATCATGTAATATGTATAATAATATTAACTAGCAGGACCTTTGCATATTCTACAGCCAGACAGTGAGGCAGTCTATTCCCTTTTTCAAATGTGCTAGACAGGGGAGATGGTTTTTGTGTCTGAGGTGGAGCGCCACACCTACCATCAATTCCCCAATTTATAATCTGGTAGAAGTAATTTTCACTAACTCAATGTGTATTAATAGTAAAGTTGGCAGAGTGGTCTATTGTTGGTATCAGCCAGACAGTGAGGGAGTCTATCCCTTTTTCATGCGCTAGACTGGGGAGATTTTTTTGTGTCTAAGGTGGAGCCCCACACCAAGCAGAAGCTCCCCACTTTACCGCACAGATCAAAGCTGTGCTACTCATGCACTGTGTTGGTGAGGACCTGTATCAAACCCAGAACCCTGTTGTTCCTTAGTGGATGCACTACTGACTGAGCTAAACTGGCTTTTAAAAGTTGATACATTTTTATATAAAATCAACATCTTACTGAGAAAAAAATGTATAATTTACAAAGTGTCTAAATACTTCTTTCTCTCTAATGGGTGGACATGTACGAAGGTGCTGATAGATATGCATCCTGCATCCCTGACACACAAAAATTAAAAGGACGCAGTAAAATCATATCCATGCATCCCAGTGTTTTTCTTTTTTTCCCTCACCATTTCAAGTTAACTGTAAATACATTTCAAGAGTTTCTTAGGAATGAATTACACAGGATAGGTTACAGATAGGATTAGATGGCTTTTAGTGGGCCGGGTTAGCTCAGTCGGTAGAGCATTTGGCTAGAAACCACATGGCTCCTAGTTCGATACCGGTCCCCTCCAACTCAGTGTATGAGTAGCACAGGGATCTCTGCGGTAAAGTAAGGAGCTGATGGTAGGTGTGGTGCTCCACCTCAGATGCCAAAAATTCTCCTCGGTCTAGCGCTATTGAAAAGGGGATAGACTCCCTTGCTGACTGGCTGATACCGACTTTAGGCCGCCCCGACGACTTTACTTTACTTTTTTTAGTTGGGACCCATAAATTTTCCCGGGGACTCATTCTAAGCAAATATGTGCATCCCAGGACGCACTTAATCAAAAAGCTATCAGTATCGCTGTATAAGTATATGCTGTATTACCAGTTTTTAAATCAAAATTAAAAAAAAAAAAACTTATAAAAATTTGAATTTCCACTCGTAATGCCTGTCTTTATTATCTTAATAGCATAAATATATTTATGAATTTATTTAAAAAAATCAATTTGATGATTATTAATCAGAGAAAGTAGTTTCTTTATTGGCAGCCATTTACATTTTAGATATTGATATCTGTGATTCATACAATAACATGAAATGATTCATTTCAAACTAATTCTATACAAAAGAAAAAGAAAAAAAAATTAAATTAAAAGTTCATATAAATCTCAACTAAAGATGTAAAAAAGAGTTACGTAATGAAAAATCTCACATTTGTTGCAATGTTTCTTATTTCACAAATCAATCTCACTTATATATATATATATATATATATATATATGTGTGTGTGTGTGTGTGTGTGTATAATATATATATATATATATATATATATATATGGAGGTGCGTGGGCTAGTGGTTAGAGTCGTGGGAAATGGACTCGTCGATTCGAGTTCAATTCCTAGACGAAGCTGTTGACATTTCACATAGCGCTTAATACCCTTGGGAAAGGTATGAATCCATATATTCTCCTCCAGCTATGGGTTAAATAGTAGGGCAGACTGGGCCCTTCAGCTTGGGAAGGTGACCAGTCTAGGAGGATAACTCTGATTTCAAAATTCCTGAATTCCTGAGGTCGTTGATTGGGTTTGTGGCAACCCTTGATGCACCAATTCTTTCCTATCGACTGTGCCAAAAAGTGTGGTTGGTCCAACACAAGCCTTCACCACTATAAACAAATCACTATGTGGTGTTCATTCTGTGTGTGAACCCTCATGCATCGAAAATCGAGAGAGTCCATATATATATATATATATATAATTCATTGGATATCAACTTTGTTCTTGTGAACATTTTTCTTTTGATATCATGAATCATGGGAAATGAACACGCAAACAAAAACAAAAAACAGAATTTCAACACCCAGTCCCTAGTTTGCTTCATTTTTCCCAATATTTCGGTTGACTTTCACCCTTTATCAACATTATATATGATAACTGTGACAGTGTAATATATATATTATATATATATATATATATATATATATATATATAAGTGGATGTTGCTTTGATAGGACTCAAACATACATATAAAGCTTTGTGTATATATTTTTACCTATACAGAGTATTAAAAATAAATAAATAAAATGTATCTCCTTATATATATATATATATATATATATATGCAATTCTATTTTTTGCGAAAAGAGGTGTAGCATTTTTTTCTTCTATTCCAATGCTGTAGAACTTATTTTGAATATTAACTAATAGGATTTGTTCTGATACAAATAATGTTCCCATTAGAAATAATAAAATCCTGGGATCTTTCATTTGGGAAAGAATTACCTTTTTTGCAAAATAAATAAATGATCAGATTATACCTATTTATGGGTAATACTGTACACACACACACAAACATACATACATACACACACATTATATATATATATATGTATATATATAAATATATATAAAAGGAAGAAATGGAATTAAATCCGACAGTTTGTGGAAAAATAATAAATAAATGTGAAAATAAGAGTTACAAAGATTATTTATGAATATTTGTAAATATTTAGCCAACATTTAGAATATTTTGATTATTGAATATATATTAAATACACAAAGGAGTGTCAAAACTTGTCCACACTTTCATCATTTATTATCGCCCCGTGATCAAAGTTTGAGCTTTATTGTGCCATTTAGCTTGCTGTCTTTACAATGTAAACATAGCTGCTCCACTGGCAATATGCGCTAAGGAAATTATTCTTTTTTTTTTCTGGTAGGAAAGAGCATTAGTGGCTTTTAGCACAATAAGGGAACAGTGAAGAGGTATGTATGAGTGGATAGAGAAGTTTTAAAATGGCTAGACAATAATGATGCGCAAAGAGGAAGGAGGACACTCGTCAACCTCCACCATTGATGAGAAGATTCAGCAAGTTCCCAAGATGGTATTGGCAAACTGGCGAGCTATCATCAATGAGATAGTTTGTTCTTTGCAGATTCTTTGTTTAATGGCATATCAACCTTTGCTGGTTATTTACAGTTAAAGTCATTCTTGTAGAAGAACAGTAGTGGTACTATTTAATCCATAGCTGGAAGACTAATGAGTTCATAGCTTTTCCAAGCTTTTTTCTTTTAGTCTAAAAGTGAATGCTATAGTGTGACTGATTTGGTTTGGTTTGTTTTGTTTTATGGCATATCAACCTCGGTGGGTCATTTAATGCCGACTGGAGTTTGAACTCTACTACTGTAGAGATTTGTGTAAACTGATCAGTATTCAACTGTGTTGCAAGTTCAATCTGTATTTAGTTACACTCTGTCTTTTTTTTTGTTTGGTGACTGGATGCTAGTCACAGTCTTCTTGTGAAGGTGAGTATGATGTTCATTCTATAACTACAATGTCGTAGTCCAGCACATTAGCCACTATGTCAAAGGGAATACCCCCAGCCAACCCCAGTGTGGTCCGTCATCTTCATGACCTTAGCAAAAGCATCCTAAGCTGCTGAATTGTGCCTGACATTTCTAAAATATTGCAAAACTTTTGAATTGTACGAGTACCAACATGGTTAAAAAAATAATTTTTAATACCAATAATTTATCCGTTGAAAAAGAAAGAGTAATCAAAAATCTAATATCATGAAAACAATTTTTTTTTAGATATCAGAATTTGAAAAAAAAAAAAAAAAAAAGAGAAAAGAAATAGGAATAAAATTTCAGCTAAAAATACAAATAAATTTGATTAAAAGGAATTTAGCAATTTAATTCTATAACTTGTAGTCGTGAATATTAGCATCGCAAACCAATATCCTCCTGGTAATCCAGAGCCACTTTATTTCTAAAGTAATCTCAGAATATTCACCAGAGAATTCTTGTAATAAATTTTTAAAATGGTTATCTCCAACTTAATTCTGACTTAAACAAACTGCCGGCAACATTAAAAAACATTGAGAATTTTATTATCTTTTTAGCTTATTGCCTATAGTTTTTCCATTGTGGAAACTGTCAGGGAATATTACCTCAAAATATTCTTAATAGATGAGAATGGATGCTGTAGAGCCAGGCATGCACTGTGAGTCATTATGTAGTCAGTCAAAATTTATAAATTGTCAGTTACTATAAGAGAATATTTAAAGATATTTTCCGAAGATATCTAAGTAATTTTCTGATAAGCGAGACAGCGGAAAAAGTTTACTTAAGTTTTTATATAAAATAAAAAACCTAATTAGAAAGGATATATTTATTTTTATTATATATTAGCATTACATTTTCTTGGGAAAGTTAAATTAGAAATTTGACACAAGGCTCAAATCAGATGTTAGTTCTCTGTCTTATCCCTACTTAAAAAGATAACCAGCAAGCTTATATTTGGGTTGGTTGGTTTGGTTTGGTTTGTTTTATGGCATATCAACTTAAATGGGTCATTTAATGCTGGCAAAGTTTTGAAATAAATGCTTTTCTATTTAACCCATAGATGGGACCCTAACACGTACTACCACTCCAAAAAGTGGACCTGGGAGCAATGGTGATGAAGGGGTGCTCCACATTCCCCAAACCTACAAAACTGGAACCTCACCATCAAATAGAGTTTAATGTCATTCCCAGGCCCTGAAGACCCTCAGTCACCAGCTTCTAGCACCCATATGATAAAAAGGGTTCGGGCTTGCCATAAGAGCAATAAGGTTTGGGACAATCATGCAGGTACTAGCACTTGACGTGACTAGCCGATTGATCGAAGGGGGCCCTCTTCAAACACCTGTCTAGCCCAAGTAAGGGCCAAAGGGGTGTGTTGTATGTCATGGACTGCTCAGCCACCTGGGTTCCATCCTTAAGCATCACAGGTTGCCACCAACGGCCAACAGGTGGCCCCATTGTGGGAGTTTTACCACTCTGCAGAGGTGTATTCTAACGTCTCAGCCAACAGGGCGACAATAGTTGGTTGACAAAGAAGCATGCAAGCTGTAACTGAGCATAATACAGAATAGTGGACATTTATCTAGCACCATAACCCCTCTTAGACCAGCAGCCAATTAAGATTCAAGGAATGAGATCACTCAGATGCAAGTATGGAATATTACTGAGGGCTTTAAAAACCAACTGCTTTATGTACAAATTCAGTTATACTTAGTTGTTGTTCAACAGTGCAATAACTCATTCAATTCAACAAGTGTTATGAGTATGATCCTCACTGGGTGCCTTACTATTGTAATTCTTATGCCAGACTAAGGTGACATAGATTGTCATTATGAGCACCACATGGTAGAATAAATATCATACTCACATCGAAGGAATGGGTATTACTAGTGTCTAGTTACCAGACAAAAAGAAAGAGAACATAACCGAATACACTCTGCACTAAATGCTTGAACACAGTCAAATGTTCAGTTTATATAGATGAAAATGTTCACTTTAAAACCAACAGCCAATCCGGATCTAGGAAGTGAGAATAACCCAAATACACATGTGGAATAGTCCAATCTACTATTTAAACAACCTACCAAATCTGGATCCTCACAATATACTCAGCTTGCAGCATAGCTGGATGATAACCACTCCACAAATTGCTACACACACTCCTATTCATGTGCCAAACTAAAGTGGGGAGCTGTTGACAGGTGTTGCACTCCACCTCAGCAAAAACAATCTCCCAGTGTTAGTGAAAAGGGGATAGACTCCTTTGCAGTTCAGCTAATACCGACAATAGGCCACACTGCCAATTCTAATTTTACTTATGAAGTGAGTAAACTGTTCTTAGTTAATTTGTCATTGAGTGCTCTATATCTGTACCCTCATGCCAAACTTAGCTAAGGTTAGTGAATGAAAACTAAAATGCAAATAAAATCTATGAAATCTCCCAGGTCTACTGTTAGCCAGAAAGGGATAGACTCCTTTGCAGTCCAGCTGATACCGCCAATAGGCCGCTCTGACAATTTTAATTTTACTTATGAAGCAAGTAGACTATTGTTAGTTAGTTTGTCATTGAGTGCTCTATATTTATGGCCTTGTGCCAAACTTAGCTAAGTCTAGTGAATGAAAACTAAAATGCAAATAAAATCTATGAAATCTATTGTGATCATGACTTTTGGAATTTATCAAAATTATCTGAGGATATATATATATATATATATATATATATATATAATTTTTTTTACATTTTCAGTTATTCTGCTGTATTATTTAATAAAAATGGATTCATATCGCATTCTTTTTTTTTCAACAGAGGCAGAAAATACTGGTTTATTTTTGCTGACTGATTGAAACAAAAAACAAAAAAACCTTTTAAATCATAGAGACTCTTTTTCAAATATTATAAAACATCATAAAATTTATAAAAGCACAAAAGGATATGACCTGTGGAGAGTAAAAAAAGAAAAGAAAACTTGATGCAAAAAAAAAAAAAAAAAAAAAAAGAAAAAAAAGTTGGTTGTCACTCTCTAATAAAAAAGGGGGAAAAAAAACTCAGAATAAAATTCTCTTCCCTTTTGCTTCATAATCTTCATCTTGATAGCATTAATATATTCATAAATTTATTTAAAAAAAGAAATTGTAGAAACCCAGAAATCAATCCCATGAATATTAATCGTGGAAAGTGCTTATTTATTGACGGACATTTCTGGTCTGAATGTTTAGGTTGGTTGGTTGTGTAGAATGAACATCATATTCACCTTCACAGGAAGGTTGTAACTAGCATACAGTCACCAAACAAAAAAAGACAGAGTAACCGAATACACTCTGTAGCAACTGACAGGACACAGTCAAGTGTTCAGGATATGGATAAAAATATAGACACTAAAACCACCAGCCAATCAAAATCCTGGAAATAGTCATGACCATGCCACATAGTAGAATAGCCCAAGCTGCTTATCAATTTGGTTTGGTTTGGTTTGTTTTACAGCATATCAACCTCAGTGGGTCATTTAATGCCGACAAACTTGTGAAATAAACTCATTCTTAATGTATTATACAATTTTGTTTATAAACTCATGTTTTTCTATTTAACCCATAGATGGAACCCTAACAGGTACTACCACTCCGGACCAGAGTAGACCAGGGAGCAATGGTGATGAAGGGGTGCTCCACATTCCCCAAACCTCCAAAACTGGAACCTCACCATCAGATAGAGTTTAACGTCATTCCCAGGACATGTAGAAACTCAGTCACCACCTTCTAGCACCCATATGGTTGAGGATTGCCATAAGGGCCATATAGCATATAGGTGCTAGGGCTTGACGTGGCCAGCCGATTGATTGAAGGGGGCTTCTCTGACCACCCGTCTAGCCCAAGAAAAGCCTAAAGTGAAATATTGCAAGTCATGGACTGCTCAGCCACCTGGGTTCTATCCTTAAACATCACGGGTCGCCACCCATGGCCAACAGATGGCCCCATTGGGGGTGTCTTACCCCACTTCAGAGGTGCAGTCGGTGCATTCTAACGCCCCAGCCGATAGGGCAGGCCACATTGTAGAATAGCCCAAGCTGCTATTTAAACCACTTATCAAGTCTGGATTCTCAGAAGCTGATTCAATTTGCAACAGTTGAATACTGATCAGTCTTCACAAATCTCTACATGGTATTGTGGGCAGGATCCGAACCTGCACGGTCATTGCCCATTGGATTTATATTTGAATATTTTAATTGGCTGGTTGGATTTTATGGCATGTAAACCCTGATGGGACCCTGACAGGTACTACCAAGTCAGAGGGGACCTGAGAGTAATAACAATAAAGGGGTACTCCGCATCCTTCAAAGATCAAAATTGTAACTTCAACACTAAATGCAATTTAATGTGATACTCAGGAAAAAAAAACTTCAACTACCACCTTCTAGCATGTATATGATAAAAAGGGTTGGTAGTTTGCCATAAGGGCAATAGAGTCAGGACAATCGTACAGGTGCTAGGGCTTGATATATCTAGTCATCTAAGGGGGCCTCTCTAACTGCTCTTCTAGCCTAAATCAAAATGGAGTGTTGCATATCATACACAGTTCAGCCACCAGAAATCACCCAAATGCATCAATGGAGTATTCCTGAGTTCCACAAATACCAGCTGCTTTGAGCACCAGTTCAGTTGTGCTTAGTTGTTGTTGTTCAAACCAACAGTATATTAACCTACTTCAACAAAGTGTTGATTAGTCATAAAACAAACCAACCAACAAAGTGGTAGCTAGGTTAGCATACAATTTTTAGTGAGTTTGATCCTCACTGGGTGCAATATACTTTTGGCTTTTTGCTGAACCAAGTGAAGCTCAGTAAATGACAAGTCTGATTGGAGCTCAACAAGTTTAGATTTTTTGAAAATTTCAAAGTTTAAAAAAAAGTTTTTCAACTTTTGTTTTCTAATGGATAGCTACTAACTTTGCTAAAAACAAAAAAAAAACAAAAAAACAAAAAAAAAAAAAAAAAAAAAAAACAAACAACAAAATAAAACTGAGTGTAGCTCTGCTAGCCGAACATTGACCCTTTTGACAGCTATTCCCAATGGTAACACTCTGAACTCATTCACTTTGGTTCTTGAAGAACAAATAAACAAATAAAGTTTAAAAAAAAAAAAAAACTTTTTTCGTTTAAATGTTTGTGGTAATCTGCAAAGAGAAGCTACAATAAAACAAAAGTTGGGGTCGGGTGAGATGATGAGGGGGGGGGGGATATAAACTGGAATTTAATTCCCTGTTGTAAAATCACAATTAAATTGAAATGCTTTCGATTTCAATAAAGATCCATTTTAATCTTTAAAGACTATTTCAGTTTTGTTTTAATTTTCTATCTTTTTTTTCTTTCGTTATCAATTTGTTTATATTCACCTTTTTCTCTTCTTTTCCTCACTGTCAGTATCTTTCTTTTCTTTTGATATCTTTTTAATTTGTTCTCCCCCCCTCTTGATCACTTTCCCCCTCTTTGTCTTTCTATTGTCTGTATCTTTCTTTTCTATTGATACCTTTTTAATTTTTTCTCACTCCCCCCTCTTGATCACTTTTATTTTGTTTATATTTATCTCACTTTCCCTCCTCCCTTCACTTTGTCTTTCTACTATCAGAATCTTTCTCTTATATTGATATCTTGTACTGCAATCGACTTGGATTCTCAAACTGACCACGTTCTCTCACAGCTCTTCACTCTCCATCCAACGTCACTTTCTTGCAATTCGTAATGCTCACACGAGTTCACTTTCACAAAATCAAACTTCTTCTGCCAGACATTCGATTTTATAGTCATCCACCACACTCCCATAATGCCTCTTACTTCTGGTCCGCACTCTATATAAAAAGAGTCACTCCTAGGTGCCACTCTTTCTATGGCCACGAGGTAAGTGAAATTTCCATCTTTTTTATTTTTTTCTAATTTTAAATACATATCTTTTTTAATTCTTTCTCGCTCCCTTCCCCCCTTGATCACTTTTATTTTGTTTATATTCATCTCACTTTCCCTCCTCTCTTCTATTTCCACTGTATCTTTCTCTTCTCTTCTGTTGATATCTTTCTTTTTTCTTCTTCTCACACTCTCCCTCCTCACTCCATCACTTTATCTTCATTTCACTTTTCCTTCTCTTCCCCCAATATCCTTCTTTCCTCTTTTCTTGATATCCCTCTCTTTCTTTTCCTTCTTCCTTCTCCCTCTATTACTCTGCTTAGCTTTCTTTCCTCTCCCCCTACTTTCATTTTCTTCCTTTACTCTATCATGTAGATTATCTGTCTTCAACTAAACTGGGGTATTATCGTATAAATGCGTATCGAGATTGAAGCTGTTTTTACCAAGAACGAAAGGAAGAATGCATGGATCATTAATTTTTCAGAATACGAGGTGTATCAAAAAAGTACAAATTTTAAACCTGTATTTCCCAAGATAGAAATGAAGAATGAATGGAACGTTAATTTTTCATGATACAAGTGAAGAATAATCAATATTGCACAAATATTTTCCGAACCCTGACAAATAACATTTGAGGATGTCCCACAAACCAAAAGAATGATAACATCAACTAGGGACCTGACCTCACCCAATGTGACTCCAACCCCTAAGCCAATGCCGTCAAAAATACCCCGTGCATTATCAAGATTGCTCCCCTGTAATTGGCCAGGTCAAAAGGAACTAATTCCTCCTCAAAGGCCACTACACCCACACAATGAGGGTGGGAGGAAGGGGAGATGAAGAATAATTAAACTAAGTTCCAATTACCATCGAATTGGTAAGACACGGAAACAAGCGGTTGTAACTCAATACAAACCTGTCTTGTTGCAATTCTACTGCAGAATGACAGGGTATTTATAAAACTCCACAATATCATTGAAACCAAGCAGCCAATCAGAACTCAAGGAATGGAATCATCCAAATGCATGAATGGATCATTCTTGATTTCTATAAATACCAACTGACTTGGACACTGTTTCAGTTGTGCTTAGCTAGTTGCTGTTGTTCAAACCAACAGTAGACTGACTTCAATAACAAGGTGTGTCAAAAAGTATGAAAAATTTCGATACTTTTTTGACACACTTGGTATGCTTTCAGTTTTGCATTTATTTTTGTTCAACTTCATTTCTTTATCCATTATCTGTCAGTCAATCCCTCCCTCCATCCGTCTGTCTCCCCAATCCAAGGGCTAACTCCCTCTTCCAACCCTTATCACACTCTGTTCCTTATCAGTGAGTCAGTGTAATCGATCAATTTTTATCACCAACAGTGTTTCAATGCATGGCTCAAAATTCCCTAAACAATTCAACAAGCTTTACAACTCAAATATCAACTTTTACTGATCTGCGAATGGAGAGGAAACGACGGCTCAAAAGGAAAGAAGACTCAGCTGCCAATCAATCAGCAGCCAATTTGCATTTCAAATGACAACATCAATTAAACAATTTTAACGCTGATAATTCAACAAAACTCTAATCAGTGCATTTTTTTTTTTTTTTGAGCCGAGAAAACAATCCGAAACATAGTGTCAAAATACCTCGATATCTTCACTTTCTGCCGAGAAATGATATTCGAAAGCTAATCAATTATTGGATTCTGTGCATTTAAATTGTGAGTGATTAAATCATCAACACCATAATGTGCTGACTGCATAGATTCCTATGACTCTCTCTCACCACCCATCCCTTTCAGTAGTCACTCCTGGCAAGTGAAGTTATCTTCTTGAGACAAAAGAAAGAAAAAAAAGAATTTACTTTTCAGAAAATTCAGATGCTAATCAATTCTTGGATTTAAATTGTGAGTGATTAAATCATCAATATCATATCATGCTGACTGCACAGATTCCTATGAATCTCTCCCCACCCATCCCTGTTGGTCATCACTCAGGCAAGTCCTCCTTACAACAAAGAAAAAAAAAAAGAATTTGCATTGCAGAAAATTCAGATGTCAATCAATCCTTGGATTCTGTTCATTTAAATTGATTAAATAAATGTCTTAAATGCTAGCCAATTATAAAGAAACAAAAATCTACTCTGTTTCTATATGTCTTGTTAAAAAAGATAACGACAACTGCGGAGGGGATATTGACCTGATGATCCACAGAAAGTTATATCAATATATACATAGGAAAGGCATCGACTGCTATAAATAGATTATTGGTCACATGGAAATCTGATTTCTATGAAAAGATTCTTCCATGTCAGTGCTAATGTATGGCTGTACCACTTGTAGGGGTGGCCTAAAGTCAGTATCAGCCAGACAGCAAGGGAGTCTATCCCCCCTTCACTAGTGCTAGACCAAGGAGATTGTTTTTGCCTCTGAGGTGGAGTGCCACACCTACCATCAGCTCCTTACTTTACCACACAGATCGCTGTGCTACTTATGCACAAAATTGGCAAGGGCTGGTATCAAACTAGCAACCAGGAACCTTGTGTTTCCTAGCCGGACACTCTACTGACCGAGCTAAACGCCAATTTACCTTCAGGATATATTTTTTTATATAATAGTAATAATAACTCTAACATAATATTTAGGCAAAAATCTATTTTGATCATTTCCTGTTGTATTTCCTTCCTTAATATAATTTAACTATCATAGATCCTGTCATAAATGATAGCTTTATTTGCTGATGAATCAACACTGAATCTCCCCTTTAGGGGGGCCAGTTTAACTCAGTTGGTAGAGCACCTAAGAATCGCAAGATTCTTGGTTCGACACAGGTCCCTGCCAACTCAGTGCATGAGTAGCACAGATTGGTTTATCTGATCTGTGCGGTAAAGTAATTTTAAATCTAACAAACTTTATTTGAAATTCTAACTACAGGTACGTTCTTAATTTTTCACTGCTCATGAATTATACAACAATGGTAGGATTGCAGTGGTGGGAGAGCTGCTTAAAAGATAAAGAAAAAGGAAGACGGGAAGGCCCCTAAATTCTGTCATGAATATTTGGAATCTCTGTTGATTTCAGTTATCTGAGCGGTTACATATGTATTCCTGATAAAACCCTTTTGTGTGCAATTATTACATTGATTAGGATAATAAGGATTCTGATCAGCCGTTGGCAGTCATTGGGGGTTTAGGCAGAATGACGAGTGCCAATGCTATAATTTTATTAAGTAGAAAGGATAGAAGATGGTTAAGCCTCTTCCATTAATAATCATGCCTCCCTCGATACACAGCACTCTGCGGTTCACATCATAAAGCGATGCTTTTCTCTTCAAATTGAATAATTTTCAATCAATATTCATTTCGAACAGTGATCTCTCAAACTATAATTTTGTATAATCAGAGATGGGTAGGTGGATGGTGTAGAATAAACATCATACTCACCTCCATGGGAAGGTAGTTACTAGCGTCCAGTAACCAGACAAAAAAAAAAGAGAACACAATCGAATGTGCTCTGCATTAAATGCTTGAACACAGTCAAATGTTCAGTTTATATAGATGAAAGTGTCCTCTAAAACCAGCTGCCAATCAGGTTCCAGGAAGTGAACTTGACCCAAATACGCCAAGTGGAATAGTCTAATCAACTAAAAGATTGCGTAGGTCTGGTCTAGGCTAAAAGATTGCAAAGCCTGGTCTAAACTAAAAATTTGAGAGACTCTAATCTCGTCTTAAAGATTGTGAAGCTTAGGTCTCAGCCCAATTCATGGTTAAAAGTTTCAGAAGCCCAATTCATGGTTAAAGGTTTCAGAAGCCCATTCATGGTTAAAAGTTTCAGAGCCCAATTCATGGTTAAAAGTTTCAGAAGCCCAATTCATGGTTAAAGGTTTCAGAAGCCCAATTCATGGTTAAAAGTTTCAGAAGCCCAATTCATGGTTAAAGGTTTCAGAAGCCCAATTCATGGTTAAAGTTTCAGAAGCCCAATTCATGGTTAAAAGTTTCAGAAGCCCAATTCATGGTTAAAAGTTTCAGAAGCCCTAGGCTAAAAGATTGCAAAGTCCTGGTCTCGACTAAAAGATTGTGAAGCCCTGGCTTAAAATAAAAAATCTGAGAAGCCCAGAACTCAACTAAAAAATTGTAAAGTCCAGTTCTAGTCTAAAGTAGGGTAAAGCCCTGGTCTAGACTTAAAGATTAAGAAGTCCATGTATTGGCTAAAAGTTTGAAAAGCCCTGGTCTAGATTAAAAGTTGGAGAAGCACTGGCTTAGACTAAAAGATTAAGAAGCCCTGGTATTGATGAAAATATTGAGAAGCCAGGATCTAGGCTAAAAATTGGAGAAGTTATGGTCCAGACTAAATGTTTGAGAAACCCTTATGGAACATAAGAATTATTCAGTGTTTCTGGTGATTAAGAAGATTCTTTGAATTTGAGTAGCAAGATTTTAAATCAATAGTATGGCGGCTTCTATCCTTATCCAGATTACTAAAGATTGTTTTGGAGAATACTGAAGAGTTCTGCATATTGGCAGCTGTTTACTCATGCATTGAAAAAAATCCTGTAACTTACTCAAGTTGGCATGTGGCTGGGTAATTTGGCCATAGTGTCTCTTGCCCTGGAGACGAATCCAAACAACAGATAAACTTTCTTGTGGGAATATATATATATATATATATATTATGTAGTATATTAAGAAAAATGAAAAAACACAGGTTTAAATGGGTTAAGTGGTGAGTTTAAACCTGTGTTTTTTCATTTTTCTTAATATACTACATACCGTCGGATTCACTTCCTTTCTTCACATATATATCTTATTATAATGGAGATTGTGTGTTTTTCTGTCTGTAACCAAAACTATATTCCTACTCAAGTCACAATTCTCTTAGTTATTGACATCACATTCTCCATGATTTTATTTTTATTTAACCTCAATTATTAATAAAATTGTTTAACATTATTAATACTGTTAACTATGTCTACATACTGACAACAGGCAATTATATTTATATATAGAACAAAATAGCGGTTTACAGTGTAAATGGGAAGGCTAATTTGCATATTAATATTAAAAAATCGAATTTAATAAATATGTGCTTAGTATTATTGATTTCTAATTGTTTGGTTTTATTTTAATGAATATAAGCAAAAATCTCTTCAATGAATCTTAAATGAAATCCATTAACAAGATAAAATAACTGTCATTTTATTCTTTACTACCTCTTATAACTAAATACTTAAATTAGAAAATATTAGAAATAACAATGAGAGACGAGAGTGATGGAAGAGTAAGTTTCAGTTGTTCCATTTTTTATTATACTCCCTCTGTTTCAAATCTTTTATTATACTCCCTCTGTTTCAAATCTTTTTATCTGTATTCTTATTTAGTTTTATTAGCATTTCTAATTTAATACAATATTTTATTACATTAAAACTTAAATAGGGTGCATATATTTGCTAGTATATATGTAAACTACTAAAAGTAGAGGAATCATATGTAAAATGGGGAGGTGATATTTTATTATGAAATAAAATATAAAATAAAGGGGATATGAAGGCCTTTTTGACCGGTACTTTTTCAAGTATTTACACCGGTTGACAATTAAAAGTCAGAAATGTAAAGAATTTGTTAAGAACAAATGGGGTAAACCAGAGCCTTTATGTAAACTTTACATTTCTGACTTTTAATTGTCAACCGGTGTAAATACTTGAAAAAGTGGAAAAAGGCCTTCGTATCCCCTTTATTTTATATTTTATTTCATAATAAAATATCACCTCCCCATTTTACATATGATTCCTCTACTTTTAGTAGTTTACAAATTTTCATGTACTAAACATCTCTCTCTCTATATATATATTCATATATACACACACACACATGTCAGTTTGGGAGTGGCTCCAAATGGGGACTTTGATATGTTACCCATTGATTGATTAGACATCCCTGATTGATTGGAAAAGGAAAATGTTGATATTTGAATTTTCTTCTGACATGATCTACTTTTTACATAGATTTTGTAAGTTGAAATATTAGTACCGTAAAACTGTCTGACTCAACTCGCATATGCATGTAACCTATATCAAAATGTGTAAACGCATTGATCTAAGGTTTTACATATGAAAGCGAATACATACATTTATTTATGGGTCAGTATTAAGATTTACAACCTTTCATGACTGTATAGTTTAATACAGTTATATGCACAGGTGTGCAACAGAAGGGATTGGTGAAAAAAATTTGCTTAAATAAATATGCACATAGATACATAAGACTTGCATGTATATGTACACTGGCATAGATCTATGCAACCAAAGTACA
This sequence comes from Doryteuthis pealeii, assembly GCA_023376005.1. Taxonomy (NCBI): domain Eukaryota; kingdom Metazoa; phylum Mollusca; class Cephalopoda; order Myopsida; family Loliginidae; genus Doryteuthis; species Doryteuthis pealeii. The sequence continues at coordinate 92,708,274 of CM042148.1, read as the reverse complement.
AAAATGCATGCTTATATACAGAGAGATAGATAAATAAATAGATGAAATATATATGTGAAACAAAAGAATCAAGGGGCATTATTTTCGGAACATCTCATATAATATAGTTTTGGTACTTATATACAACCCCTCCCCCCCCAAAAAAAGAGAGATAAGTAGAGGACGAAATACTAAACAAGAAACGTACATATATGGACACCATAAAAAAAATATAGATAGATAGATAGATCAAATATGTAAATGTAACAAAAGAAACAAGAGGCATTACTTTTGGAACAACCCTGTCCAATATAGTTTTGTTTATATATATATATATATATATATATATATATATATATATATATATATATAGAGAGAGAGAGAGAGAGAGAGAGAGAGAGAGAGAGAGAGAGAGAGATGTGTGCGTGAGAGAAATAGAGGAGAGGAAGAAAGATGAATCAAGAAACATATGGAAACCATAAAACAAATATAGATAGATAGATAGATAGATAGATAGATCAAATATGTACATGTAACAAAATTATTGTTATATAGTACCTAAATAATGAGAATGGAATCATCTATGTTTGGTAAATATGTGAGTGTCACTGGGGATCCTTGGCTAGCTTTAGTATAGTGAGCGTGTCACCCATAGTCTTGATGCCCAGTTCCTTAAGCATTGCACGGTCTAGCATATGCAAGCTGGACCTTGCAATCTCTTGACTAGAAAATATCTTGGCATAAGTCTTGGCAGAGGCAAAAGACATGCCTGCCTCAATAAAAATCTTTTCCCATCCAGCTAGGTCGAATCCTGTTCGCAGGCCATATTGAAGTCAGTCAGTCCACTATTGGCCTGAACAACAGCAACTGGCCAAGCACAACTGAACCAGTGTCAAGACAACTGGTACTTATGGGAATTCAGAATAGTCCACTCATGCATTTGGGTGATTCCATTCCTTGAGTCTTGATTGGCTGCTTGGTTTCTATGAGGTTCTGAGGCTTCATAAATAACCTGCCATTTTGCAGTAGTCTTGCAGCAAACCAGGTTCGTATTAAGTTACGACTGCTTGCTGCCTTGTCTTACCAATTCGACAGTAATTGGAACTAGTATGATTATTCTATAAATATATAGATGTAAATTGCAGAGTGGACTGGTCTCTTTAACTTTGGCATCTAGAAGAAGGAAAACTGGTTAACTCCACTTAAAAATTGACCTTATGTCAAATCTTGTTTATGTGGAGAGGTTGGTAAAAATTTAAACTGAAATATGAAGAATAATTAAAGTTCCAATTACCGTCAAACTGGGAAGACAAGGCAACAAACGATTGTAACTTAATACAAACCCAAATAGTCACAAAGTCTACTGCAGAATGACAGGGTATTTATAAGACTCCACAATGTCATTCAAATCAAGCAGTCAAGCAGCCAATCAGAACTCAAGGAATGTAATCACCCAAATCACCCAAATTCATGAATGGATCATTCTTGATTTTCTATATTTACCAACTGTCTTGGACACTGCTAAAGTTGTACTTTGTTAGCTGCTGTTATTCAAACCAACAGTAGACTTACTGACTTCAATAAAATAGATCACTAAGTAGGAATGGCATATTTTAGCATTGACCAACCCAAGTGGAGATTTGAGAAGTTTGAATTCATAGTTCTCCTTCTCCTAGACTGGTTGCCTAACCAAGGTTAATGAGCTCAGTCTGCCATACTATTTACCCATAGCTGGGGGAGAATAGTCGGATTAACACCTTTTCCAAGGGTATTAGCAGAGGAGAAAAAGTTTAAGAGAAAAGAAAGCGGTAAAACGGCTACGTCCAAATCCAAAAAAGAAGAAATATTAAAAGTTAAATTCCAACGGAAGAATTTAGCTCAGGGAGGGGTGATATAATGGAATGACCCATCTTCCCCATACCTCAACAGTGGTGATGGTTCTAGCCACTATTTCAGAACACACATAGTACTCTGTGCAGAACTCACTTGAAGTACTTAGACGACGGACTCTCCTCCTAATAGTCACGTGACCTTACTATATAACAGGTCGGTTGGTTTTTCAAAAGAATTTCAAAATAGATCACTAATTAGGACTGGGCTTATTCTAGTTGTGACCACCCCAAGCAGAGATTTAACAGGTTTGAATTCAGAGTTTTCCTTCTCCTAGACTAGTTGCCTAACCAAGCTTAAAGAGCCCAGTCAGTGCTTCTATTTATCCATAGTATTGAAGTCAGTTAGCCGACTGTTGGTTTGAATAACAGCAGCTAAGTACACTTTAGCAGTGTCCAAGACAGTTGGTATAAATAGGACTCAAGAATGATCCATCCATGAATCTTGGTGATTTGGGTGATTCCATTCCTTGAGTTCTGATTGGCTGCTCGACGGCTTGATTTGAATGACATTGTGGAGTCTTATATATACTCTGTCATTTTGCAGTGGACTTTGTGGCTTTCGGGATTGTATTGAGTTACAACCGTTTGCTGCCTTGTCTTCCCAGTTCGACAGTAATTGGGCTTTAATTATTCTTCACATAGCTGGAGGGGGAAAAGCTGGATTCATACCTTTCCCAAGGGTATTAGCACTATGTGAACTGTGGATTCATACCTTTCCCAAGGGTATTAGCACTATGTGAACTGTGGCTTCATCCAGGATTTGAACTCGGGTCGACGTGTCCATTTCCTACAACCTACCTGTACACCATGCGTCTCCATTATGCATAAATACATACAGTATTATATAATTCGTATCAATAATCTAAATCCAGAATGTATGCCTCTTGTTCAAATTTAACATTTTAAAATCAACATCATGTTTGCGTTATTAGAGGGAAGAAGATGAACAACAACAAAAAGAAAAAGGAAAATCTAATGAAAACTCATTGGTTCGTTTCTTTTAAGTTTTAATTGAAAGCAAATGTTAAAATGAAGATCCGATTTGGAAACCTCGCATATTTAAAAGCTAAAGAGCAATACTCTCATCCTAACAACTCTTAAAAGGTGGATGCACCTTTTAGAATCGGGATGTATCTGTTTGTACACATTTCTGCTCGTGGGTATGAAACTTGTGTGCGCACGCTGATCTATTTGTGTATTTAGCAGTATGTTAGGCTTCTCAACAACATTACATAACCCCCGCTTAATCAGAGAGACAGTAGGGAGGGCCCACTGTGGGTGTTCTCCAAAGAAGAAAGGAATGAAACCCCTTTCTCAAGTTGCTTAACAGGAACTAGGAAAACAGTTCCTGAAAACAAGAATAGCAAGAACACAATCACGAATATCAGAATCGACAAACTCAAACCGAATGCGAATTTTCGGGTTTCAACATAAAGAAGAATGTGTTTCATTCAGAGTGAAAGGTAAGAGAAGAGGGGAAAAATGCACAAATAGGGATTCTGAATATGTCAGGTGAAAGAGATTCCAGAAAGTGTGCTCCCATACTTTATCCTATCTGGCTTCCTATTCAGTTATTTTAGAAGTACAAGATTGTAGAACAACAAGGTTGTTGATGTTTCAAATGGCAATCCATTTGAAATATCAACAACCTTGTTGTTTCAGTGGAGGGGTGATCACAGGTTGGCATTAACTCTGCTTAACTACTGGTAAGACTCTTTGGGTAATGTGCTAAGTCTACACTATATATATATATATATATATTATATATATATATATATTATATATGAGAAGTAAACAAACAAACAATGTTTTTGGTATGGCCTTAGCCGACAATTTTTGGGAGAATATGTGCGTAATTGAAGTCATACCTAATTTTGAAACTTGATTACTTGATAATTAATTAATTAGGCGGGCATATCTGTTCAAATGTAAGGCTAAACAAATCGAGAGAAAGTCAATCTCTGTATGTACATTTTGGCCTATTATGCCTCATCAGCAGTGTTATAGACAGGAAGACTGCTCTGTGTGTGATTCGAATATATATATATATATATATATTCGAAATTTTAACAGAAAACACACTCACACTCCATAAAGAAAAAAACAAACAAAAACTGCAAATAATGGAAGCACTCTATATCAAATTAAAAAAACCTACCTTAAACAAAATAAACTTTCAAACCAGTAAACACGTCCTCCAATGCTTATAAAAAATCCCACTCTAACCATTCCCCCTCCCTTCCTCACAATTCTGTATCCCCCTCAAAAACCCATTAATCCATTGTTTCGTACTAACTACCACCACCACCACTCTTAAGCTACTACTCGTTCTTCTATAAAAACGAGGCACTTGAAAACTTAACATCGTTTCCCCACCTGATGATGGCTGATAAACCAGCCGAAAGCGCTCGAAAAAAACAAGGATTTGGTGGACTATTACAACTTCTCCACCCAAACACGAAAAAGATCGCTAGGAAAATTGAAAGGACCATAAAAAAAACTCCTCAGACTTAAATTGTCTGTGGCGTTTAACAGAACATGTCTAAAAGAAAAAATGCTTCCGAAGTATATATATATATATATATATATATATATATATATATATGTGTGTGTGTGTGTGTGTGTGTGTGTGTGTGTGTGTTTGTATGTAGAATGTCTTACTTTAATACATTTATATACACACATATATAGTCATATATATATATATATATATACACACACACGCTGTAACTATATATATATATATATACACACACACACGCTGTAACTATACATACATACATATGGAAGTAAAATGAGGAAATTAATACGGCAGTATGTGGAGAAATGTAGAACAAACACAGATGTTACATTGGATGGTAATTAAATTAGTTGTAGTGTTGATGTTCGAACATTTCAGTTTATAAAGAAACCTTTTTCAGGACCATTTAGTTACCGTTTGTTGATTACCGGTCACGAACGCTAATCAACAAACGATTACAAACCTTTTCTACACATTTTCAAAACTCAAAGCATTCAAAACATCCACCATCTTTTTAAATACATGAATCTTTTTTTCTCCTTGACTAGTTACTAAAGGGTCCTGAAGAAGGTTTTTTTATAAACCGAAATGTTTGAACATCGACACTGCAACTAATAAATTTCCATCCATTGTAACATCTGTCTCTGTTCTACGTTTCTCCACAAATATATATATATATATATATATATTATATATATATATTATTATTATTATAAAATGGGTACAAGAGATAACCTACTCGAGTTTCACCATGAGGATCTTCAGGGTTAAATCCACTGAATTAATTGAGACACCAATTAATAGCAGCCGATTTCACGTGAAATCGGCTGCTATTAATTGGTGTCTCGATTAATTCAGTGGATTTAACCCTGAAGATCCTCATGGTGAAACTCGAGTAGGTTATCTCTTTTATAATAAATTTGCTCTATTTAGTATTGAGCACTTTCTGTTTGTTATATCACTGACTAACCATCGTGACCAAATTCACCGGTAAGTCAACTTTTACTTCATATATATATATATATATATATATATATATATATATATAGAGATAGATAGATAGATAGATAGATACACACATGCATACTGTTACTAATATATATGTAAATATACATATTCATGTATATACACACTCATACACACATTTCTACTCTCTTATAAAAATAGAATATATAGCATTAATGTTTTATTTTATATTATGCTATTAGGCATTGTAATTATATTACAAATAATTATACAAATTGGTGCAATTAAAATCAATTTTACAAAAATAATAATAATTGGTCCAGATTGAATCCATATTTTGATGCAGTCTCAATTTTAGATGATGAGAGCTATTCACAAATCTAGCTTAGATGTGGCACAAGGCCAGATGTAGGGGTCACCGAGTCAGAATCTAACTCACTTTCATAAAACCTTCAAAATATTTCAGTGTTAACTAACTTCCCTATCAACAAAAAAATGTATTCTTTGGAGTATTTTGTTCTTTCTTATTTACATAAGATTTATATATATATATATATATATATGAAAAGTTTACTTACAGTACAGAATACGCGTCCTTAATATATATATATATATATAGGAGTTTTTTTTAAACAACCTGTCACAGTTTGAGATCTCAATGTGTGCTCTTATTGTTAGAGTCACAGAGCAAATTTATAAGTAAAGAAATAATAAAAGACTTAGAGATTTTGCATTATAGCCTATTTCGGGGAGCTTAGACAAAGTGTCTAATCCTCCCAGCTCATCTGAAAAGCTGGGAGAATTAGACACTTTGTCTAAGCTCCCCGAAATAGGCTATAATGCAAAATCTCTAAGTCTTTTATTATTTCTTTACTTATATATATATATATATAGGTAAAGAGTGTCTGTGTATGACTAAAATGCTCCCAAAACCTGGTAGAGTGCTCTAGAGGGGACATTAATTGAATTTTCACCGCTTAGCATAAGGCATTACACATTTGAGTTTTCTGGTAATTGTAAACATACATCTACAGAAGTATGTATCAGTTAAAATGTTTGACGGTCAAGACGGTAAGGAGCCGGACAGACGAAAATTCAGTTGGGTTTTGCTTCCGGCTAGAAGTAGTTGTTAAGTCTAGCCATACTGATGAGACATAAGAGTCAAAACACTGTGTCTGTGGATGACTATATGTATATTTATATATACATACATATAGAGAGGGAATTCGGGTTAGCTCAGTCGGTAGCGTTCGGCTAGAAACCACAAGGTTCCTTGTTCGATACCCGCCTCGCCAACTCAGCGTATGAGTAGCACAAGGATCTGTGCGGTAATGTAAGGAGCTGATGGTAGGTGTGGCGCTCCACCTCAGACACTAAAATAATCTCCTTGGTCTAGTGCTAGTGAAAAGAGGATAGACTCCTTCACTGCATGGCTGATACCGACATTGGGCCGGCCCGACGACTATATATTTGCAGAAATTTATCATTTAAACATTGAATATTGCTACTTGATGATGATCTTCAATTGCTTACGGTCAAACCCCTCATGTATTTTTTTTATATCAAGGTCCAAATGGTAAAGAAGGTGCCCCAAAAATATATAAAGAACAGGATTTATGTAAATTTTCAACTATTGAGTTATATTTGAGTGTTAGCTCAGTCGGTAGAGCGTACGGCTAGAAACCACAAGGTTCCTAGTTTGATACCGGTCCCCGCCAACTCAGCGTTATGAGTAGCATAGGGATCTGTGCGGTAAAGTAAGGAGCTGATGGTAGGTGTGGTGCTCCACCTCAGATGCTAAAAACAATCTCCTTGGTCTAGCACTATTGAAAAGGGGATAGACTCCCTCGCTGACTGGCTGATACCGACTTTAGGTCGCCCCATCGACTAGGTGTGTGTTTAATCAAACAAAACCAAATTGTAATTTATATCTTTTTTCGAGTTCAACTTCAATTATTTTATTTACCAAATCCAAAATCTTAAAAGTTTCCTTTGATTAGACACACACCTGTATATATATATATAGATATATCCGGGTTAAGGGATATATTATGTTCACTAATATATCCAGGTTAAGGGATATATTATGAAGTTGGTATTTGGTATATTATCGCAGTAGTAGCTGGTGCGTCGAATAGCAGTACATCTTCTGAGCAGTCGTAGTGGTATTCTGACTGGTAGGTGAGTAAGCTTAGACTAGTAGGCTTAGGCGCTTGTACCACCACAGTGTTGGATATTTATAGATGACACTGTCCAATCAGTTTATAGTAAGGGTTTACCAAGTTATTTACATATTCATTACATCATATATATATACTAAAATATAACTAAAATTTACATAAATCCTGTTCTTGATATATTTCTTTTCCTTAATCTAAAATATTTTGTATCACTTTGCTTTCATTGGAGATCAGTTTATTATTATTTATCTATTTTAATTTTTACATTGTTGGCCATCCATAGCAACAAAATGTATCACTATTTCACTCCTATGAATTCTTTGCCTTAGAATTCCTCATATACAGGTACAAGCATATATTTATATATTGATTTTTTTAATACATTAGTGGGATATTCTGGGCAAGTAACTAAATTTGAAATTAAGTTGCGGATTCGATTTTTGGCAAGGATGACTTTAAATAACCCATGAAGTTTGGTATGCCATTAAGGAAAGAAACCAATAACAAAACAGAGACCTCTTGTGCATATATTGTATTGATCCTGATGGTTAATATGAAAGAATACTAAAGATTAATCTGCTATATACACATTTTAATCTTAGGCTTAATCCAGGCTCCGTTTTAATCCAAAAAGAGCAAAGAAGAAGAAGAAGGAGGCATTTAAGGATTAACAACAATATTAGCCAAATGTCAAATAGATTATCTCCCTTGATATTAGTTAAATGCTTAAAGAACAAATGGTATAGCACGGTTATCTGCCTTTAACCTAAATGGTTAGAGGACTAATGGTAGCATTTTTAGGAGCTTTGATTAAAATTCTTAGATGGCTTTCATGAGTTTTCCATACTGGTTGTAGAATAATCATACTAAGTCCAATTACCATCGAATTGGCAAGACAAGACAGCAAGCAGTCGTAACTGAAATACGATTCTGGTTTGCTGCAAAGACCACTGCACAATGTCAGGATTTATGGAGCCTCAGAGGATCATACAAACCAAGCAGCCAATCAGGACTCAGGGAATGGAATCACCCAAATGCATGAGTGGACTGTTCTGAATTCCCATAATTACCAGTTGTCTTGACACTGGTTCAGTTGTGCTTGGCCAGTTACATTGTTCAAACCAATAGTAGACTGACTGACTGACTTCAATACTGGTATTATCATTTTGGTTGGTTTTGGCAAAAAATTGACTTCTATTGCTTCGTAACTATGCATTATGGTCCAACTTTATTAACTGACTAGCTTAAAAGCCGCCCTATCGGGTGGCATTTAAGTTACCTCCTCTGTGTGTGTGGAGGCAGGGGGATCTTGATTGTGCCTTTGTCCAACAATAACACTTTATGCATTGAGTACATATCAAATCTTATTAGAATGGAGATTGTGTGTTTTTTGTCTGTAATCGAAACTACTCAAGTCACAGTTCCCTTAGTTATTTATGTCACATTCTCCATGATTTTATTTTTTCAAAACCTTAATTAATAAAAAAATATTTAACATTATTAATACTGTTGACCATATTTATATATTAATCACATAAAATTGTATTTATGTATACAACAAAATAGAGGATTACAGTGTGAACATGAAGGCTAATTTGCATATTGCTATTAAAAATTTGATTAAAGTTTTTTTTTTAAATTTGCTTACAGAGTCAGCCTGATTTCAAAATGGTATGAGATGTTGGGCTACAGCCCCTAGGAGTAAATTGGAAAAATGTGACACACTGGCACATTGACACACTGAAATTTGCATTTATTATTAGAGAAGTCAGTGCATATTTGCCCACCGGTGTCAGCAGTTAGTAGTTCTTTTTTAGCTGAGGCAAAAGATAGGATTTTGAATGATTTTTGATCAAGTTAGGCACACCCGACTGAACTAGGTAAAGATTAGTAAATATCATTGCATTGATTTGGTTTAACATTTCAGTCTATATTCAACCTCATCGCTGACGTGAAAAGGATGATGTGAATAAACATGAAATATTAACCACACCTTATTAGTTAGCAATTATCTTTCCCGCAAAAATATCATCTGACAAATAAAGTTTTGTGTTAAGTTAAAACAAAAATATAATTTAGAATATACAGAGTAGTAAAAAAAAATCCTACTTGCTTAAAGAAGAACAGCAACCAATGTGCTGTGTATGGTATTACTTTTATTGAAGTAAGTCAGTTAGACAGTCAACAATTGGTTTGAGCAATGTGACTGGCCAAGACAACTGGTATTTATGGGAATTCAGGACAGTCCACCCATGCATTTGGGTGAGTCCATTCCCTGAGTCCTGATTGGCTGCTTGGTTTGTAGGGTCCTCTGAGGCTCCATAAATCCTGCCACTTTTCAGTGGTCTTTACGGCATCTCAGAATCGTATTCAGTTACGACTGTTTGCCGTCTTGTCTTGCCAATTCGACGGTAATTGGACTTAGTATGATTATTCTACAACTTACTTGAGTCACTTAATATTTATACTAATTCACTTCAACAATATTGGACACATCATTGGTCATTTCTTTGGTTGTTTTTTTTTATGTACCTTTTATGAAAATTTTTAAAATTCCAATAAACTGCTTAGAAGATTTACAGACATCGGAAGATTGTTCGGTTAGCAGATGAAGATTTATGCCCCAGCAATTAACTCCTATTCTATAGTATTCTATATCTCCCCTTCCTCCCCCCCTCTCCCATTGCGCAAGCGTATTGGCCTTTGAGGAGAAATTACAGGGGAGCAATCTTGACAATGTCTGGGGTAATTGGACTTAGTATTCTATAACTTTATATACAATAAAACATTCTCACTAAATGCATTGATCTTCCCCCTAAAAGTGAAATATATTACAGCTCAAGCAATATGAAAAAAACTGTTTAAAAACAACCCAAAGTATCACTATAATATGGGTTTATACGGAAACATTTTTCTGGAGGTGTGTGGTGTAATGGTTTGAGTCTTAGGAAATGGACTCATCGATCTGAGTTCAAATCCTGGACGATGCTGTTTGCATTTCACATAGTGCTAATACGCTTGGGAAAGGTATGCCTCCAACTACTCTCACTCCACCTATGAGTAAATAGTAGGGCGGACTGGGCTCTTTAACTTTGGCTAGGTAACCAGTCTAGGAGAAGGAAAACTGAATTGAAACCTGTTAAACTCCGCTTAAGAAACTGACCTTGTGTCACATCCTGCTCTTGCGGAGGGGTTGGTAAATACATATATGGAAACATTTTAAGATCTGACAAATAAAAAATATATAAACAGTACCAAAGTATACTGAAAAAAGTAAAATCAGCAGAGTGGCCCATTGGTGGTATAAGCCGGACAGTGAAGGAATCAATCCCTTTTTCACTATCTCTAGACAAGGCTGATTGTTTTGTGCATCTAAGGTGAAATGCCATACCTAAAATCAGATTGCCACATTACTACACAAATACAACCTGTACTACTCATGTGCTGAGTTGGCGAGGGCTGGTATTGAACCCAGAACCTTGTGGTTCCTAAGCAGATGCTCTACTGAATGAGCTAAAAAGTATATATCTGAAAATTACTGCACAAAATAAGCTGAATATAAATCTACAACATGAATAAGTATTTGAAGATATTAAAAACGTGAAACAGAAACTTTTATCAAAATGACTTAATTCTGCATTAAATAACCCGAAAAGGGTTGACATGCCATTAAAAAAAAAAAAAAAAAAAAAATCTGAAACTGAAAAAAATTTTAAAATTCATAACTTTCTTGTTTTTAATTTAATATTTATATTAATCTTTCAGTCTTGAGACAACTTATAAATTATTTTGTTGATTTTACCACACTGCATAAATACTAGATCCATACAAATGCAGATTCAGACAGATCTTGGAGCCTCTTGATATATTTCCATTTTTCTTTTGGTGACAAACTGAGTTTAATAAGATATGCCGAGGTCGAATTTGCAATGGCATCCAAATTCAACAGGAAGTATATTGGCTGTTCAGCTGTCTTGTACACGTTGCTCTTTCTGGTCTTTGTAATTTTCTTGTTTACATTGATGTGCGCAGTCAATATTTTCCTCAAAAGAAAAACATCAACTCAATTATGTAAACTCTTTTTGAATTAAATGAACAGACCACAAGACCTGGATTCTGGTTGGTTAACATTATTTCAGTTGGAAAGACAAGATGGCGGACCAAATCTACAGTGACGCTCCAGTCCATGCAACCATAAAAATAACGAGGAATTGTACTTATTTCGAAAAGTGATTCCTTGAATATTTCCATCTTATACAAAATTTATTAGTTGTTTTCTATACATTATATCAACTAGCAAAAAAAAACACCCTCCGGGCAGTGTAAAAATTTATTTTTGAAAAATATTGCCTGGTGGAGTTAAAAATTCAATGACTGAAGGTTTTTATCATAGTAATTTATTAAAGGAGTAGAAAAAAAAAAAGAAGACAATTTGAAATGAAACTTAGTTCTCTCCCCCTCAAATAAAATGTTCTGAGCATCTATTAAGTAATAATTTAATAATCATTGATAGGCACTAACAAAACGGGACTTTCAGGCCTGTGTTTGTTAATGTAAATTAACAGCATTGATCCCAGAGGGCTATCTCCCCAGGCAACACCTGCCCCCACCTTGATTTAAAGGGGCAGGGCTGGGTTTATTGCCCAGCGCCTGAGGCGCCCCCCTTGAGGGGGAATGCTGAAGAGATCAACACATTTTTTGTGCCTACCACCCACGAGCTTCGGTTTTGGGGGGGGCCCCACATAAAAATGTCCTTGTGTCATGCCCTCATAAGTGGGATGAGAGGCAAATACCATAATTTAATAATCATTTTGCATATTTTACACATGAATTTTACACAAAATCCTAAGTATTTATTTATTTGTAAACTTTTGAGTTAACTTCTTATTACTGAAGAAAGGGTGAGAGTAAAAAGTTTTAAAAAATGATTACAAATTTTGCAAATAATTTTTTTCATTTAAAGTAATATAATTTTAAAATTAATTTTCTAGTTTATATACCTTAGACTATTGAAGATAGAATTAATCAATCTAAAATAATGCCATTAGAACTAATCATGTCAAAGCAAATATTAGGAGCGTCCTCATGTTGTATGAGCTGGACTGTGATATCAATAGTGTCGTGAGATTGAATTCCAGTTGTGCTTTTACATTCACTTTTGTACTAATACTCTTGGAAAAGGTATGAACCCCCTTATCTTCCCATGAATTAGATAGTACCACTACTGTTCTTCTACGAGGTGGGGGTAGTCATCATGGTGCAGTGGCTAACATGTTGGATGGTTACATCATAGTAAGCAGGTTTGAATTTCAGTTGTGCTATTACATTCATTTGTAATACCCTTGGAAAAGGTATGAACCCCCTTATTTCCCCAGCTATGGTTTAGATGAGTGATTCTCAACATGGTCCAACTGGACCATCTGTGGCCCACAGAACATTTCTAGTGGTCCACAGAGAGTTCGAAGCCACAAAATTGTTTTAGCCATTTCACAAAAATTTAACTAATTTAGCGCTTCTGATAATATGTCAGAAACACCAAGATCAAGGTAGTCACTAGCTGAATTGACTGAAATAAATTTTGAAGGTTAAATAGACTATTTTGTCTTTTCATGAAGTATTTTAGTGTGAAAATGGAACAGCTTAAAAGTAAAAGTAGAATTGGTCCATTGGAATGTCTGGAATAAAAAATGGTCCATAAACCGAAAAAGGTTGAAAAAGAAGCACTGGTTTAGATAGTACCCCAAGTGTTCTTTGAAAGGTGAGAAGAGTCCCCATGACACAGTGGCTAATCTGCTGGACTGCAACATCATATAAAGTGGGTTTGAATTCCAGTTGGGCTATCACATTTACTTTTGGACTTGGAAAAGGTATGAAGCCCCTTATCCTCCCAGCTAGGGATTAGATAGTACTACAACTGTTCTTCTTCAAGGATGAATTTTGCATTAAATAACCCATGAAGGTTGATATGCAATTAAATAAAAAGACTAAAGTAAAACCAAAGAAAAAAATTGATAATATGCAGGAGAATATAAAGTTTAAGTTATAGGGTGATGTAGAAAGGCTTTGGTCCAATTACCAAATCTTTTCTCGTTCCCCAATGACACCTGTATAAAAAAAATAAGTTATAAAGATGTTTTTATTTGGGTTACCCTTACTGTGCTTTTGACCTGTTCTTACTCAACAGAAAAAGATAAGACAAAGACATTTTTTCCCAATTCAATTAAATATATCAATTCAAGTCCACATTTTCTTTCCTTTCATTCCACAAAAACAATAATCACTTTGTTAATATGTTTTATGTATACAACTGTAAAACAAGACCTCACAGGCGATAATTATTATTCCTCTTGTAATTGATACAGAGTTCAATTGGCTAAGAAATAAATGCTTTTTATTTTCTTCTACTTTAACCAAATTTGTTTTCTCCTTTTTATTAAAAACTTTCTTTTTCTTCTTTCAATAATACACCATTTAATGTCAAAGACATTTCATAACAATCCTTTTCTTTTGGTTTTGGGATTTTCTTTCATTTTTGACTCAATAGAATTGAATTAAATCTGCTAATTGAGAAATATATTATTTTTTGTTGGTGTTTAATGGCATATCAAACTTCATGAGTTATTTATTTCTAAATATTTAACTTCATGTGTTTTAATACATTGATAAGTTTATATGTATTTATAAATTGGTAGAAGTAATTTTCATTAACTTCATGTGTATTAATAAATTGGTAGAAATAATTTCTGTTAACTTCATGAGTATTGATAAATTGGTAGAAGTAATTTTTATTAACTTCATGAGTATTAATAAATTGTAGAAGTATTCTTCATGTATGTTAATAAATTAGTAGACGTAAATTTTTATTAAATTCACGTGTATTAACAAATTGGTAGAAATAATATTCTTTAACTTCATGTGAATCAATAAATACTGGTAGTTCAGCTATATGATAAAAAGGGGTGGGTCTTTGCCATAAGAGCCATTTGAAGAATCCGGTTGGGACAATCATATAGTTGCTAGGGTTTGACATAACCAGCTGACTGAAACAAATTACCTAATTAGATCAAAAACAGCAATAACTAAAAACAAAACAAAAAAAAAAAACGGGACTAATTTGAATGATTTTAGAAAAAAATGGTAAGAAAAATAAATTTAGGATTTTTGGGAAAATAATTTAAGTGGGATTTTTGGAATAGCAGATGAATTACTTAACAAAATTTGATCTGCATATATATATATATATATATATATATATCACTTGTGTATATGGTTTATACAAAGATTCTTCTTTCTTTTTTCTTGTTTTTTTGTTAAAGGTTGATATGAGAAGATAGAAAAAAAAGTGTTGATGCTCATGAAGGCATAACAAACAAATAATAATAAATGATGGGAATAGGAAATAAAAAAATTTCAGCACGAGAGCCAAACCCGAAATATTCATTCTCCTTATTTTCTTTCTTTTGCTAAGATTGATCATCGTCTGTCAGAGGGAACAGGATTTTCAACCCGACAACAATTCGGTTTGTGGTGCGGAAACCGGGGGATTTTTACACCGTGATGAATTGATGTCTTTTTTGACAAGCTCTTGCTTTCACTTGTTTTCCTGCTGGGAATCGAACTTCCTCTCAATCAGAAAAAGTGCAGTCTGAGCGGGCAGTGCCTTCTAAAATTATAAATGCTGATTATTAAAAGATTGGGAGAGTCCAAAGTTTTGTAATATTTTGGTAACATAAGGCACAATTCAGCAGATCTGGTTGTTTTTGCCTGTAGAATAAACATCATACTTACCTTCACTGGAAGGCTGTGACTAGCGTCCAGTCGCCAGACAAAAAAAGACAGAGTAACTGAATACACTCTGTAGCAAATGAGAGGACATGGTTTTAGTGTGTATATTTGTATCCATATATACTGAACATTTGACCATGTCCTCTTTTTTGGTCTGGTGACTGGACGCTAATCACAGCCTTCCTGTGAAGGTGAGTATTATGTTTATTCTAAATTGCCAAGATTGTGAAGGTGATGAACCACACTGGACTGTGAGATGCCAAGCTCGCCTGATACTCTCCAAGTACTAATCTTAGGATTTGCTTCTATGGCCATGGTTTAGGCCTTTCCTAATCATTGAGGTTCTTGAGCAAAATTTCTTTAACCATCTAGTTACTATATTATGTTCAACGGTGCCTTCCCCTTTCGTACAATAAATGTTTTCGGTTGCATCTGCTGCATTATATCCCAGTTCAAACATGTGTGTGTATATATATATATATATATATATAAGTAAAGTAAGTCAGGTGGCCTAAAGTCGGTATCAACCTATCAGTGAGGGAGTCTATCCCTTTTTCAATAGCGCTAGACCAAGGAGATTGTTTTGGCATCTGAGGTGGAGCGTCACACCTACCATCAGCTCCTTACTTTACCGCACAGATCCCTGTGCTACTCATGCGCTGTGTTGGCGAGGACTGGTATCGAACTAGGAACCTTGTGATTTCTAGCCGAACGCTCTACTGACTGAACTAACCCACCCCTATTTATATATATATATATATATGTATATTTATCAACCCCTATGGCTCCATTTGAGAGGCAAACATTATTCAGTGAAATCTGTAGTGAAGAATTAGCTCAAAGAACAATCAACATAATTTTACTGGGCAGGGATACATGCTCTCATTTGAAGGGGAACATTGCTATTGAGAGAAACAGTGGAAACTATGTTGAGAAATAGGAATGTGATTCACAGAGGACCAGCTTCATTTTGATGTATGATACATGTCCCTGTGTTGTTAATTATACCTATCCTCAACAAAATGGCATTACTTTTTGACACATCCTCGTAGTTTGCTAATTCCATTTTCTAATAAACATAACAATTATGATGCCCTTCGTAATGTAACACTTATTTAAGCTTGCTTAAAGGCTAAGAAGCTCAGCATTGAGTAAATATCCTATTTATAGAGCTTACATTATAATCAACTGAAAATAGATAAGACCTTCTCTATAATTAGCATTTGATAATTATTTCCTTTGAAAAATTATAATGATCAAATGTAGTATTATTGCAGACCCCACACCTATTAATGATGGAGATTCGGTCTCAATTTATCTGCAACCAAAACTACCCCACTGCTTACATCATATTACCCAAAATTGTCCATACATATAATAAACAACCTAGTATTACACTTAGAATTTAAGTATGCCACCATAGACGTTGATGTTTTTAAAAAGACTTTAATAAATACATGCCTGGTATTATATATTTATATATAGTTTGTTTTATCTTAATATATAATCAGAGTTATCTAACATAAAGGGTTTTATTAGAAAATTATTTAAAAACAAGTAATAGTCATTTTTTCTGTTTCAAGAAGTTAACTAAAAAGTATACAAATAAATAAATACCTATGATTTTGTGTAAAATTCATGTGTACAATATTCAAAATGATTATCTAATTAATATATCTATTATTTCTTATTAATAATTATCTAAGTTTCCATTTTAAATTGTTTTATTTTTTTACTCCTTAAATAAATTTCTTATTTTTATTAATAATTATCTAAGTTTCCATTTCAAATTGTTTTATTTTTTTTTACTCCTTAAATAAATTTCTTATTTCTTATTAATAATTATCTAAGTTTCCATTTCAAATTGTTTTATTTTTACTCCTTAAATAAATTCATGAATTTACTTACATCTGATACAAACCCTCAGACATTGAATTTTTAACTCCCAGTTCCTCGAACAATATCTTTCAAAAATTAATTTTTACATTGCCTGGAGAGTGTTCTTTTGCTAGTTATTATTAAGTTTCTAAACTGAATAGGAAAATTCTTTATTCTTTTAGTCAGAGCATTTTAATACTATTAGAATGGCAAAAATTTGATGAGCTATTTTTGCAAAGTGAATATTTTAATTTTTAAAGATTTAAAGGATGACTTGTACCACAGTTGGGGATACAGCAGATGACAGGGTGTAATATTTGGACACATGCATTCATATTTCATGGGACTGAATCCCCATGGCGTAGTGGTTAGTTGGTTGGATTTTACAGCATGTCAATCCTTGGGTTATTTTATGCTAAAGACATTTTTGTTTTATTAATTATTGTTACTAGCAAATATATGCACCCTCCGGTGCAAGTATTTAACTTTTAATGTATTAGAATATTATATTAAGAAAGGCTAAGGAAACTAAATAAGAATGCAGATAAAAAGATTTAAAACAGAGGGGGGTATTAATCTAAAAATAGAACAACTGAAACTTACTCTTTGATCACTCCCATATTTCAGTGTTAAATTTTCCTAATTTAACTATTTAGTTAGAATAGGAAGTAATGAATAATTACACTTATTTCTTCTTGTTAATGGATTTCTTTTAAGATTTATCCCTGAAATTTTTGCTCATATTCATTAAGATAAAATCAAATAATTAGAAATCAATAATACTAAGCCCATATTTATTAAAATCAATTTTTTAATATCAATATGCAAATTAGTCTTCCCGTTCACACTGTAAACTGTTATATTGTTGTATATATAAATACAATTGCATATTATTAGTATGTAGATATGGTCAACAGTATTAATGATATTAAACAATTTTATTAATAATTGAAGTTTGAATAAAAAAAATCATGAAGAATGTAACATTAATAACACAGGGAATTGTGACTTGAGTAGTAATATAGATTCGGTTACAGACAGAAAAACACTCAATCTCCATTATAATAAGATGTATTCAAATTTTTTTAGACACATTTTTTAAAATCAGTTTATTCCATACATGGGACCCTAACAAGTCCTACCACTCCAAGTCAGAGTAGATCTAGGAGTAATGGCAATGAAGACGCAGTTCAACATCCTACCCAGGACACCAAGACCCTCAGCCACTGCATTCTAGCGCATATATGATAAAAAGGGTATGAAGGCGTATGGTGTAATGGTTAGATTCTAAGAAAATAGGACTTGTCAACCCGAGTTCAAATTCTGGACGAGGCTTTTTGCATTTCCCACTAGATCACCAAAATCACACAGTGATGAGCCTGTTCAATACTGTCATATAGTACCTAAATGATGAGAATGGAATTGTTTGTTTTTCCTATAGATAATATCTGACAAAACCTCAGAACAACAAGATCTCACAGTTCTTGTTAATTCAACCTAGCAACTGCTTAATCACTCTGTTGACCTTGTATCTTTGTTTAGTAAACCTATTCTCCTATCATTAATACTTGTTGTGTTTCTTCCTATTATTTCTCTGTTAACTCTGATACTTGAGTTACAACAAATACTTAGATGGAAGATCATTTAAGCAACAGCTGGTACTGTAAGCAACCTGATATCTGATGAGCAACAACAACTAAGTATAACCCAATCCGTACATATATATTATAGCACTTTGGAATATTCCATACTTGCATCTGCAGGGATTGTATTGTGAATGTCAGGTTCCCACAATAATGCTAACAACCAGTTTGGCCTTCCTGAATTCATTTTCAAAGAGGTTGTGCCGCACCGTGCACTGAAAGGACGTACAGGCCACACCGTAATTCAAATATATTCTTTATTTTTCATGGATTCACTTGCATCTGCAGGGACTGTATTGTGAATGCCAGGTCCGACAATAATGCTAACAACCAGTTTGGCCTTCCCAAATTAATTTTCAAAGAGGTTGTGCCGCACCGTGAACTCAAAGGACGTACAGGCCACACTGTAATTCAAATATATTCTTTATTTTTCATACGGCGCATGCCGTGAAAACTTTGTTGGCACGTAGGGACTTGGACATAAATGAGACCAATATCTTAGTAGTTCTTATACTAAGAATGCGGTTCCAAAATATACCGCCAAAAATTTGCTCACAGGGAGCCTCAAGGTTTGTGACCTGCTCAAGTGGTCACCTCAAAGGGAAAGAAAGCTTCTTGCCAGGAATCCCTAGACCTGACAATACCAAAATTACTACTCATAGTCCAAGACCCTACAAACTTTCATTTTTTACTAAAACTTTTTGCTTTCACTGCACAACAGCAGTGATTCACTTATTTACAGCTACACAAAGGAAAACAAACACTTCACTAATCACAAAAATGCATTTACATATATTTAGTTTTTTTTTTAAAACCCCAAGAACTATTTCTTTTAAGGGAACCATTTTTACCAGTGGGAATGACCAGGTCACAGGGTACCTTATTCAGGGTAAGGGAGGAAAGTGGGAGGGGAAAAGACATAAATCAGACTTGAACCATGACCAGACAAAAAATATACAATTACTACTAATCTGCCTAGAACAGAGGCAGTATTGAGATACAGCTTGCCTCCTTGTTTGCCAACTGGACATTAGTTGGGATCCCACTGCAGCAGTGAATATAGTATTATTTTTACAATATCAAATTGAATTGATTAGGCATTATATGACTTGAAAAAGTTTAATAGGTACTATTGTAAAAAATGGACTCGTTGACCCGAGTTCAAATACTGGACGAAGCAACAGTTCACATAGTGCTAATACCCTTGGGAAAGGTATGAATCCAACTATTCTCTCTCCAGCTATTGGTAAATAGTAGGGCAGACCTTGGTTAGGCACCTAGTCAAGGAGAAGTAAAACTCGGAAATTAAACCTCTTAAATCTCTGCTTAGGGTGGTCACTACTAGAATAGGCTCAGTCCTACTTAGTGATCTATTTCTATTTTGATTTATTTACTAGGCCACCAGCCAGCCAACCAGCAATCACCCTTATGCATTAAGTATTTTTAGGTGAGTAGAGTTGCTCTCTGCACCAAAAAATTTACAAGATATGATAGAATTGCTAAATTCAGCAATTTATATTACAATTTTATGTTTCTTCAAGCGAAAAAAACAACAAAAAAATCTTCTGATTATCTCACGAACATAATCTAAATCTATTCACAAGATTTGCATTAGAATTTGTATGCTTCATTGACCAGAATGATTCAGATAAGATTAACCTTTCTCAGTGACATTGTAAGTGCAAAATATAAGGGTGAGTCAAAAAGTAATGCCATTTTGTTTAGGACAGGTATAATTACCAACAGGAACATGTATCATACATCAAAATGAAGCTGGTCCTCTGTGGATCACATCCCTACTTCTCCATACAAAAGTGATGCCATTTTGTTGAGGACAGGTATAGTTACCAACACGGGAACATGTATCATACATCAAAATGAAGCTTGTCCGCTGTGGATCACATCCCTACTTCTCCATATAGGGGAATCAAAAATAATGCCATTTTGTTTAGGAAGGTATAATTAAACACAGGAACATGTATCATACATCAAAATGAAGCTGGTCCTCTGTGGATCACATCCCTACTTCTCCATATAGGGGACAAAAAGTGATGCCATTTGTTTAGGGTAGGTATAATTACCAACACAGGAACATGTATCATACATCAAAATGAAGCTGGTCCTCTGTGGATCACATCCCTACTTCTCCATATAAGGGAATCAAAAAGTAATACCATTTTGTTGAGGACAGGTATAAATACCAACACAGGAACATGTATCATACATCAAAATGAAGCTGGTCCTCTGTGGATTGCATCCCTACTTCTCCAGAGTCACCATCTCTCTCAATAGCAATGTTCTACCTTTGAATGAGCGCATGTATCCCTGCCTTGTAAAATTCTGTTGACTGTTCTATGAGCTACTCTTTCACTACAGATTCACTTCCTCATCACTGGAATAATGTTTGCCTCTCAAACCTTCTTACATGGGGCCGAAGAGATGATAGTCTGATACCACAAAATGTTGGCCCACACTAAAAATAAGATAATGATAACCATATATATACATATATGTATGTATATATTAATTTGTGTTGAAGATCATTCCATGTTTAGTTAATCTGTTGTGAGAGCTTGATGTACATTGTTTCAGCTGTGTGAACAGACAGAGCAATATAGATGAATAAAGTAAAAAGTAAAGTTGTCGGGGCGGCCTAAAGTCGGTATCAGCCAATCAGCGAGGGAGTCTATCCCCTTTTCACTTGTGCTAGACCAAGGAGATTATTTTAGCGTCTGAGGTGGAGCACCACACCTACCATCAGCTCCTTACTTTACTGCACAGATCCATGTGCTACTTATACGCTGAGTTGGCAAGGACCGGTATCGAACTAGGAACCTTGTGGTTTCTAGCCGAATGCTCTACTGACTGAGAAAAACTTTAAACTTGCTTAATGTAATAATTTATTTCAACAGCAACAAGTTTAGCTTATAGTAGCATCTTCAAACACTGAGAAAAAACGTAATACTGATTTTTCAAAATTTTTAGCATATATGCTGTGTTTCTGAAAAGAGAGTTACGGGTAGAATGGATAATCCACAACTGTAAATTTCACACTCAGCGTCAAGCAGGATTAGTTTTGTTTGTTTTGTGGCATATAACCCGGTGGGTCATTTAATGCTGACAAAGTTTTAAAATGAATTCATTTTTAATGGATACTCAATTTTTTTATAAACAAAATTTTTTTTTTAACCTATAGATGGGAAACCTAACAGGTTCTACCACTCCGGGTCAGAATGGACCAGGGAGCAATGGTGATGAAGGGGGCTCCCCATTTCCCAGACATTCAGAACTGGAACCTCACCATCAGATAGATTTTAACATCATTCCCAGGACATGAAGACTCTCAGCCACTGCCTTCTAGTACCCATATGATAAAAAGGGTTAGGGCTTGCGATAGGGGCAATAGGGTTGGAGCAATCATATAGGGCCTGGACGTGATAATTTCACTTAGCGCTAATACCCTTGGGAAAGGTATAAATTCTACTCTCCCTCCAGCTATGGGTAAATAGTAGGCCAGACTGGGCTCTTTAACCTTGGTTAGGCAACCGGTCTAGGAGAAGGAAAACTCTGAATTCAAACCTGTTAAACTCAGCGTGAGAAATTGACCTTGTGTCACATCCTGCTTGTGGGGAGGGGTTGGTAAATATATATAGGTGCTAGGCTTGTGTCAATCAGGAGCTAAATCAGAAAAGACAGCCAAGACTGAACGTGGCAGTCTGGTGCATTCACAACAAACACAACTGTGCTGCCAAAAGCTACACAAACAGTTTTCCAGCATTCCCAGTGCATTGAAGACCTTACTTTTGGGATTACCCGTGTATATGGTGAGAAAGAATCTTCATATCTATTTTTCTGTCAAAGTTAGTCTGAAGTGGTCAGATATCATTGCTACCACAAAGAAAACAGTCTCCAGTCTTATCTGGCAATACTTCACAAAAAAAGACATGAAACCCCAATGTGAACATTACCTTGAAACACGGAAAGATAAGCTCAATTCTGGTAAAGCAAACAATATTTGGCCAGAGTGTTTGAAACTTGACAATACAATGTATTACATACCTTCAGCCATCTTAGAACTTATTACGTATTGATGTACTGTGCCTAGTTTCTTCATCTTTGATGTTATCATCATCGCATTGTAACTTCTGTCCTCTTGGACTTCTTCATGGCTAGATCAATTAATGATCAAAATGAAGACAGAAGTCCAAGTATAATGATGTGCAATAATGATAATGATAATTCCTTATCTTGGTTGTTATTATGATAACCTTTCAGTCATTGAGTCTACTGGTCTTTTTCAGGTATTTGTCAGATCTGCACCAGTCAAGAGAAGACAATTATTTGTCAGGGAAAAGTTATTTTTGGAAACTTGGGTATAAAATAACATGAGGCATAAAATGACCATACAGTGGTTGATATGCCATTAAAATCAATTCATAATGAACAGAAATTACTGATTGCAGAATTTATAGGAATATCTGAGACAATCAGTATATAGACTAAAATGATTATACAATAGACACAGATGTATGTGTATATATATATATATATATATATTATATATATATATATATATATACAAGCTTTGTTGAATTGTACAGACAATTCCTGTTGGACAATTTTTCGTTGATCCGTTCCAATTTTCAGGACATCTTTCTGGTGTCGGGGTGTAACATACCATCATTTCCTACCTGAGGATGGCAAATTGTATTGCCGAAAGCACTCGTTTTGAAACCTTTGGTGGACTGTTTTACCAGTTACACCCCACACCAGAAAGATGGCCTGGAAATTGGAACAGATCAACAAAACTTGTCCGACAGGAATTGTCTGTATAGTTCAACAAAACTTGTATAAAAGAAAAAATGCTGCCAAAATACACTTATTTTAAATATATATATATATAATATATATATATATATATATATATATATAGCATTCTTTAATTTATACATATAGAATTAAACAAAACAGAAATTTCCTGTTTAACAAGTTTAGCTTTTATCTTTTCAAGCTTTCTGGCTAACTTTTTTATAATTGGATGGAATCTATTGATTAGTCCACCAAAGTTTTTCTCCCAGGTACTTTTGGCACTTCAAAGTGCCATCATCAAGGAGAGGTATTTGTGTTCCAGTTGTTCCCGGTTAGTAGTAGAGAGATTAAGTCGGAGAGGAACTTGTAGAAATTATACTAAGGGGTGTGGGTGGCTGGAAGGAGGATATTTGGCAAGAAAAGGTTATGGACTGCTGTATTCGAAATTAATTTTATTTAAGGATAGTTTATATTGTTTGATGTATAGAGCTTTGATTATTTGGATTTTTTTTTTCTTTGTGCCGTATATATATATATATATATATATATATATATATATATATACATATTTCTTATTCTTAACCTAGTAAGACAAGGCCATAAATTTAATGCATCCAATAAAGATTGGCTTACAGTCAAGTCCTATTCTCAAAATTAAGCATCAATGAGCCTGTTCGATACTCTATTGGGGGATCATTTAAGCAACAGCAGGTACAGTAAGAAACTAAATATCAAAATGACTTGAAAAGTGTTGATTTTCCATAAAGCAAACAACCAGTTGGAGGCATGTGGTGTATTGGTTAAAGTCATTGGAAATAGACTCATTGACCCAAGTTTAAATCCTGGATGAAGCTACAGTTCACATAGTGCTAATACACTTGGGAAAGGTATGAACCCAACCTTTCCCCTCCAGCTATGTATAAATAGTAGCACAGACTGGGCTCTTTAAGCTTGGTTAGGCAACTTGTCTAGGAGAAGGAAAACTCTGAATTCAAACCTGTTAAATCTCTGCTTGGGGTGGTCACAACTAAATAGGCCCAGTCTTAATTAGTGATCTATTTTGAAATTTTTAAATTCTTTTCAAAAAAAACCAACCAACCAATAAAGATTAAGCTTGCAATAGCTAACCAGACTATTATAGTAACCATTGATCAATGGCAAATGGTCAACTAATGGAATGTATGGATGCCTTAAATATAATATTAATTCTATGAAATTCCCATAATTTTTTTTCATTTCGGGAACACATTTAACTGAATATTCATTCCAAAAAATTGTTTATAATTGAATTATATATCACAAAGTCAAATCTGCCATGATTGCACCATTTTTCTTTCTCTTGCATAAGAAGTTTATTTCAACATATGTTTTAGATTCTTCCCAATTGCAGAGGAATATCTATTCATTTATGTGCATCAGGAATTTTTCAGAAAGAATAAATTACCATTTCCACCTTGGCTGTGTTTTTGTTGGGTAGAATCCAAGAAACGTTGCGGCAAGACGAAAAATACCATTTGCCAATGCCGATGTTTTTAATTGATTTGTTGCTTGCTTGTCTTGGGTTTTTACTGAACTGAATTCATGGCAAAACCTTTGGCATCTCCCACTTGATGATGAAGAAGGAGTGCCGTTTAATTGGAAGGTTCTACAAGGAGCTTATTGTCAACTATTCAGCATAATGCCCATAAAGTATTACACTATGTGATTCCCAAATGGTGCAATGTGTAGGGATTGAAATAAGATTAAAATTAAAATTGGAAAATAAAAAAATAAACTCCCATGAGCCTTCACCAGAAGAACCCAACTATCATACATTTCAAGAATAGTATAAGGTATCTGAATTATATATTATATCTGTTAAAGCAATATTCAAATTACCATCGAATTGGCAGACAAGGCAACAAACAAGCCATAATTCAATACAGATCTTGCATTGATTATTTATCTGGCACCCTAATGGAATGGAATCCTTCAAATGCATGAATTAAGTATTCTTGCGTGTCATAAATACCAGCTGCTTTGGGCACTAGTTGTGCTTAGTTAGTTGTTGTTCAAACCAACAATATAGTAACTTACTTCAACATTAAAATAAAAACTATTCTACTTAAAAATAAATGTTTAAAGATATTTGGTCTGCACACTTCAATATTGGATACTTAAGTAATACACATCTCACAAGCTGTTTTGGACAGTTTTATTTATCTGGCACCATAACACCACTGAAACCAACCAGCCAATCAGGACTAAAGGAATGGAATTAGCTAAATGCATGCATGGAATATTCCTGAGTGCCTAAATATCAGCTGCTTTGGGCACCAGTTGTGCTTTTTTAGTCATTGTTGTTCAAATCATTTGGGTGATCTTACTAATCTGTAGATGTGCAGTCAGTGTATTCTACAGCCCCACCCAACAGGGTAGGAGATTATCAGGATACTATTGTCTACAGAGAGAGAGAGAGAGACAGTCACAGATGAAAGTCATGGAACACGTTATCAAAGCAATTCTTTCCTGTAGAAGCAATATTCGAATTGGTAGCCAAAGTAACACACAAATCGTAACTCAATATGGATCTTGCATTGTTGCAAGTCTACTACCGAATGCCAGATTATTTATCTGGCACCAAAATGGAATGAAATGACCCAAATGCATGAATGATGTATTCTTGAGTGCCATAAATACCAGTTTCTTTGGGAACCAGCTGTGTTTAGTTAGTCGTTGTTGTTCAAACTGTAGGGGCTAGAACTCTCTGTGTCCAGGGGACAGGAAGTAGGGAGAGTAACGTCCCTTATCAATTTGAGTGAAAGGCCTCTTAACTGGTTTTCAGTATCAACATGTGAGCATCACAGAATCAAGCTCTTGTCTCAGTCAACTGTGACTGAAGAAAACCTCTCAGTGAGGGAGCAATAGCTGAATACACCACCTGAGCACCCCTCTCAGCAAGGAAGATAAATAACTAAGTACTTTATATTGTTTTGTCTAGTTGTGTTTACATGCAAATAAAATTGGTTAAAGGTACATGCGCTTTTTGAAGAATAATCAAGCTAAGTTCCAATTACCATTGAATTGGTAAGACATGGCAACAAGCAGTTGTAACTTAATACAATCCCGTCCTGTCGAAATTCTACTGTAGAATGACAGGGTATTTATAAAACTCCACAATATCATAGAAACCAAGCAGCCAATCAGGACTCAAGGAATGGAATCACCCAAATGCATGAATGGACTATTCTTGATTTCTATAAATACCAACTGTCTTGGACACTGCTTGAGTTGTGCTTAGCTAGTTGCTGTTTTTCAAACCAACAGTTGACTAACTGACTTCAATACTTTTCCTTCGTTACTTCAATCTTTTTAACTGTATATTATTCCTCATAGACTGGATACAGATATTCCTACAAAACAAACAGTATACTATTGAAGTCAGTCAGTCAGTCAACAATTGGTTTGAACAATGTGACTGGCCAAGCACAACTGAACCAATGTCAAGACAACTGGTACTTATGAGAATTCAGAACAGTCCACTCCTGCATTTGGGTGATTCCATTCCCTGAGTCACTTAATACTTATACTAATTCACTTCAACAATATTGGACACACCATTGGTCATTTCTTTGGTTGTTTTTTTTTTATGTACCTTTTATGAAAATTTTGAAAATTCCAAATAAACAGCTAAGAAGATTTACAGACATTGGCAGATTATTCGGTTAGCAGATGAAGATTTATGCCCCAGCAATTAACTGGTCATTAGAGAAAATTAAAGACATTTGAGGATACTTAATACATAGTTTATCGGAAAGAGAGAGAGAGAGAATGTTCCAGGGGAATGAAATGAACTACTTATTGATCAATGATTTTTCTGGAAATGTAAATTGATATACAGGTGATTGGTCATTAATATCTACAGACACACATTATATACCTATATATGTTATGAGAAAAATTTGTATGTGTATATGCATGCAAATCTGTGCATATGTCTGATGAAATTTGATGAAAATTTTATAGACAGAAATAATAATAGAAAATTAAAATACTTGCTTATTTATTGATTTAAAAACAAAAAAAACAAAACATAAATTGACCATTATGTTAGTGATTATGTAATAATTCAGAAATATCTCATAAATGTGCATGCATATGTCTTATATATATATATATATATATATATTATAGTTAAGAATTAATGGCAAAATGAATGAATGAATGAAATGAAAATGAGTGAGATGAGTGGAATAAATTTCCAAGGGACCTCTCTCGAAATAAAAAAAAACTTATATGACATATATATATTGAAGTCAGTCAGTTAGACAGTCAACAATTGGTTTGACTGGCCAAGCCTAACATGAAGTTACTAGTTCATTAATGAACCCACTATAACAGCTTAAATAATTCCTGCCACTGCTGCCAGGAAGAGTCCATTAAGCTGATGAGGTGTTTGACTGTTCTACTGTCCAATAGTTAACAATCTGTAACAGTCATTTCCAGACTGCAGGTTCAATCCTGGCTAAGGGTGAAAGTAACACAGAATAACAATTATCAGTATTCTACATCTCCCCTTCCTCCCCCCCTCTCCCATTGTGCAGGCGTATTGGCCTTTGAGGAGAAATTAGTTCCTTTCGGCCAGGCTGATTAGAGGGGAGCAATCTTGACAATGCCCAGGGTATTTTCGTCGGCCTTGGTTTTGGGGGCGGAGTGACATTGGGTGAGGCCAGGTCCCTAATGTTGAGGTGTGGGGTGTTATCAGTATTCTACAATATATATATGTGTTTGTGCACATGTATTTGGGCAACATTCTTTCATTCATACATATAGAATTAAACAAAACAGATGTCTCCTGTTTAACAAGTTTATAACCGATCTTTTCAAGCTTTCTGGCCAATTTTTTTATATTTGGATGGAATCCGTGGATTAGTTCACCAAAGTTTTTGTCCCAAGTACTTTCAGCACTTCACAGTGCCATCTTCAGGGGTGATGTATTTGTGTTCTAATTTTTTCCAGTAAGTAGTAGTGAGAGTAAGTAGGTGGGTAACTAGTAGAAATTATATTAAATATAAAAAAATGGCTTTAAAAAGTTGTCTTGTTTAATTATATATATATATTATATATATATATATATATGCACAAACACACTCACATGCACTAGCAGAAGTATTCAATCCATGATCAGACTAAAAGTATAAATTAAATATTGTAGTTTATCAGGTGGCAGTCCACCAACAGACCCAGTGGAAACATACCTTCTTTCCTTAACACAGCTTTCTCTCTCAAAATACATATCTGTTGAAGTCAGTCAGTATACTCTTGGTTTGGATAACAGCAACTGGCTAAGTACAACTGTACTAGTGCTCAAAACAGCTGGTACTTGTGGAACTCAAGAATAGTCCATTCATGTATTTGGGTAATTCCATTCCTTGAGTCGTGATTGGCTGCTTGGTTTCTATGATGTTATGAGGCTTCATAAATATTCTGGCATTCTGCAGAAGGATTGCCACAAGGTTAGATCTGTGTAAAGTTACAGCTTCCTTGTTGCCTTGTCTTACCAATTTGACAGTAATTGGAACTTTATTATTATTCTACAATATCCTTCTGAATCTGTAACAATGGTATTTTCTGACTCGCTTCTGGCCTGTCTATTTATTGACCTAACTTTTCATGCATTAAGGCACCTGATTTAAGCCACTTGTCCACGTTACTCCTAAATCATGTTTTTCGCATTCCAAAGGATGCGAGTTTGATCTACAGAGGCAAGACACAACTGGGTCCTCTTATGCTGCTGTGCTAGTACAGCAGTGTTATTCCTACTACAAAGGATTTTAGGAACATCAGTGAGTGAAAGAGAAAGGGAGAAGAGCGGGGTAAGAGAAATTATTTTTAATAAATATAGGAGCTAAGAATTCACATATAATAAAATTCATCTATTTAGGAATTCTTTTTTTATATTTACATTTAAAATATTATTTTTAAAAATGTAACCCTCAACTCATAAGTGGTTTGAAACAATTCTATTTTTCTAAAGGCTGTTTTTTTTTTTTAACATTTTTGTTCCACAAATCGATGCATTTTTACTTATATCATATAATCAGTAAAAATCAAAAAATAGATTTTTTTACTTTACCTAATTATATATATAGTAAGTGTATATCCAAATTTATTGCTCAATGACATTTTGCATCTATGTTATAAGTCAGATAGACATAATTGATGGATTTTTAATTATTGAATTATATCATATAATCAGTTAAAATCAAAATGCGAATTTTGTACTTTTCCTAATTATAGATATATTAAAGTGTATACCCAAATTTATTGGTCAATGACATTTCTTTTCTGTTTTATAAGTCAGAGAGATATAAATTACCATTTATCTAGTAAATTAATCAATATATAAATAGGTTTGTATCTCTCATTGGTATGTCACAATTGTGTTGAAATGAGTTAATATATTGTTGGTTTGAACCAACAACAACTAAGCACAACTGAACTGGTGCCCAAAGCAGTTGGTATTTATGGCACTCAGGAATACTCCATTCATGCATTTGGGTGATTCCATTCCTTGAGTCCTGATTGGCTGCTCAATTTCTATGGTATTATGGTGCCAGATAAATAAATAACCCTTCTGCAGTATGCTTGCGACAATGCAAAATCTGTATTGAGTTACGGTTTGCTTGTTACCTGGTCTGCCAATTTGACGGTAATTGGAATATTGCTTCAACAGCGAGTAACATGTTTATTCTACAATATGGAGAAAGGGTTGAATAATACTTATATAATAATAAGAGCAAAAACAACAACAAAAAAAAAACTCCAGAAAAACTTGCAGCACATCTGCTTTCTGACCTGCCTCACTAATACCCCACTTTTTGTATGACTTTTACTTTTCAACTCCCAATTTCTATCAGAGGAAATATTTTGACAGTTTTTGTAGTTTTGAAAAATTAAAAACAAATCCATTACTCTCTCAACACATTGACCTAAATAAAAGTTTTGAATAAAAAATCAGAGTCAAACAAAAATGAAAAATGCATAAACTTCACTAATTAGCAATTTGAAATATTTATGATATTTTCAAGGAATTCTGATAGTGAAAGTTGAAGTGAGGATTGATATGTGTCTATGAATACAAGAATAAAAGGAAGAGAAAAACAGAAAAAGTACAACATATCTGCCTTCCAGCCTTCCCCACTTAAGAGCAGATGGAGTGCTCGAGAATATTAAAGTGAAAATTGCGCTGTCAAAAAATAAAGAAAAGTCAGAGCAATAAAAGAAGAACTACTTTTACCAAAAAAAATTTTTTTTTTTTATCATAGAGTTACAAATTATTTTTTTTTTACGGCATTCCAACCTCAGTGGGTCATTTAATTAAGTTTTGAAATACATTCATTCTTAATGGATTCTCAATTTTTTTATAAACACATTTTTCTATTTAACCTATAGATGGGACCCTAACAGGAACTACCACTCTGGATCAGAGTGGACCTGGGAGCAATGGTGAAGAAGGGGTGCTTCACATTCACCAGACCTCATCATCAGAGTTTAATGTCATACCCAGGACATGAAGACCCTCAGCCACCACCTTCTAGCACCATATGATAAAAAGGGTTGGGTATTGCATGTCATGGACTATTCAGCCACCAGGGTTCTGTCCTTAAGCATCATGGGTTGACACCAAAGACCAACAGGTGGCCCCATTGGAGAGTCTTACCCTCTGCATAGGCGCAGTTGGTGTATTTAAAGCCCCATCTGACAGGGCAGAGTTACAAGTGAGTAATCTATTCTTTCTGTATTTTCATTAATTGCTTTAATAAAGTTTTTTACCTATTTTATCTCAGAGTATCACAAGAAGCCACCCATGGCCAACAGGTAGCCCCATTGGGGGGTCTTTCCTTTCTGCAGAGTTGCAGCCAACAGGGTGGTATATGTGTTAGTAAGTGCGTGGTGTAATAGTTTTTGCCGTAGGAGTTCAAATCCTGGATGAACTTGTTTGTATTTCACGTAGCAGTAATATCATAAAGGTATGCATCAAACTATTCTCCCTCTAGCTTTGGGTAAATAGTAAGATGAACAGGGCTCTTTAAACTTGGTTAGGAAATCAGTCTAGAAGAAGGAAATCTTATTGTCATAGGAGTTCAAATCCTGGAAAAGTCATAGAAAATGGACACAGCAAACCAAGTTCAAATCTTGGACAAGGCTAATTGCATTTTCACATAACACTTAAACCCTTGGGAAAGTTATGAATCAAACTATTCTCCTTCCAGCTATGGGTAAATAGTAGGGTGGACTGGGCTCTTTAGACAATCAGTCTAAGGGAAGGAAACCTCTGAATTCAAACCTGTTAAACTCTGCTTAAAAAACTGACCACGTTTTTACATCCTACATAAACGAAAGGATATATATATATATATACTTGGATGGTCTGTGTGATAGAAGGTAAGTGGCCATACAATTGAATTTTGGCTTCTTTGAGTATTTGTTCCAGGCAGCACACAGCATTCTTGTGTAGTTCATATGTAACTTTTTCTCTAAGCTACCAAAGCTGTAGCTGTGTCAGCGCTACTGTTGGACTTTAACAAAATTTAGTGCGGAGAGAATAGATGTATCAATGCTTTTTACAAATGTATTTGATTGTTTGTTTGTTTTGTTATACTGCATATCAATCTCAGTGGGTCATTTTAATGCCGATAAAGTTTTGTAATAAATCAATTCTTAATGGATAATACAATTTTTTTATAAATACATTTTTCTATTCAACCCATAGATGGGACCCTAACAGGTACTACCACTCCGGATCAGAGTGGACCAGGGAGCAATGGTGATGAAGGGGTGCTCCACATTCCCCAAACCTCTAAAACTGGAACCTCACCATCAGATAGAGTTTAACGTCATTCCCAGGACATGTAGACCCGCAGCCACTGCCTTCTAGCACCTATGATAAAAAGGGTTGGGGCTTGCCATAAGAGCCAAATGTATTTCAGTGAAGTCCAGATTGTAGAATGAACATCATACTCACCTTCACAGGAAGGCTGAAACTAGCATCCAGTTACCAGACAACAAAAAAGACAGAATGTAACCGAATACACTCTATAGTAACTGACAAGTGTTCAGTATATATAGATAAAAATATCCTCACTAAAACCACCAGCCAATCAGAGTCCTGGAATTAGACTTGACCATACCACATAGTAGAATAGCCCAACCTGCTATTTAAACCACTTACCAAGTCTAGATCCTCAGAAGCAGATCGAAATGATCCTGTTCACAGTGTCATGTAGAGATTTATGTAGACTGAAGTAGATTCAACTTTCAATACAGTTGAATACTGATCAATTTACACAAATCTCTACAAGGATTTGAACTCAGGTAGCTGATTGCATTTCTGACGACGATAACCATTACTCTAAGACTGCCTCCAAATTGAACTACTAGTACTACTATTTGACTAAACATATTCTAAATAAATTAGTATTCAGAAAACTCGACCCAGAAGATGTATTTGTCAGGTTGCACCTATATACAGACAGTCGGAAAGATTGGATACGTTTAATTAGATAATAAATATGCTTAACACATTCAAACCCAAGGGACATTTTTTTGTCCGCACAATACCTGTGAAGCACCAAAATGACATTAATTATCGAACATCCTCCTTTTTGGAATTCATGCCTGTCTTCATTTTGTCCTCTGCACACGGTGCTGTTGAATACCTGCTTTCAAACAATACCATTTTGGTCTCAAAGGAAATCCCGGGATTATGTTTTTGGTTTATGGAGGTCTAAAAAAAAAATTACTAGACCTGAAGGTTGTTGTAAGTGGTGATTTATACCCACATATATATATATATATATATGTAACTGTGTGGAAAAATTGTTACAATATATTGAGCAGTACAGAGAAAAGTTGATTCATACCTTCATACCTTTTCCCAAGTTGTCAGGGGTTATTTATATATATATATATATATATATATATATAGGCTAAACTTGCAAATTGGTTGGAAAATTAAAACGGAAAGTTTTTTGCTGGTCCCTCATGACAGTTTAACTACAGTCTATGAATGAACTTTTTGCAAATGGGGTAACGGTTTAGGGGTGAAGAATAATCAAAGTTCCAATTACCGTCGAATTGGGAAGACATGGCAACAAATA
Source organism: Doryteuthis pealeii (assembly GCA_023376005.1). Taxonomy (NCBI): domain Eukaryota; kingdom Metazoa; phylum Mollusca; class Cephalopoda; order Myopsida; family Loliginidae; genus Doryteuthis; species Doryteuthis pealeii. The sequence continues at coordinate 92,674,479 of CM042148.1, read as the reverse complement.
GTTGTAACCCAATACAAACCCAAATAGTTGCAAAGTCTACTGCAGAATGACAGGGTATTTATAAAACTCCACAATATCATTCAAATCAAGCAGCCAATCAGAACTCAAGGAATGGAATCACCCAAATTCATGAATGGATCATTCTTGATTTCTATATATACCAACTGTCTTGGACACTGCTGAAGTTGTACTTAGTTAGCTGCTGTTATTCAGTAAACAAACTGACTTCATTAAGGGGTTTGGGGATTAAGGTTGTTTTTAATTACGTATTGCTTAAAAAAGCAACAAAAAAAATTACTATACATTTAATTAACCATTGAAATTAATTATTGAATCCAATGGTAGATACATTAGTCTCAGTTGTTTGTGTTAGTATTGCAATGTATAATTTCAATTAAACTTGGTTTAAAAAAAAATTTTCAACATTAAATGTATAGTAATTTGTTTTTTTGTTTTTTTAAGCAATACATAATTAAAAACAACCTTAATTCCCAAACCCCTAAACCATAACCCGATTCACAAAAAGTTCATTCATAGACTGTAGTTAAACTGTCATGTATGTATGTACATATTTACCAACTCCTTTTTGTAGAATAATAATATTAGGTTACTGCTCCTTGTTGCCTTGTCTTACCAATTCGACGATAATTGTCACTCCGCCCCTAAGCCAATACCGACAAAAATACCCTGTGCATTGTCCAGGCTGCTCCCCTGTAATCAACCAGGCTGAAAGGAACTAATTCCCTCAATAGCCACTATGCCCATGCAATGGGGGGGATAGGAAGGGGAAATGTAAATAAACATACTAAGTTCCAAATACCGTCGAATTTGTAAGACAAAGCAACAAGATGCCGTAACTTAATATGGATCTAACCTTGTTGCAATCCTACTACAGAATGCCAGAGTATTTATGAAGCCTCATAACATCATAGAAACCAAGCAGCAAATCAGAACTCAAGGAATGGAATCACCCAAATACATGAAAGGACCATTCTTGAGTTCCATAAGTAACAGCTGCTTTGGGCACTATTTCAGTTGTGCTTAGCCAGTTGCTGTTTTCCAAAGCAACAGCATACTGACTGACTGAAACACTCTTTCACAACCAGGATGTAAAAACAAGGTTAATTTTTCAGCAGAGTTTAACAGGTTTGAATTCTGAATTTTACTTCTAGACTGATTGCTGTAATTCAATCGACTTGGATTGTCAAACTCAACCACGTTCTCTCACAACTCTACACTCTCCATCCAACATCACTTTCTTGCAATTCCATAATGCTCACATGAGTTCTCCTTAACGAAACCACAATTGACTCCTTAAAGGCGCGTGATTGAACACGTGAAAATAAGTTAGCTTAGTTAGCAGATGCAGCCCGGCTTTCAAGGAGCGTAGACATATTGTCAGCTCTGACGGGTCTATCTCTTCCCATGGCAGAATCAATATGGACTAAGAAAATAAAACTTGATCAAGTAACACCAATTTATTGTGTTTGTTAATTACGTATTGAAAGCAATGATTTGCCCAGCCCAACAAGAAGTATCGACAAAGAAAAGGAAAACCAGCCCTTAATAGAAGTCAGCCCAAAGAACATGATGACCAAGGTAGAGTCACCAAGCAGAGTAAGCAGTAAGAAGAGTTAATAAAGACTATCATCATTATCATCTAACAGTCTCTCTTTCTATTATATACATCCATGTTTGAGTTTGAGTTTTGTTTAATGGCATTTCAACCTCTGTGGGTCATTTAATGCCAAAAAAATGTTATGGATTTCAGTCCTTGAAGTAGTGGTTTTATGAAGGAATTCGGTTATGTTTTGTTAGATCTTTTTTTTTTTTTTTTTTTTTTTTTTTTTTTTTTTTTTTTTTTTTTTTTTTAGAAAATTTAAAATGTCTTCTGTTTTTTTTTTAAAGATGTCTTTTAGGTTTTTTGTCTGATAATATCTGGTGTGGGTTTGTCTAAGGCTGTTACAATTTAGGAGGATGTGTTTGATAGTGAGCTGTACTTTGCATATTGGGCATACTGGGGCATCCTCCCTTTTTAAAAGGTGAGAATGTGTGATGTCCAATACACAGTCTGGCAAGTACTACTACTTCTTTTCTGTTTTTTTTTCTTCTGTAGTCTGCCAGCCACTCACCAATAACTTCTTATATCTCATGAAGCTTATTGCTTATTTTGAGTCTGATAATCCCATGATTTTTGCCATTCATCAGATATGAATTTGTTGATGGCTGGTTTTAGATCTGTATATGGGATTTTGGTATTAGTCATATATACATCCGAGTAAAGGGGTATATAACAAAAGATTGTGATAGTTAGATTATCATACGGGGGTATACCCACGGGTCTGCTAGTAATCATTACAACAGATATCCATATTACTTGCTTGTTTGAATAGTCAGAAAAGGAAAGTGAAAAAGTGTTGCTAAAAGTTTTCTCGTCGCATGAAATTAAGAAAAGAAAATTTAAACAAAACTAAAATGCTTGTAACTAAGACGTAAAAAAAACTTGTTAAAGACAAACAAAATAATTTTGCTTTGAATAAAAAAAAAATGTGCTCATTATTTTTTGAAGCCACCATATTTTGTCTAAATTTGAGTTTGAACAATACATCAAAGATTTAATATGTTGGAAAAAAAAAAAATTAAAAAAAGAAAAAAAAGAAAAAAAAAAAAAAAAGAGAAAAAAAAAAATTTACAATATTTTGGTAAAAGAGACGTCATCACTTTTTACCTAACGACAAAAAAATTTCAAAGTGTTTTTTTTTTTTTTTTTTTTTTTTTTCAAACAAATCAATTAATTTTTTTTTTTCTCACTCTTCAAATCGTTTTAAGAAGAGGAAATCTTCTGTTGCATTAGTCAAAGTCAAATGACAAATGATGAAGACACAAAGAAAAAGTGAAATTCATACTTTTCTATTTCATGTGACACATACACACACACTCTCTCTCTCTCTCTCTCTCTCTCTCTCTCTCTTCTCTTGTACTTTCCTTCCCTTTCATCATTTGATCTTTCTTTATTTTTTCTCCCTCTTTTACTTTCTTGAACTCCCACAAACACTTACCCCTCATTATCTCCCACACTCTTTTCATTCCCCTATTCTTTCTTCCTTATTTTTCTCCCGCTCCCACACCCTCTCTCATATCCCTTATTTTCTCTACATACTCTCATACCTCACTTCCTAGCACACTCTTTCCCACCCTAATTCTTTTATCATCTAATATTTCTTTATTTTCTCCCCCTCTCTCTCACTTCTTACTCTCCCACACTCTCTCTCATATCCCTTGTTTCTCTCTATACTCTCTTATACCTCACTTCCTCCCACACTCTTTTCCCTCCCTAATTCTTTTGTCATCCCCCCCCTCTCTCTCTAACTTTCTTGCACTTTTTTCCTTATATTCATTGGCATTTTCTTTTAGATTACTTTCACCAATACCCACTCCCTCTTTATCCCTTGCTTCCCTATATTAATCTTTCTGACTTTTCCCCTAATTTACTTAACTCCCACTCATACATTCTCTAAAGCCTACCTCCCCCACACACTCTTCTCTCTCACTTCTCCTTTTACTCTCTCTTATCCCTTTATTCTCTATACACACTCTTTTCCTTCTCTCTATATGTTCTTATCCCTCACTTACTCCTACATCTCTTATTCTTTACTCCTACCCACTCTCTCTCTCTCTCTCTCTCTTATCCTCTATTTTCTCCCAACACACTCTCTCTCTCTCTCTCTCATCTCTCTCTCTCTCTCTCTCTCTATCCTCTATTTTCTCCCAACACACCTCTCTCTCAACACTCTCTCTCTCTCTCTCTTATCCTCTATTCTCCACACACTCTCTCTCTCTCTTATCCTCTATTTTCTCCCAACACACACTCTCTTCCTCTATTTTCTCCCAACACACCTCTCTCTCTCTCTCTCTTTCATCTCTCTCTCTCTCTCTTATCCTCTATTTTCTCCCACACACACTCTCTCTCTCTCTCTCCTCTCTCCTCTATTTTCTCCCAACACACTCTCTCTATCCTCTATTTCCCACACACTCTCTCTTATCCTCTATTTTCTCCCAAACACTCTCTCTCTATCCTCTATTTTCTCCCAACACACCTCTCTCTCTCTCTCTTATCCTCTATTTTCTCCAACACACCCTCTCTTATCCTCTATTTCTCTCTCTCACTTTCACACTTTCATATTCTTTACTTCTCTCCCCACATTCTCTCATCTCCACTTTTTTTTCTCTACACACACAAACTCACTCTTTTATCTTTATTTCTCCCGCTTTTATTTGCTTTTGTTCCTTCATGTTTTTCTATTCTTCTTTTCCTTTTCTCTTATTCTATCCCTTCTCTTCTATACTGCCCTTCTTTTTCTTCACATTTCCCTTTCTCCTTCACCCTCTCTTTCATATTATCCCCCTCTTCTCTCTTTTCTCACAATTCTTTCTTTCTCAATCACTTTTCAATTCTTTCTTTTCTTTTCCTTTGTCATGAGCAACTAACACCCAGATACATAAGCACATAGATGCACATTCCATTTCTTATGAGCAGACTCAGAGGTTCCTTAAAGAGGATGTGACCAAACAGGGTCACGGTTGGCTTGATCAAAGGACCAGTCATTCATATTCAGTAACAAGATATGGCTGAAGGGAGATGTTGTAATTTGGTTCTGGAGCTTTAAGGAAACGGAAGTACCAGTTCCGCCATTATGTAAGGAAAGCAAAAGAACTAATTTCAACATTGTTAATTGTCAATAAAAGTTGGTAATGCACTCACACTCTCTCTCGAGTTTATTACAGTTACCTTTTGCCAACATGGGGTACTGTAGAATCAACACAGAATACTGACATTCACAAGGTTTCAACTAGTGTCCAATTGACAGACAAGGCTGGCAGGCTGTAACCAAATACAGACCCTATACTAACTCCCATGGAGGTGCTTGGTGTATGGTTAGAGTCCTGGGAAATGGACTTATTGACCAGAGTTCAAATCCTGGAGAAGGCTGTTTACATATCACACAGCAAATACCCTTGGAAAGGCATGCATCCTAATACTCTCCCTCGAGCTAAGGGTAAATAGTAGGGCAGACTGGGCTCTTTAATATTGGCTAATTAACCAGTCTAGGAGAATGAAAACTCTGAATTGAAATCTGTTAAACACATTCTGTTAAACAGATTTCACTTCCTCGTCACTGGAATAATGTTTGCCACTCAACCCCTCTTTCATGGGGCTGAAGAGATAATAGTCTGAAGGGGCTAAATCTCATGAGTATGGAGAATGTGGTTAAGTTGTCGACCCAAATGAGGTGATTTTCTCCCTCATCCTGATGCTTGTGTGTGGTTGAGTATTGTTATGCAGAATGGAAACATTGTTGATTGGCAAGTTAGGTCTAACTTCTCAGATTCTTGCTCTGAGCCTCATTAAGATCTCAATGTAGGCCTTAGTTTTATAAAAACAAACTTCACATGAAATAAAGAACATGGCACTACCTTTTGACTCACCCTTGTAGTTAGGTGTTTAAAAAATTTTTTTCATTTATCTAGCATTCTTATCTGTCTAGCTTATAGCTCCTTTTTGTTTTGGTAAATGTTTTTCTGTATTTTGCTTAGAGAAAAATATCCCATTGTTATATTTATTTTCAGTCTCTTCTTTTTTTTACTTATTAAAGGACATTTTTCTAGATTTTTTTCTTACTTAGTACTTTATATATATATATATATATATATAGTCATGCCGGCAAGATTTATCAAATGTCAATGATACATCATTTAATGACAAAAAAAAAGAACCTTCAAGCTGTCACCACACATGGATAAAATGAAATAATGACCAACTTCTACAATAATTTCTGACATACAACCAAGTTTCATCCAACTTTGTTTACCAATCATTCCTTCAAAACTGATTACTGCTGGAGGCACATGGTGTAATGGTTACCATCTTGGAAAATGGAGACAGCAAGACTGGTTCAAATTCTGAATGCTGCTGTTTGCATTTCACATAGCACTAATATCCTTTAGAAAATTACGAATCCAACTATTCTCCCTCCAGTTATGGGTAAAACAGTAGGGCAACTGGACTCTTTAATCTTGGTTAGGCAACCAGTCTAGGAGAAGGAAAACTCTGAATTCAAACCAAAGTGAGCTCTCTTCTTGTTAGATAAAACTACTTTGAGCTCTTCTTCCTCATATATCTGTGTATGTATAAGTAATTATTTGTCTTATGCCAAAGACATTTCTGTTTTATTCATTCTTATTGCCAATTCAAAATTTGTTTATACAATTTTTTTTCAACACATTTTTTTAAACTCATATATATATATATATATATATATATATATAATTTAATATAGCAAACTTATTGGTAAATCATCGCAGTGAGAAAAAACCCAGCAAATAGTTTGATTGTAAAAATATACTACCAAACATCAACCGAGAAGAAAAAAATTTTTGGAAAAAAGAAAAGACCAAGATAATCATACCAACCAAAAATCATCTCTTAGTACAATATTTTGGCCAAAAGAAAAAAACAATTTATATGCATATATATATATATATATATATAATAAGATATATATATTCATACAAAACCGCCAGGAGACTAAAGCTAATAAATAAAAAGTGCTCAATACCTAAGTAGAGCAAATTATAAAGATAAATCTAATGAGTCAGACGAACCTACTAAAAGTTTCGCTCAATGCTCTTCAGGGCTAAGATCTTAGCCCTGAAGAACATTAAGCAAAACTTTTAGTAGGTTCGTCTGACTCATTAGATTTATCTTTATATATATATATATATATATATATATATATATAATTGGTAAAGAAAAATCTTAAAAATCAGTAATTTTGCAATTATAAATCTATTTCTACCTAAAGGTCTCAGTGTATACCTATGGGTATCATCAGACTGCTGAATTTATTGAAAAACTAATAGATATATAATATAGTGAAAAATTTGAAAAAACACTGGTTCATAAAATGAATGATGTTTATTTCACCAATGCTGCAGTGTTTCGATCTGTTTTAGTAGATCTTCATCAGGGCTTTTGTTTTTTTGAGGAAAAATAAATTTATCACAGAGAATAAGAAGACTGTGAGAGTCTTTTGTTGGTCAATGTATTTAAAAATGTTGAATGAAAAACTAGCGTTCTTTGGATATTTGAAATTATGAACGCTAAGACAAACCGTTCTGAAGTTGACATAGAATTTTCTCTTACGGTGTGTGTGTATATATATATATATATAAATAAAAGAGAAGAAGGTCCGCAAAAAGTATTGTTCTCAGAAAAAATGTTTTATTCTTTTTATTTTATATACGCAACACGTGTTTCAGATATTCTGGTATCTTCTTCAGGCTTTGATCAATACATATATTGATAGATATATATATATATATATATATACATATACATATACATATACACATAGGTTGTGCATGTTTCTGCAATTTTTCTGTTATTTTCTGTTATATTTCTGAAACACGCACAACCTATGTATATATGTATATGTGTGTGTATATATATATATATATATATATATATATATATATATCATATATGTATTGATCAAAGCCTGAAGAAGATACCAGAATATCTGAAACACGTGTTGCGTATATAAAATAAAAAGAATAAAACATTTTTTCTGAGGACAATACATTTTGCGGACCTCCTTCTTTTTTTATAAAATATTAAATTTTCTCCCATTGGAACCAGAACAACATTTTATATATATATTATATATATAATATATATATATATATATGAATGTACATACATACATATATATATATATATATATATATATATATATATATGAATGTATAATACATATATATATATATATATATATATATATATAATATGAATGTACATACATACATATATATATATATATATATATATATATATATAATATATATATATATACATACACACACTGCTGACCAAGCAATGTACCTTCTTAAGAGAACAATTCAAAATCATAAATAAAACTATCCTATCTTTATAAAATATTATCTCTTGTTCAAACTCAGTTTCTCAGTTCTATATCCAAATAAAAAAAAGAGCAATTACCCAGAGAACAGCAACTTATTTAAAATGAAAAAGTACTGAAGGGCTTTATATTTTATTAGTCTAATTGGTATGGACCCCTCCTGATGTCTAGACACCATCACTTTATAATATACAGTATTGGACAAAGAAAGCCAAACAGCTGACGTCAAAATTTGCATGATGACAATTGATATAGTTCATGTCACAATCTGACTTTTTTCAAACTCAGACAACTACTATAGCCATTAGCAAAGGACTAATCACAAATTAGGATATCAAGTCAAGAAAAAGATCATTTTTAGAAATTTCCTTTTTTTTTTTTTGTATTTCTGAGAATTTACTTTTTAGAAAATTATGATTTCCCTACAACTAAGCAAACTTTGACAACAATCATCACCAGATTAAGCTGGCAGCACAGATATCAATCACATTCTCTTGCCAAACACGTTTGTAGAATGAACATTATTCTCACCTTCACAAGAAGGCTGTGACTAGCATCCAGTCACCAGAAAAAAAAATGACAATGTAACTGAATACATTCTGTAGCAACTGAGAGGACATGGTCAAGTGTTCAGTATATATGGATACAAATATGTACACTAAAACCACCAGCTAATCAAAATGCTGGAAATAGATTTGCCCATTCCACATAGTAGAGTAGCCCAGGGAGTACAAAACTAGGCACGACTGGGTTGGGAAGGTGATCCACTGGGAATTATGCAAAAAATTTAATTTTGACCATACAACAAAATGGTATATGCATAAACCAGAATCTGTTCTTGAGAACGAAACACATAAAATTCTCTGGGACTTTGAAATAAAAACGGATCACCTTATCCCAGCAAGAAGACCAGACCTAGTGTTGATTAACAAAAAAGAAAGAACTTGTCAATTGGTGGATTTTGCAGTTCCAGCAGATCACAGGGTGAAGCTAAAGGAAAATGAAAAAATGGACAAATACCTGGACCTTGCCAGAGAACTGAAAAAGTTATGGAATATGAAAGTCAAAGTTACACCAATTGTAGTTGGTGCACTTGGAACGGTCCCAAAAGGATTGGAAAAGGGTTTGAAAAGTCTGGAAATCAGAGGAAGAATTGATACCATCCAGAACACTGCACTGCTGCAATCTGCCAGAATACTCAGAAGAGTCCTGCTATTTAAACCACTTAACAAATCTGGATTCTCAGAAGCTGATTCAACTTGCAACAGCTGAATACTGACCAGTTTACACAAATCTCAACAATGTCTATTGGTCATTACCTATGAGAGGTCCTCAGCGCAACATCCAGAATCTCCATATAACTGATTGATGTAGGTTTTTGCTGGTCATTCTCTCTACCAAATGATCTATTTTCCTATTTGGACATTTTTTTATACCCATATGTACAAGCCCTTCTTTATATCTTGTCATGTTTTGTATTCTTGTTCAGTATTGAACTATATTGCAAGTTGAATCTTCTTCTGATAATCCAGACTTGGTAAGTGGTTTAAATAGTAGGTAGAGCTATTCCATTATGTGGCATGGTCAAGTCTATTTACAGGATCCTGACTGGCTGGTGGTTTCAGTGTGTATATTTTTATCCAAATATACTCAACACTTATTTGCTACAGAGTGTATTCGGTTATGCTCTGTCTTTTTTGTTGTTGTTTGGTGACTGGACACTCATCACATTCTTCATGTGAAAGTGAGTATGATGTTCACTCTACTAGTCTCTTCTATTAAGTTTGCCCAAGTAATAAAATAACCTTGTTCTTACTTTCTAGTGAATTAATCTTATTTTTATACTTAACAAGGAAAAGGTGTCCCATCGTGGTGTAATGGTCAGCAAGTGAGACCTGAAAAGCTGTTACTACTGAAAAGTGAGTTCAATCCTCGCTGGATGCCCCGTACTTGTGACCTTGTGGCAAATCTTACCTTTGGGTAAATAATTTTTTTGTTTCCTGTTGTGGTGGAATGGTTAGAAAGTGAGTCTTGTTAATCTGTTACTACTGAAAAGTGATTTTGATCCTAGCTGGACGTTCCAGACTTGTGACCGGCTGAACTTGCACAAAGGTGTCAAAATTAGAGTGACCCAGAAAAAACAGAACCCACAAATTTTGTAATAAAACTATTAATTTTAACTATGGGGGTCTAGGATTAGGGTTAGGGTTAGTTTAATGGGAAAAATGAATAAATAATTTGGGTTTTGTTTTTTCTGGGTCACCCTGTATACCGGTGACCCAGAGAAAACAGAACCCACAAATTTTGTAATAAAACTTAATTTTAACTGGGGGCGGGGTAGGCTTAGGGGTTAGGGTTGGTGTTGGAGTTGGGGTTTAAGGTTAGTTTAATGGGAAAATAAATGATTTGAGTTCTGTTTTTTTGGTTCACCTTAATTTTGACACCTTTGTGCAAGTTCAGACTTGTGACCTTGTGTAAAAGCCTACCAGTAGGGTATATACTTTTTTTAATACTGTACAAGAAAGTTATATATTTAAACTACTATCCTTCTTGTACAGAAGCAATATAAGCAAACCAGTCACTTTTCATTTTGTTACAATTTACAAAGAGTCATAAGTCGTGAACGTACCTCTAGTTAGAATTTGAATTAAGGCCGTTAACTTAAAATCATGGAGTCTATGGAAAATTTCCAACACTTGTGGCGGTTAATAATCTTTGACCTCTTGAAGGCATGTGGTTGGGTGCCATGAAAATTAGTTAGTTGCAGATTCGACCCAACTTTCAAGGAGTGTAGACATGATTGTCAGCTCCTGTGGTTCATCTCACCCACGGCGGAATCAAAATGGGTTAAGAAAATAAAGCTTTATTACCATAAGAACACAAAGTCTTGTTATTAATTGATTGTTAAGACAATGACCAGCCCAGACCTGTAAGAAGAATCCACGAACAAGAAAGAAAATCAACTCAGCTGAAAGCCCCTAGATCAGCCCTAACAAGATGGCGGCCAGACAAGTTAGACAAAGAAGTAGACACAGTAAACAATGACTCAGTAAGCAGAAATGAAACAATCGAGTAAGAACTATCATCTCTAATCTATCTATCAGTCTCTCTCCATTGTATATGAAAACTTTGCACCATTATATATACTAGCAAATATATGCACCCTCCGGGTGCAAGTATTTAAGTTTTAATGCAAAAAATATTGTATTAAATTAGAAAGGCTAATGAAACTAAATAAGAATACAGATAAAAAGATTTGAAACAGAGGGAGTATAATAAAAGATTTGAAACAGAGGAAGTATAATAAAAAATGGAACAACTGAAACTTACTCTTCCATCACTCCCGTCCTTCATTGTTATTTTTTTCTAATTTAAGTATTTATTTATAAGAGGAAGTAAAGAATAAAATGACAGTTATTTTATCTTGTTAATGGATTTCATTTAAGATTTATTGAAGAGATTTTTGCTCATATTCATTAAAATAAAACCAAACAGTTAGAAATCAATAATACTAAGCACATATTTATTAAATTCGATTTTTTAATATTAATATGCAAATTAGCCTTCCCGTTCACACTGTAAACTGCTATTTTGTTGTATATATGAATATAATTGCATGTTGTCAGTATGTAGACATAGTTAACAGTATTAATAATGTAAGACAATTTTATTAATAATTGAAGTTTAGATAAAAATAAAATCATGGAGAATGTGATGTCAATAACTAAGAGAATTGTGACTTGAGTAGGATTATAGTTTTGGTTACAGACTGAAAAATACACAATCTCCATTATAATAAGATGTTAGGGATATATAACAATTCCTCAACTTAGTGGTAGACTAAAAACAAGGAAGCTTGCCATTGGGAAACAATGTATTTCAGTTTGAAAAATATAAACTTTAGGGTAATTCCATGTCAAATCATCCAGAAAAAAGTAAAATTGTCACCCACCTCCTTTAATTTTTGTGAATTGTTTTTTCCAGGTGTAGACTACATTAGCATCAGACAATCCCCAAAATTTGAGCTTCAATTTTACAGACAAAAATAGTTTACAAAAAGTCGCCATTTTTCGCAACTCAAATCTTGAGACCTAAAATTAGACATAACTCTGCCAGTTTTTGGATTTGGAAGCTCAAATTTTTGGGATTGGCTAATTTTATCATAATCCACACTTGGACAAAATTTCAGAAAAATTGAAGGGGTTGGGTGACATGGAATTAGTCAGATTAAGCTCATTGTAGATATCAACTTAATATGTATATCATACACCCAAGAGAATACACAGCTTATAATAATACATAGACATAATACATTGAGGTCTGCCAAGCCTTAAGCCTTATTGATGGATGACCAGATCTTAATTTCACAACTGAACACCGGAGATCATCACTCAAAGAAGGGTAGAAAATGATGTTAGAAATGTATTATCTATAATTAATTTATAAATCAGTATTAGGCTAGAGCCAAATTAAGGTAATGCACTTTAGAGGAAAGAGATATTTACTACTCTACATAGAATTATCTTTTCAAATCCCAAGTGCAAGCAAAATGTTTTCAGAATAACAAGTCCTGTATATTATAGTAAAAATCATTTGCAATGCATTTTTATAGTAAAAATTATTTGCTATACAGTTTTATTGCAAAAATCATTCGCTATGCAGTTTTATATTAAAAATCATTTGCAATGCAGTTTTATAGTAAAAATCATTTGCAATGCATTTTTATAGTAAAAATCATTTGCTATGCATTTTTATAGTAAAAATCATTTGCTATGCAGTTTTATAGTAAAAATCATTTGCAATGCAGTTTTATAGTAAAAATCATTTGCAATGCAGCAGTTTTATAGTAAAAATCATTTGCAATGCAGTTTTATAGTAAAAATCATTTGCTATGCATTTTTATAGTAAAAATCATTTGCTATGCATTTTTATAGTAAAAATCATTTACTATGCATTTTTATAATAAAAATCATTTGCTATACATTTTTATGATAAAAATCACTTCCCATGCGTTTTTATAAAAATTATTCGCTATACAGGTTTATAGTAAAATCATTTGCTATGCATTTTTATAATAAAAATTATTTGCTATGCATTTTTATACTAAAAATCATTCTCTATACAGTTTTATAGTAAAAATCATTCGCTCTGCAGTTTTATAGTAAAAATCATTCTCTATACAGTTTTATAGTAAAAATCACGTCCAATGCATTTTTATAGTAAAAATCAGTTCCAAAGTATTTTTATAGTACAAATCATGTTCAATGCATTTTTATAGTAAACATGAATAAGTTGGAAATAACTTGGTAAAAATGACAATAGCAGTGCAGAGGTCTTTTGAGTATCTCATGTTTTGAAAGTTGTATCAAGCGTAAAAGCGAGAGGGAAGCTGAGGAAGCTGACGATTTCTGGTTCGTATGATGAATGGAATCGAAAATAAAGAAAGGGGGGCATGACAGACAGATGCTAGACGCACACAAAGATGGATCCGCAATTTGTAAACAAGAAAAGGGGGGAGGCGATTTTTGATCGTAAACAAAGTAAAGATTTCTTTTGCTACTGCTGATACTATTGTCCTGATCAGGATTCCATTGTAATAGTTTAGACGATTTTACGTTGCAAAATGGAGGCTGTGTAACAGTAATCAAAATAGAAAAGAAAAGAGTTTAAATTTCAGCTAGAACTTTTGTTCACTTAGCAGTGATAAATTTGGGAAAGGCATGAATTCACGTCTCCCTGTAGTTGGTTGATAGTTAATGGCATATCAACTGTTGTAGGTTATTTAATGCCAAATCTTTTTTATATACATATGTATAAATCTTGTTTATATATACATATGTATGGAAGCGCATGATGTATTTCCTTTTTCATACTGTGTTATGCACATGAGTGGTTATAGTTGGAAGTGTTTGGTGTAATGGTTAAAGTCATGGGAAATAGATTCATCACCCCGAGTTCAAATCCTGGATGTGGTAATTGTATTTCACTTAGCGCTAATACCCTTGGGAAAGATATGAATCCTACTCTCCCTCCAGCTATGGATAAATCGAAGGGCAGACTGGGATCTTTAACCTTGGTTAGGCAACCGGTCTAGGAGGAGAAGGAAAAATCTGAGTTCAAACCTGTTGAACTCCACTTAAGAAATTGACCTCGTGTCACATCCTGCTCATGCGGAGGGGTTTGTGTGTGTGTGTGTGTGTGTGTATATATATATATATATATATATATGTGTGTGTGTGTGTGTGTGTGTGTGTGGAGAAGTAGACACTCACATGATGTTGTACTGGATGGATGTTTATTATAGGTAGTGATGTCAACGTTATAATATTTCAGCCTATCAGACCTTCAGGATGCGGACTGAGTTCTTGTATTGAAGGATTCAGTTCTCTTACTGATGAGAGTCTTGCGGTCATGATTGGGAAGGGGAGGGTCAGCCGCTGATGAATACTGTAAATGTTTAGGATAGTAGTAGGATTTTTTTATGAGCTGTTGTGGTGGGGACGGTGTTTGTGGGGGTGATTTGGGGTGGAAAGGCTTCGTCTACTTTTCTCCACATACTGTTGGATTGATTTCCTCATTTGACTCCCATATATATATATATATATATATATATGATTTGTTTAGCTTTATATGTATTAATAAATTGATAGAAATATTTTTTCAATGTTATTTGTATATATATATATATATATATATATATATATATATAGAGAGAGAGAGAGAGAGAGAGAGAGAGAGAGAGAGAGAGATAGAGATAGATAAATAGATCATAAAAAATTTTTTGTTTTATATTCATTTGTATGCCAAAACCACTTCATTACATAAAGAGAAGTCAGGGTTGAAGGTGCCAAAAATGTTGGAATCGATGGTTTTGTGTTCTGACTCCACAGCCCAGCTATTTACCCATAACTGGAGGGAGAATAGTTGGATTCATACTTTTTCTAAGGGTATTAGCACCATGTGAAATGCAAACAGCCTCATCTGGGATTTGAACTCAGGTTGCTGTGTCCATTTCCTACAAATGGTAACCATTATGCAATGAGCGCCTCCCTATTAACTAATAGTATTGTTGAAAACAGAAGCTGTGTAATCAATACTATTTTAAGCATTTATTTCTATGGGTTAAATCAAACTAACAAGCTTTTGTACAGAGTTACTTTTCAGTTTTATTAGTTGATTCTCTCGGTAGCCAATAGGCTATTATAACATTAGTATGTCATTAGTAGGTATTGTGAATTCACATCCACTATGTGTATTTACCCAATTTTTCCACACAAACAGGATGCAAAACAAGGGTATCAATGCTATATAAAATGCAGCCAGCCTCTCCCAGGATTTGAACTCATGTCACCGTGCCTAGCTATGGGTAAATAGTAGAGCAGACTGGGCTCTTTTACCTTGGTATGGCAACTGTCAAGGAGAAGGAAAGCTAAGAATTTAAACCTGTTAAACGCCACTTAAAAATTGACCTTGTGTCACATCCTGCTCAGCGTGAGGGGTTGGTTGTTTGGTTTATTTTATGCTGAAGACGTTTTTATTTTATTCTTTCTTGCTGGGTATTCAAATATTTTTAAAACTCATTTTTTAATACATTTTTAAAAATCTATCAAACCCATAGATGGGACACTAAGAGCTACTACCCCAGATCCTAGGGCTTGACATGAGCTGTCAATTGATTGAAGAGAGCCTCTCCGACCGCCTGTATGGGCCAAAGTGGATTCTTGTATGCTGTGAATTGTGCAGCCATCAGGATTCCGTCCTTAAGTAACAGGTGGTTCTATTGAGTGGGTGTCTTAGCCCTCTGCTGAGGTTCAGTCAGCATATTCTATATAGAGATTTGATCAGTATTCAACTGTCTTGCAAGTTGAATCTGCTTCAGTCTACACAAATCTCTACATGGTGCTGCAGACAGGATTTTGATTGGCTGGTGGTTTTATTGTGGATGTTTTTATCCATATATCCTGAACACTTGATCATGTTCTGTCAGTTACTACAGAGTATATTTTGTTACGCTGTCTTTTTTTGGTTTGGTGACTGGACGCTAGTATCAGCCTTCCTGTGAAGGTGAGTAATGTTCATTCTATATCTCCTTCCCCCCATTGTGTAATGACCTTTGAGGGGCAATTAGTTCCTTTCGGCCTGGCCAATTACAGGGGAGAAACCTGGATAATGCCTGGGGGATTTTTGCTGGTGTTGGCTTAGGGGGCAGAGCAACACTCGATGAGGCCTGGTCTCTGGGTAATGTCGTTACAATACCTTTGGTTTATGGGGCATCTGTCACTTTCTACAGTGTATTCAGTTACGCTGTTTTCTTTTTGTCTGGAGACTGGACGCTAGTCACAGCCTTCCTATGAAGGTGAGTATAAAGGATGTTCATTCTACATTCTATAGCTCCAGCAGAGGGGTCGGTAAATACATATTGATGAGTCATCTTCCATATAGATAATGTCTCTTCTATTGACAATCATAAACAATTACTTTCATGCAATAATCCCTACTGTCTCTTTTCGGTTACGCTATCTTTTTTTTTTTGTCTGGTGACTGGACGCTAGTCACAGGCCTTCCTGCAAAGGTGAGTATGATGTTCATTCTACATTCTATAGCCCCAGCCAACATGGCTGGCAGAGGGGTCAGTAAATACATATTGATGAGTCATCTTCCTTATAGATAATGTCTCTTCTATTGACGATCATAAACACAATAACTTTCCTGCTATAATGTCTACCGTCTCTTCTTCAAACGCCATCCACGATAATCAATGAAAGACTCCTGAGCAACATAATTGACAGTTTTAGTTTCCCCATCTCAGCAGGGGGAGACAACTGAGGAAGAGACATTTTCGGACAAAGAACTCTCCTGTTTGTTATGAATTGCATTGATACTTTTGCATGTATTATCTTGAAGACGAGAGGCAATGTGTAACCAATGGTTGATGAGAAAATGTTATTGATAATCTAAATGGTACAATGTGGGCTTCTTAATGGCAGACGCCCCTGCACCAGTCAGATTAGGTTTAAATAAAAGAAGAAAGGCAAGCACTGCATGGCTTTCTTTTTTTCTTTTTTTTCTTTTTTTTTTTTTCTTTTTTCTCAGACCATTATTTGAAGAATAATAACTGACTTTATCTGTTTAACTCTTATTGGTTACTAGCAGACCTACCCATCATGGCTTGGGATTTAAAAATAAATTAAAAAAAACTGAAGAATAACTAAAGTTCCAATTGCCGTTGAACTGGGAAGACAAGGCAAGAAACGGTTGTAACTGAAATACAAACCTGAATGTCACAAAGTCTACTGCAGAATGACAGGATATATATAAGACTCCACAATGTCATTCAAATCAAGCAGTCAAGCAGCCAATCAGAACTCAAGGAATGGAATGACCCAAATCACCCAAATTCATGAATGGATCATTCTTGATTTTGATATATACCAACTGTCTTGGACACTGCTTAAGTTGTACTTAGTTAGCTGATGTTATTCAAACCAACAGTAGACTTACTGACCTCAATAAAAACCTTATCTATATTTTCTTTGGTTAAATCGAACTTAAGGGCCTAAATTCCACCATTGTATGTCACCCCACCGAAAGAAAAAAAAAATCCCCAAAATCAGAAAATTAACCAAATTTAATGAGATTTTCAGTGTTGATATAGTAATGAATAAAAGATACAATGCACTAGTTAGTTTATTTTAAAAGTTTTACATTTTTTCTGGTCAGTTAACTTTGAACCCATATCTTTGAGGTGTAACACAGGTGGTTTTAGTGTATATATTTGTATCCATATATACTGAACACTTCACCATGTTCTCTCAGTTGGTACAGAGTGTATTCAGTTACTCTGTCTTTTTTTGTCTGGTGACAGAACACTGTGACTAGAATAATCATACTAAGTTCCAATTATCATTGAATTGGTAAGACAAGGCAACAAGGAGCTGTAACCTATTATGGTTCTAACCTTGTTGCAAGCCTACTGCAGAATGCCAGAGTATTTATGAAGCCTCATAACATCATAGAAACCAAGCAGCCAATCAGGACTCAAGGAATGGAATCACCCAAATATATGAATGAACTATTGTTCCATAATTATCAGCTGTTTTGGGCTCTAGTTCAGTTGTGCTTAGTAAGTTGCTGTTGTTCAAACCAACAGTATACTGACCGACTTCAACACTGTGAAGGTGAGTATGATGTTCATTCTACCTATTCTCAAACTGATGGCTATGAAACTAGTATTTCATAATGTATTCAGTATTGTGGTTGGATAAAGACAGAAATAAAACTTCATCAAAAAATAAAAACAAAAAATAAAAGAATGGATCTGAGAGTAATAGCAATGGATGGATACTCCAAACTCTCAGAGGTAAAAACAATCTCCCTGATCTAGTGATAGTGAAAAGAGGGATAAACACACTCATTATCTGGCTAAGACTGGCCAATAGTGACAATAGGCCAGTCTGCTGACTTTACAACTAACTCATGTTTGTCAATGTACCCTAACCAAGATGACCTAGACACATGCTCAAACTCATGGCTATAAAACAGGTATTTCATAATGTATTCAGTATTGTGGTTGCATAAAGATAGAAATATAAAATTCATTAAAAAAACATTTAAAAAATTTAAAAATATCAAAATAAAATAATAAAGAATATAACAAAATTAAAAGATAAAAAAAAGTAAAAAATATCAAAATGAAAAATAAAAATAAATAAAAAATATCAAAATAAAAATAAAATGAGAAAATAAAAAATAAAAATAAAAAAATAAAAAGATAGAAAAATAAAAAAATAAAATAAAAACAATGAAAAAAAAATATTAACAAAAAATAAAAATAAAATAACAAAATAAAAAAATATTTTTTTTAAATAAAATAAAAAACAAAAAAGCAAAAAAATATCAAAATAAAAAATAAAATAAAATAACGAAATAAAAAATAAAATAAAATAACGAAATAAAAAACAAAAAAAAACAACAAAATAAAAAATTAAAAAAATAAAAACAAAGAAGAAAAAAAAAACACTCCATGAGATCAAGTAATTCCGCCTTTTCCTACTCCAGATCCATTACCTGATAAGTTCCATTTATCGTTGTGCGTAGTTAATGTCACTGACAATACTGGGGTTATCTGGTACAGCCAGAGAAGCAATTATTATTGTCTGCAATATGCGTATAACGCTGTGTGTGTGTGTAATGTGGACACTTTACACTGCATGAAATTACATTCACCTGTGCTGTGTAAAAACTGCACGCTTCCAATGGTGCAGCTGATATGACAAGCGGCAATGCACTCGAAGGTCCTTCTGCATTGTCTGACAAGTAGGAAAAGCCCCTCATCCTGCATGTACATGCAGGGAAGCCATCAAGATTCTCATTAGACAAGATTCAAACAATGTCTCAACTTGTCGGAATGGGATGAGAAGTTATAAGATTTTACAAGGGTAATACAAAAGGCATGCTCTCCAAAATATTTAGAAATCACGGAAACGTTTTGCTTAGATCAGAAACCATTATTTTAATGCAAACAATATCAATGATCTATTTGAAAAATCCAACATAAAAGACATTCTATCCTTTTTGAAGGAAATAAAATTATACCATAGAATATAAACCTAATAAATATACAACATGATCTCCAATGATGCTAATACATTGTTAAAACCTATTGAAGTCAGTCAGTCAGTATACTATTGGTTTGAACAACAGCTACTGGCTAAGCACAACTGAATCAGTGCCCAAGACAGTTGGTATTTATGGAAATCAAGAATAGTCCACTCATGTATTTGTGTGATTCCATTCCTTGAGTCCTAATTGGCTGCTTGGTTCCTATGATATTGTGGGGCTTCATAAAAACCCTGACATTCTGGAGTAGTATAGCAGCAAGATAGATTCGTATTCAGTTAAAACTAATCGTTGCATTGTCTTACCAGTTCGACAGTAATTGGAATTTAGATTTTTCTACAAAACTGATTACTACAAAAGTGTAAATATAGATACATAATATATATTACTTCCTAATCGCTAGGCATGATATAACCCCAGACAGTTGATGTGCCATTAAAATTTGTAGAATAATCATACAATGCAATGGGGGGGAGGGAAAGGAGAGGTGGAATAATAACAACTAAGTTCCAATTACCGTCAAATTGGTAAGACAAGGCAACAAGTAGCTTTAACTCAATACAGATCTAACCTTGTTGCAATCCTACTGCAGTGGATCAAACTCGCATCCTTTGGAATGCGAAAAACATGATTTAGGAGTAACGTGGACAAGTGGCTTAAATCAGGTGCCTTAATGCATGAAAAGTTAGGTCAATAAATAGACAGGCCAGAAGCGAGTCAGAAAATACCATTGTTACAGATTCAGAAGGATATTGTAGAATAATCATAAAGTTCCAATTACTGTCAAATTGGTAAGACAAGGCAACAAGGAAGCTGTAACTTTACACAGATCTAACCTTGTGGCAATCCTTCTGCAGAATGCCAGAATATTTATGAAGCCTCATAACATCATAGAAACTAAGCAGCCAATCAGGACTCAAAGAATGGAATCACCCAAATATATGAATGGACTATTCTTGAGTTCCCTAAGTACCAGCTGTCTTGGGCACTATTTCAGTTGTGCTTAGTCAGTTGCTGTTGTCCAAACAAACAGTATACTGACTGACTGGCAGGTTCAGTTGTGAGCCAGTTGCTGTTGTCCAAACAAACAGTATACTGACTGACTGGCAGGTTCAGTTGTGCTTAGCCAGTTGCTGCTGTCCAAACAAACAGTATACTGACTGACTGCAGGTTCAGTTGTGCTTAGCCAGTTGCTGCTGTCCAAACAAACAGTATACTGACTGACTGGCAGGTTCAGTTGTGCTTAGCCAGTTGCTGCTGTCCAAACAAACAGTATACTGACTGACTGGCAGGTTCAGTTGTGCTTAGCCAGTTGCTGCTGTCCAAACAAACAGTATACTGACTGACTGGCAGGTTCAGTTGTGCTTAGCCAGTTGCTGCTGTCCAAACAAACAGTATACTGACTGACCTCAATAAAATCAACCAACCAAACAACAGAAACGTTTATTTAGTCAATGATGTTTATGTGATTTTAAAGTTTCAATGATGTTTACATCATTCGAAAGTTTCAATATGTATCAATTTTCTACATAATAACCATTTTAGTTAATGCTTTTTTGTAGGTGCTGTACGAGTTTTTGTATGCCCATATCATACCAGCTTGCTCCCATGCTGTTGAAGAAGCATTGAACCTCATCACTGCAAATTCCTTACACAACTTGAGGACATTTTTGACATCCATGCAAGACTTGCCATACACTTCTTTTTATTTTTGATGAATTTCAATCAGTTTAATAGCTTTTGCATCCAAAAACAAATAATGTTTGCCCCTCAAATGGGACCAAAGAGATGATACTGATTATTCCAGTGACGAGAAAGTGAAATCTATAGTGAAGTAGTGACTCAAAGAACAGTCAACATAATTTTATGGGGCAGGGTTACATGCTCTCATTGAAAGGCGGGACATTCCTATTGAGAGAAATGGAGGCGAGTGGTCAAATGGTTAGAGTCATAGGAAATGGACTCGTCACCCCGAGTTCAAACCCTGGACGTGTAAATTACATTTCACTTAGCGCTAATACCCTTGGGAAAGGTATGAATCCTACTCTCCCTCCAGCTATGGGAAAATAGTAGGGCAGACTGGACTCTTTAACCATGGCTAGGTAACCAGTCTAGGAAAAGAAAAATTCTGAATTCAAACCTGTAAAACTCCGCTTAAGAAATTGACCTTGTGTCACATCCTACTCGTGTGGAGGGGTTGGTAAATATATATTGAGAGAAATGGTGACTATGTAGAGAATTAGGGATGTGATCCACAGAGGACCAGTTTTATTTTGATGTATGATACATGTTCCTGTATTGGTAAGTATACCTGTGCTAAACAAAAAGGTATAACTTTTTGACTGTCTCTCATGATGATTGTGATAATTTATATTATTTAGATTTTTTTACTGTTTTCTTCATCTTTATTGTTATATACACAATGTTTCAGCTGATGTGCCTTCTAGCCTTCTTCAAGTTACTCTTGTTGTGTTCGGGAACCTTCATGTTTTAAGTGACAATCATCTGTAGGTTGCAGGTTCAATCCAGACTTCGGTGAAAATACCATAAAATAATCAATATAGCTTAACACATTTACCCAGTCATTATTTATGGAATGAGAACAATTCAATGGATTAAATAAAGGGTTCAGTTCAATGTTCCATGAAGAGTCCAGAGTTTGACAAGAAACACCTGAAGAGGGCTGGAGGGCACATTGGCTAAAACATTATGTTGATAACAATGAAGATGAAGACAACAGTTCTGTTGAAGTTATCCTACTGATATTGTAGAAGCTATACAATACACCCCATTGCTGTGGGAATCCAACTACCAATGAGTTGGAAGACAAAGCAGCAAGCAAGCTGTAACTCAATACACTCTCTGCATTGCTGAGAGCATAATGCAGAATGGTGGATATTTCTCTAGCACCATACCCACACTGAGACCAGCAGCCAATCAGGACTCAAGGAATGGGATCACCCAGATGCAAGTATGGAATATTCTGGAGTGCTTTAGATACCAGTTGCATTATGTACAGATTTGGTTATACTTAGTGTTAGAATGAGTTAGTATACTGTTGGTTTAAACAACAACAATTAATTAAGCACAACTGAACTTGCACCCAAAGCAGCTGGTACTTATGGCACTCAGGAATACTCCATTCATACAGTGTAGAATAACCATACTAAGTTCCAATTACCATCGATTTGGTAAGACAAGGCAACAAGGAGCTCTAACTTAATACGGATCTAACCTTGTTGCAATCCTGTCTGCAGTGCTATGTTGGTGTCAGTATACTGTTGGTTAGACAACAGAAACTGGCTAAGAACAACTAAGGTTAGTTCTGTATTAAATTACGGCTCCTTGCCTTGTCTTACCAATTCGATAGTAATTGGAACTTAGTATGATTATTCTACAATTTATTTGGATGATTCCATTCCTTGAGTCCTAATTAGTTGCTGGGTTTCTGTGGTATTATGGTGCTTCATAAATAACCTAGTATGCTGCAGTAGGCTTGCGACAATACAAGATCCATATTGAGTTACAGCTTGCTTGCTGCCTTGTCTTGCCAATTCAATGGTAATCGGAATATTGCTTCTACTGTATGAGGTTTATTCTATACTTAAATTGTTGTTGCTCAATTCAACTGTGTACTAACTCACTCAATTCACCAAGTTCGAAAAATGTAAATACAAACTTGTTATACAGCTGAGCAGCTTAGGAAATTGACCTTGTGTTGAAGGGGTTGGTGTATATATATATATATATATATATATATATATTCTTTGACGAGAAGACCTGGGAGAGTAAGGCTTTGGACCGTGGGCAGTGGAGAAGAGCTTTGCAGGAGGGCACAAAAAGTTTGAGACCAACCGTACACAGCATGAGTGGTTGAAACAAGATGTTTGCAAGAATAAAGAAGTAGACAATCAAGGGCTTCAAATCAGTCTACTGTGTGACCAGTGTGGAAGGCTATGTCTGAGCAAGACTGGCCTGATGAGTCACCAAACTGTGCATCGGCGGGATGGACCAATAAAATACCCTGTGCTCCCTGGAATAACTTATAAATGTGGGAAGATGTGCAAGACTTTGGCAGGGCTAAAGAGCCACTTTCGCGCAGCTCACCATTGAACTTGTTGAGACTTACCGTTGTATTCTTTGAGCTGTGGAACTTCTTTTTTTTATCATCAAGCAATGGCAATACTTGAACATGAGTTTGCTGCCATCAAATATATATATATATATATATATTTTTATTATGTATATATATTATATGGTTAATGTTATATTATATATACTAAAAATATATGCACCCTCCGGGTGCAAGTATTTAAGTTTTAATGTAATAGAATATCGTATTAAATTAGAAAGGCTAATGAAACTAAATAAGAATGCAGATAAAAAGATTTGAAACAGAGGGAGTATAATCGAAAAATAGAACAACTGAAACTTACTCTTCCATCACACCCGTCTTTCATTGTTATTTTTTCTAATTTAAGTATTTAGTTAAAATAGGAAGTAAAGAATAAAATGACAGTTATTTTTTCTTGTTAATGGATTTCTTTTAAGATTAATTGAAGAGATTTTTGTTTATATTCATTAAAATAAAACCAAACAATTAGAAATCAATAATACTAAGCAGATATTTATTAAAATCACATTTTAAATATCAATATGCAAATTAGCCTTCCCATTCACACTGTAAACCGCTATTTTGTTGTATATATAAATATAATAGCATGTTATTAATATGTAGATATGGTTAATGGTATTAATAATGTAAAACAATTTTATTAATAATTGAAGTTAAAATTAGAATAAATTCATGGTGAATGTGACGTCAATAACTAAGAGAATTATGACTTGAGTAGTGATTTAGTTTCGGTTACAGAGAGAAAAACACACAATCTCCATTATGATATGATATGATATATATATATATATATATATATATATTTTATTATGGACTCTCTTGTCGATTTTTCAACACATGAGGATTCACACACACAATGAACACAGTGATTTGTTTATAGTGGTGAAGGCTTGTGTTGGACCATCCACACTTTTTGGCACAGTCGATAGGAAAGAATTGGTGCATCAAGGGTTGCCACAAACCCAATCAACGACCGACCTCAGGAATTTTAAATTCAGAGTTATCCCTCTCCTAGACTGGTTATCTATCCAAGGCTGAAGGGCCTACTATTTAACCCATAGCTGGAGGGAGAATATATGGATTCATACCTTTCCCAAGGGTATTAGTGCTATGTGAAATGCCAACAGCTTCGTCTAGGAATTGAACTTGAATCAAAGATTCCATTTCCCACGACTCTAACCACTAGCCCACGCGCCTCCATATATATATATTTATAAATGCCCATTGATATATGTACATACTTAATCAATGATCACCATAATAAGCATTTGATCAATAACAAAATCACATATTGGATATTTGATTGATATTTGATTATTAATTCTCATTATCGTCAGAATTGTTTCAAGAACTATGTAAACAAATATTATGATAAGAAAAATCAATTGAATTTCTATTTTGTTTTTAATTATATTGATTTGAAAATATCCAATAGGCAAAGTTATCTACCAACTTATCTATATTATCTAAGCATCATAAACTCACCCACATAAATACGTCTAATCAATCAAAAACTTATGCTTGTACGTAAAGAAACCAATTTTGTTGTAATCCCTCCTCTTCCATCTTAGGATTTAGCAGGACACAGATCAGTACTTGTAGAATAAACATCATACTCACTATAGTAAGTAAAGTTGTCGGGGCAGCCTAATGTCGGTATCAGCCAATCAGCGAGGGAGTCTATCCCCTTTTCACTAGCGCTAGACCAAGGAGATTGTTTTTGAATCTGAGGTGTAGCGCCACACCTACCATCAGCTCCTTACTTTACCGCACAGATCCTTGTGCAACTCATAACGCTGAGTTGGCGAGGACCTGAATCGAACTAAAAACCTTGTGGTTTCTAGCTGAATGCTCTACCGACTGAGCTGAGCTAACCCGGCCCATCACTATAGAAGAATTCCAATTACTGTCGAATTGGCAGACAAGGCAACAAAGAAGCTGTAACCCAATACGGATCTTACCTTGTTGCGAGCCTACAGCAAAATTACAGGTTATTTATAAAACACCATAACACACAGAAACCAAGCAGCCAATCAGAATTCAAGGAATGGAATCACCTGAATGCATGAATGGAGTATTCCTGTTCCATAAGTACCAGCTGTTTTGGGTTCTATTGAAGTCAGTTAGTCTACTGTTGGTCTTAATAACAGCAGCTAACTAAGTACAACTCAAGCAGTGACCAAGACAGTTGGTATAAATAGGAATCAAGAATGATCCATCCATGAATCTGTGTGATTTGGGTGATTCCATTCCTTGAGTTCTGATTGGCTGCTTGACTGCTTTATTTGAATGACATTGTGGAGTCTTATATATACTTTGTCATTTTGCAGTGGACTTTGTAGCATTCGGGTTTGTATTTGAGTTACAACAGTTTGTTGCCTTGTCTTCCCAGTTCAATGGTAATTGGAACTTTAATTATTCTTCAGGTTCTAGTTCATTTGTGCTTAACCAGTTGCTGTTGTCCAAACCAACAGTATACTGACTGACTTCAATATTATCCATCTCTAAAAATGCTTTATATTCATTGCACTTGGAATACCATTCCACAACTTGCTCCAAAAATAAAATAAAACAAAACAATGTTGGTTGGGTTGAAAGTTTTTCAGTACCTCTTTATATTTTACTATTTATATTAAAGATATATACAAATTTTCCACCTCGAGGCAAATCTTTGCATATTTTTCAACTTGAGTTTTTATTTATTTATTTATTTTTACTTAGTCAGGAGCCTGGCTGACGGCCAAAATTGAGAACACATGATTGTTTGAATCTAATAAATACTAAATAAGCCTACTATTGTAATGTTCAATATACGAGGATCATTGAACAGATAAGAGGAAATTTTTTTAAAAGAGCAAATTTTTTTTTTCATTGTTTCAAACTGGTTTATAGTGAAAATTATTTTAATCCTGCAAAAATATTTCATTTAAGGCTATTCAAAATGATTGCAAATCAAACAGTGCTCCAGGCCTGAACAGAGGTCTATCACCTAACTTTGGGTGGCTGAAAAGTGCAAACCATGTGAAATTTACTGAAAAATGTGCGAAGTGTACAGAGAAGGAGCATGTTTTAGTAAAAAAAAAAAAAATTTCAATTGGACTAAACATGGGTCTGCCATTATGAACTGAAGTTGAGAAAACAGTTCATGAAGTCTAAACACACTATCCAGTAAAAAAAAAAGTTTTGGGTGCAGCAGTCAGTAAAGGCCACGCTTATAGTCTTCTGGGATATGAAAAGACCCATCACTGGATTTCCTTGAAAAAGATCCAACTCTGAACATTGCCAATGTATTGACAAACACTATGCATCATTTAAAAGGTAGGCCATATGTATGGCAGCAGGATTTGGTACCCTGCCACACCTCTGGGAAAAGTCAAATATGGTTGTGGGCGAATTTTCATGACTCCACCAGTTCCAATGTTTGGCCTTCGAACTCCCCAGATCTTAACCCCATGGATTATTATGTAAGGGGCGCTATTGAAAAAGACACCAATGACTGTGCCAGAACTACAAAAGCCCAGTTAATCAACAAAATTAAGGTAGTTTTTGAGACCCTTCCCAAGCAAACTGTAACATCAGCTTGCTCCATGTTTAAGAGCAGGATTGAGGCTGTGATCGACACTAATGGCAGTTATTTTAAGTGAAACTTGTTGACAGTAGTGTAATTTTTGTGCCTGTTGAAATTTCTTTACAATCCAATAAATTTTGTAGTTACCAAGCACTTTATCTTTTTCCCTATGGAACTGTCAAATTTATACAAAATACACTGTATATTGTTGAAATTAAACAATGTGACCATTATGGAAGGATGATTTAATGTCTCAAAGTTAACCATGACTCCTGAGAAATATAACATGGCCCTTGTTGAGCTCCTTTATTTAAATGTTGAAGGTAATAACTCACCTGATATTTATAAGAAGATTTCAAATGTATGGAAAGGAAGACTTACCTGAAAAGATAAAGAAAATAATCATATAACTACAAGATATAGAAAAATAATATTGTTCATAAAAGACGTATAAAAATAGTAATTTTGATCTACGATGTGTAAGAATTGTAATGTTGATCTAGTATGCATAACAATTTTAATAAAAGATGTATAAAAATATTAATGTTGATATAAAATGCATAAAGATAGTAATTTTGATCTAAGACGTATAAAAATGGTAATGTTAGATCAAAGACATATAAAAATAGTAATGTTGATCAAAGATGAATAAAAATAGTAATGTGGATCAAACGTATAAAAATAGTAATGTGGATCAAAGACGTATAAAAATAGTAATGTGGATCAAAGACGTATAAAAAAATTAAAGTTGATCAAAGACATATAATAATAGTAATGTTGATCAAAGACATATAAAATAGTAATGTTGATCAAAGACATATAAAAATAGTAATGTTGATCAAAGATGAATAAAAATAGTAATGTTGATCTTAGATGTATAAAAATAGTAATGTCGATCTAAGATGTACGAAAATAGTAATGTCGATCTGAGACGTATGAAAATAGTAATGTTGATCTGAGACGTATAAAATAGTAATGTTGATCTGACGTATAAAAATAGTAATGTTGATCTGGACGTATAAAAATAGTAATGTTGATCTGGGACGTATAAAAAGTAATGTTGATCATAAAGTATATAGTAATGTTGATCAAAGACGTATAAAAATAGTAATGTTGATCAAAGACGTATAAAAATAGTAATGATGTATAAAATAGTAATGTTGATCTGAGATGCATAAAAATAGTAATGTTGATCTGAGATGCATAAAAATAGTAATGTTGATCTTAGATGTATAAAAATAGTAATGTTGATCTGGGATGTATAAAAATAGTAACGTTGATCAAAAACGTATAAAAATAGCAATGTTGATCTTAGACGTATAAAAGTAGTAATGTTGATCAAAGACGTATAAAAATAGTAATGTTGATCAGAGACATATAAAAATAGTAATGTTGATCTTAGATGTATAAAAATAGTAATGTTGTTCTTAGATGTATAAAAATAGTAATATTGATCTTGGATGTATAAAAATAGTAATGTTGATATAAAAATAGTAATGTTGATCTAAGATGTATAAAAATAGTAATGTTGTGACAAGACTTTCAGACCACTCTGTGTATATGAATATAGGTAAGAGATATATTTTTAACTTTTTAAATTCTGGGCAATGCCAACTAGCTCTGATAGAAAGATCCATGAAAAATATGGAAGACACCAGAAGCATGGAAAACATCCCAGACAAAAAAAACAGAAAGGTTTTAAGGATATTATAAAAAAACAACCTTAAGACTTGGTATAAATGTTGAGGACTGGGAGAGTACAGCTACAATTTGTTTAATTTGGAGGATA
This sequence comes from Doryteuthis pealeii, assembly GCA_023376005.1. Lineage (NCBI taxonomy): Eukaryota > Metazoa > Mollusca > Cephalopoda > Myopsida > Loliginidae > Doryteuthis > Doryteuthis pealeii. Next base: position 92,645,389 of record CM042148.1, on the reverse strand, counting down.
TTTGTCTATGGTGGCTGTAGAAGATTTTGGACAAGAGGTCTTGAATACTACATTTTAAAGTGGGCTCTGCAAAGGCAGCACAATTCAGATGTCCTGGACACATTTCCCACATTTAGTCCTGACCATGTGGTGTATGTGGTAGGGCTTGCCTATCAAGGGCTGCTCTTCTTGGTCGTCTGCAGTTCCATGGAGGCAGCCAATCATGCAAAAAACGTGTGTGCAGGAGTGTATGCCAGAAGTCTCACATGTCATTTATGTGGCAGGACATGTAAAAAGTAAAGCTGGACTTTTGAGCCATTTGCATGCTCACAATTGATGTCCTAGTAGAAGTGGCAATCACTAGATTTGGGTAAATGTCATTTATGTTGTACCTGGACTTTGAGCCATTTGCATCTCACAATTGATGTCCTTGTAGAAATGCTAATCACTAGATAAGATATTTATTTTTACTTTTTAAATCCCTGGAAATGAGGGGTCTCACATGTCATTTATGTGGCAGGACATGTAAAAAGTAAAGTGGACTTTTGAGCCATTTGCATCTCACAATTGATGTCCTTGTAGAAATGCTAATCACTAGATAAGATATTTATTTTTACTTTTTAAATCCCTGGAAATGAGGGTCTCACATGTCATTTATGTGGCAGGACATGTAAAAAGTAAAGCTGGACTTTTGAACCATTTGCATCTCACAATTGATGTCCTTGTAGAAATGCTAATCACTAGATAAGATATTTATTTTTACTTTTTAAATCCCTGGAAATGAGGGGTCTCACATGTCATTTATGTGACAGGACATGTAAAAAGTAAAGCTGGACTTTTGAGCCATTTGCATGCTCACAATTGATGTCCTTGTAGAAATGCTAATCACTAGATAAGATATTTATTTTTACTTTTTAATTCCCGGGCAACATCAGGTAGCTCTGCTAGTAAGATACATAAAAATAAGATAAATCAGGAATAATTCACCAATGTTTCAGTATAAATAATACAAAAAAGATAAAAAGAAAATCAATATGCCAAATATCGGTAATGTATAACAGAGGACATCTACCCAATATCTGCAAAACTGACAGGTATTTGTTTATTTGCGATACAAAGTGTTGTTTTTCAACTTGACATTAGTCTTGTCTTTTGTATTATAAAGATTCATAGGGAGGTGATGGAGAAAAAAAAATGTATTGTCCAAATATTTTTTCTGATTTCTTGACACTGTCAGATTTTTCTCTCCTAAAAAAACAAGGGAGGTGTTTGTGGTGGAATGGTTATCATTGTCAGAAATGGACACAACAAATAGCATTCAAATCCTTGATGAGACTATTTCTCTGAATTTTTTAGATGTGGCTTGATAATTAATATTATTTAGATTATTCGGACTATTGTCCTCATCTTTATTGGTATCTGCACAATTTTTTGGCCGATGCGCCCTCCGGCCTTCTTCAGTTATTTTTTGTTGGACTCGAATTCAGGAACCTTGGACTCAGGAGCCCTCTCAAACTTGGGAACCTTCTTTTCGGACTCGGGAGCCATCACGGAACTTGGGACCCAACCCTTTATTCAATCCACGGTGGTATCCAGTTCTCATTTCACTAACCATAGCTGTTGTACAGGTGTTAAGCTGTGTTAATTACTATTCTATGTTACTGTCGCCCTTGACAAGGATTGAACCTGCAGACCAGAGATAACTGTCGCTTAGAACTGTCCAATGCCTTCATCGACTATGCTATGTGTCTGAAAAGAAGGTTCCCGAATTCAAGAAGGCTCATGAGTTAGACAAGAAATACTTGAAGATGGCCAGAGAGCACATCGACTGAAACATTGTGCAGATAACAATAAAGATGAGGATAATAGTCCAAATAATCCAAATAGTACTTGAGTATGACTGTTTGCATTTCACATAGCACTAATTCCCCAAGGAAAGGCATGGATCCAACTATTCTTGCCCCCCTAAATAGGAGTAAATAGTAGGGAAGACTGAGCTCTTTAACTTTCATATATTAACAGGTCATAGAAAAGAAAAATTCTGAATTCAAACTAACGTATAGATATGTAAAGAATCGACTGCTATTGAAAGGGTAACTACAATTTGGAATTTTGATCTTTTTGATGAAATGAGATGAAAATTCTTCCAAGATGTAGCTGTGTCAGTACTATTGCATGGCTGCACCCCTTGGACTACCTTTTTACATATCACAAATATCTTCACAAAGATACCTTTTCCAACCAGTAATAATCAAATACTTTTTCCAAGCAATAAAAGCCTTGTCGGTTGGAGCTTTAGACTACTCAAACTGCAACTCTGCAGAGGAGTAAGACCCCCTCCCCAAATGGGGTCACCGGCTGGCCATAGGTTGCGACCCGTGATGCTTAAAGATGGAACCCAAGTGGCTGAGCAGTCCATGACATGCAACACTTTAGGCTACTTAGGCTAGACAGGTGGTCAGAGTGGCCCCTCCGATCAATCGACTGGTCACATCAAGCCCTTGCACCTATATGATTGACCCAAGTCTATTACCCTTATCGCAAGCCCCAACCCTTTTATCATATGGGTGCTAGAAGGCAGTGACTGAGAGTCATTATATCCTGGGAATGACGTCAAACTATCTGATGGTGAAGTTCCAGTTCAGGAGGTCTGGGGAGTGTGGAGCACCCCTTAATCACCATTGCTCCAAGGTCCTCTTTGACCCGGAGTGGTAGTACCTGTTAGGGTCCCATCTATGGGTCAATTAGAGAAATGTTTATCAAAATATTGAGTACCATCAATAATTACTTTATTTCAAATCTTTGTCGGCATTAAATGACCCACTGTGGTTGATATGCCATAAAACAAACCAAATCAACTAATACTAACCCAATACGTTCTTAAACCAATAATAATCAAATAGTTTAATCAACCAATGATAATCAAGAGCGTTTTCCAACCAGTAATAATCAAATACTTTTTTCAACTAATACTAACCAAGTACGTTTTTCAATCAATACCAAAATCAATACAAGTACCTTTTTCAATCAATACAACCAAGTACCTTTTTCAATCAATACAACCAAGTACCTTTTTCAATCAATACAAACCAAGTACCTTTTTCATACCTTTTTCAATCAATACTAACCAAGTACCTTTTTCAATCAATACTAACCAAGTACCTTTTTCAATCAATACTAACCAATCAATACTTTTTTCAATCAATACTAACCAAGTACCCTTTTCAATCAATACTAACCAACCAATACTAACCAAATACGTTTTTAAACCAATAATAATCAAATAGATTAATCAACCAATTATAATCAAGAGCGTTTTCCAACCAGTAATAATCAAATACTTTTTTCAATCAATACCAACCAAGTACGTTTTCCAACCAATACTAACCAAATACGTTTTTAAACCAATAATAATCAAATACTTGTTCCAACAAATAAAAATCAAATAGATTAAAAAAAAACATAATATTCAAGTGCGTTTTGTAATCCTAATCAAATACATTTGCCAGTGAAATAATAATTGTATTCAGTTAACACATCAATAAATAATTCCTTTTCTTTTAATATCATATTTAAATGTTCCTTTATCCCTTTTTTTCAACTGGGCTTGAGACTTAGTTTGATGAAAAAAAAAACAACATTGTTGCCAGTAAGCACAAAAGTGTATTATCATGAGAAAAATCTTTTGTGATATTGTTAATGAAACTGGGGTCATCTGATATGCGCAGGTGGCATCTTAAGGGCTCGAGTTGTTGACTAAGTAATATCTTTGATGATTGGATGCTGATCTGACTAGTTTTTAATTATTGCTAAGCCTTGATGTCATGTGCAGGTGTCCCTATGATTGATGTAGGTACCAATTAGTATGTTCATTTTTCATGGCACTGCGGATTGTCAGTGGGTGAGCAATGTTTACGTTTGGTATTTCCAAAATTCCTGTGTTCTGACATGATGTAAACATGGGCATGTGTTTTCATTATTTATACACATAAATGATGTGTTGGGTAGTTTCAGTAGCTGTGAAAGGCATGTTTTCATGATAAGAAGTGGCAAGGGTGCTGCTTTGAAACCAATGGTAACAATCGCCTTTTAAGTTTATTGTACTCTATAACAAATAGATACAGCCCTTACATCCATAATTGAACACTTTATTTTCATTTCTCTAATACTAAATATACACACACATTATATAAACTAGCAAATATATGCACCCTCCGGGTGCAAGTATTTAAGTTTTAATATAATAAAATATCATGTTAAATTAGAAAGGCTAATAAAACTGAAGAATGCAGATAAAAAGATTTGGAACAAAGGGGGGGGTATGATTGAAAAATAGAATAACTTTGAAACTAACTCTTCCATCATTTTCCGTTACTCCCGCCTTTCATTGGTAAATTTTCCTAATTTAACTATTTAGTTAAAATAGGAAGTAAACAATAAAATTACAGTTATTTCTTCTTGTTAATGGATTCTTTTAAGATTTATCCCCGTGATGTTTGCTCATATTCAATAAGATAAAACCAAACAATTAGAAATCAATAATACTAAGCATATATTTTTTTAAAATCAAATTTTTTATATCAATATGCAAATTAGCTTTCCCATTCACACTGTAAACCACTATTTTGTTGTATATATAAATACAATTGCATGTTATTGTTATGTAGATATGGTCAACAGTCTTAAGGATGTAAAACAATTTTATTAATAATTGAGGTTTAAATAAAAATAAAATCATGGAGAATGTGATGTAAATAACTAAGGGAATTGGTATTATAATAAGATATATATATATATATACATATATACACTAATTAGACTAACCTTTGTGTGTCTTTACACACACACATACATACATACATTTGGAAAAAAATAAATATTTGGTGTATAAGCATAATAATCTATTTCAGGAGAACTAGGGGAGTATGGAACCCCAAAGTAACCTACATCAGATGCTTCTATGAGTAGAATAAATACCATACTCACTGTAGAAGCAATATTCCATTTACCATCGAATTTGCAAGACAAGGTAACAAGACAGTTCTGGCATTATCATTCCCACTTTGTTCTCATAAAATCATAAAATCTCATAAAATCAGTCCATTAATACTTTTTCTCGTCTTTTGTTGAATGCATTTCTTCGAGTTACATTATGCGTCATGACATCTTCGTGTGTGCGGATCGCGGCTTATCTTTTAAAAAATATAACATTGCACAAATACAGTTACAAACTTTTTATAAAGATTTTTCTAACTCCTGTCATCTATGAAAACGTCCATCAATTTCTTCACCCCATAATCTATCCTGATGAAGGTTTAAATAAACCGAAACGTTTAAGCATTGAAAAATAAATTCATCTTATTTTTGGAACACTTCCTTTTTCAAATTTCTTAATATATATAAGAGAGTCTTATAATTTGCTTGAAGCATTGTGTATATATTAGTTTGGAGGTTGATTTTGAAGGCTATCATTATTAATACACATAAATGATGTGTTGGGTAGTTTCAATAGCTGTGAAAGGCATGTTTTCATGATGAGAAGTAGATAGGGTGCTGCTTTGAAACCAATGGTAACAAACGCCTATTAAGTTTATTGTACTCTATAACAAATAGATACAGCCCTTACATCCATAATTGAACACTTTATTTTCATTTCTCTAATACTAAATATACACACACATTATATAAATTAGCAAATATATGCACCCGGAGGGTGCAGGTGTAAAGAAAAAATAATAAGGTAACAATGGTGTTGTTTGTTAACCTGTAATTTATTCTTGATATTTTCGAGATAAAATCTCTTTTTCAGAAGAACACTGGAACTGAAGTAGTTGTCATCTTGTTATGGCATTTTTAGTTTAACTAAAAATGTTATAACAAGACGACAACTACATCAGTTCCAGTGTTCATCTGAAAAAGAGATTTTATCTGAAAATATCAATATTAAGAATAAATCACAGGTTAACAAACAACACCATTGTTACCATATTATTTTTTTTCTTTACACCTGCATTGTGATAGCCTTCAAAATCAACCTCTAAACCAATATATATGTATATATATATATATATATATAAAGATAAATCTAATGAGTCAGACGAACCTACTATTAGTTTTGCTTAATGCTCTTCAGGGCTAAGATCTGACTTAGAGTCAGATCTTAGCCCTAAAGAGCATTAAGCGAAACTAATAGTAGGTTCATCTGACTCATTAGATTTATCTTTATTATTTGCTCTACTTAGGTATTGAGCACTTTTTACTTATTAGCTATTCTCCTAGCGGTTATATGAATATATATATATCTTATATCCATATATATACATATAAATTGTTTTTTCTTTTGGCCAAATACTGTACCAATGGATTACTTTTGTTGGTACGACTATCTTGGTCCTTTCTTTTTTCAAAAAATTTTTTTCTCCCCAGTTGATGTTTGGTAGTATATTTTTACAATCAAACTATTTGCTGTTTTTTTCTCACCACAAGGATTTACCAAGCTTGGTATATATATATATATATATATATAAGATTTTTGGATGTTTGTTTTTAGAAGCAATGTTGAATAAATTATTATTTATATTTTTGCTTGAAGGCAATTATAAATGCATGTATCGTATAAAATTCAATAATTATAGAAAATAAACTTCGCAGGGATTGTTCGCTATGTACCGGCGGCCGAACGGAGATGGTCTCTGACTATGCCTGTGAAGTCCCGGTTTCGATTCCTATCGGAGGGGAGTCGTTAGTATACATCGCTGAAGAGACTTAATAAAGTCGAAACAGTCTGTACGGTGTTCTGCATAGCGAGCCATCCTTTGCGGGATTTACTTGTCAAGTTTATTTTCTATAATTATCGAATTTTATACGATACATGCATTATAATTGCCTTCATTTATAGACTGATGTGTGTGCCTCTATATATGTGTGTGTTTGTGAGTAGAGGTAGAAAGTGAGTATTCCCATGAAACCACAATTTGAATATGGCATATGTACTTTAGATAATTGCACACTGCTTCAAGGTATCACAAGTTGGCACCATGATGTGATTCACTACTAATTTCTTTTCTTTTTTATTATGACATCTTTTTTTCCTGATTTTTTGCAGTCACGTTTGGCAAATTTCCTGATGGCTAATTAAAACTAAACAAAAAAATGGAACATTCATGAGGGATTTTTTTAAATTTCTTTTGGAGAATACAACCACTGAAACAATTGTAGAGATTCAATAAGAACATTTTTAGAAAAAGATTCTTTAATTAAAACCAAACCAGGTGAATAGAACTTGATGACAAACTGTTACATAATTCATAAGTAGCTTATGAATTATGTAAGTACAGTAGTTAGATATTTTTGAATCAGAATTCATTACATTCAAAATTACGGGGTTCGAGTGTAAAATTACCTTGAGCATTATTGGCAGGTAATGACCTCGGCTTGACCCCTCGAAAAACACGACAGTAGGGCGTGAGGCAGTTTTAGTTCAGTTGCAACCAGAAATTCAGAGTGAACGGGTGCTAAAATCTGTCATCAAAATATCGCTCTCACTGTGCATTTGACAAACCAGGTGAATAGCACTTGATGACAAACTGTTACATAATTTATAGGTAGCTTATGAATTATGTAAGTACTGTAGATATATATTTCTGAATCAGAGTTCATTACATTCAAAATAACAGGGGTCAATTGGAAAATTACCTTAAGCATTATTGGCAGGTAATGACCTCAGTTTGACCCCTCAAAAAGCATGCCAGTAGGGCATGAGACAGTTTTAGTTCAGTTTCAACCAGAATTGACAGCCTGTATTACCATGAATCTCTTGTAGTGTTCAGCAAATTCTTAAACTTAAAAAATCTGACCATTAATATATATATATACTAGCAAATATATGCACCCTTCGGGTGCAAGTATTTTAGTTAAATTTTATAATAAAATATGATATTAAATTAGAAAGGCTAATGAAACTGAATAAGAATGTAGATAAAAAGATTTTAAACAGAAGGGGTATGATTGAAAAATAGAACAACTTTGAAACTAACTCTTCCATCATTTTCCGTTACTCCTGTCTTTCATTGGTAAATTTTCCTAATTAAACTGTTTAGTTAAAATAGGAAGTAAAGAATAACATTACAGTTATTTCTTCTTGTTAAGGGATTTCTTTTAAGATTTATTGAAGAGATTTTTGCTCATATTCAATAAGATAAAACCAAACAATTAGAAATCAATAATACTAAGCATATATTTATTAAAATCATTTTTTTAAAGATCAATATGCAAATAAGCCTTGCCATTCATACTGTAAACCTCTATTTTGTTGTATATATAAATACAATTGCATGTTATTAGTATGTAGATATGGTCAACAGTGTAAGTAATGTAAAACAATTTTATTAATAATTGAGGTTTAAATAAAAATAAAATCATGAAGAATATGATGTAAATAACTAAAGGAATTGTGACTTGTATAGTAATATAGTTTCGGTTACAGACAGACAAACCCACAATCTCCATTATAATAAGATATATATATATATATATATATATATATATATATTTGGAAAATGCTTTATCAGGAATCAATTATATCATTAACAATTTGGTTGAAAGCATATCTGCTTGAATGAATTAACCCTAACCAGTGTAGTTCAGAGTATTCTTTTCAAATTCAAAATTTTCCAAAATTACAGTGGCAAAATAAAAAAAATCTTAATGATATAATTGCCTCATTATAAAGCATTATTCAAACCTATCTATCACTTAATGGTCTTATTTTTTTAAGGTATAAGAATTTACTGAACACCATTCCTACAGTCGGGAATGTTCCAGAGTGCCAAATTAGTTTCTGCAAAATTCATTTTTTTTTTTTTGTTTTTTTTTTCTGATACACACCAATTTGAAGGAACGAGTTGTGTTGCGAGAAAACAAGTGAATTTCCCAAGTCATTCATGATTTAGAGTTGCATGCCATTTAAAGAACCAAGGGAGATGGCAATCATTGCCTCAACAATCAATCCACACGTGTACATTGAAATCCTGGATAATTTTCTCATTCCATTGATAGACAATTTGTATGGTGGTGATGAAGTCATTTTTTCTGGACGATAATGCATCTTGTCACACAGCGAAGGGGATTAAATCTTTTCTTCAGGAAACACATATAAAATCAATGACAATGCCAGCAAACAACCCAGAACTAAATCCAATTAATAATTTATGATGGAAACAACAAAAAAAACCCAGCTTACACTGGTATGTAGAAGTGTAGGTTTCCATGGGAGAATATTGCTTATGATTTTTTCTATGCTTGTCCTGCGTGTCTTACTTGGATAGTTTATGTGATAGGGGGCAAGTGACTGTATAATTGCTTTTTTATGGGGTGCTGTCTCCAAGATTAGTTCAAGACAGCATATAGCATCATTGTGTAGTTCCTATGTAGCTTTTTCTCAGAGAGTTTCATTAAATTCCAAGTGGTGCAATGTAGCACTGATACAGTTACAGCTTTTTATTGATCATTGAAAGATTGCAAACTATTGTTCCTTTCACACACACATATATAATATATATATATACATATAAAAAGGCGTGTCAAAAAAGTATCAAGATGTTTTGTACTTTTTGACACACCTTGTATTCTGAAAAAAATTACTTTCCATTCATTGATTCTTTTTTTCAGAATACAAGGTGTGCTAAAAAAGTACCAAGTTTAAAATTGTAATTACCAAGATAAAAATGAAGAATGAATGGAACATTTTTTTCCCAGAATACAAGGTATGTCAAAAAGTACAAAAAATCTCAATAATTCTCTGACACACCTTGTATATATTATAATATATATATTATATATATATATATGTATATATTTAATATCAATCCTTATGAGGCAGGCCTACCAACTTAGTTTCACTTACTAGCTCATCAGGGCAAGAATCTGACTAAAAAAACTTAGAGCAACAGTAATTTTATCACTAAAACCAGTCCTACCATGGTCCTAACAAAATTAGCATAAAAAAACAATAAAAAAAGAGAAAAAACTATAAGTATTTACAATTTCTATTTTATTTTCCTATTCCAATCCTTTTTTATCTTCCATCCCAATTCCCTGTAATTCTAATTTAATTTCATGCAGTCATATATTTCTGTCACCACTGCTACCCTCCCCTCAAATGAAAACCCAGCAGGCCAATGGCAACTCATATCCCTGCTCCTTATTCTCAGAACTTGTCCCTCTGTCCTTATTTAGGGAACAGAGTTTGCCCTTGATGCTGCAATCTGCAACATCCCATATCCCTTAGGGTTCACTCAGTTGATATATATATAGAGAGAGTGTTCGGCTAGAAACCACAAGGTTCCTAGTTCAATACCATTCCTCGCCAACTCAGTGTATGAGTAGCACAGGGATCTGTGCGGTAAAGTAAGGAGCTGATGGTAGGTGTGGCGCTCCACCTCAGAAGCTAAAACAATCTCCTTGGTCTAGCGCTATTGAAAAGGGGATAGACTCCCTTGCTGTCTGGCTGATACCGACTTTAGGCTGCCCTGACGATTTTACTTTACTTACTTATATCAACTAAGTGAATCCAAAACATTTAGGGAAGAAAAAATAAATATTAGTATCTTTAATTAAAAAAAGAATACAACAAAACACTAATATCTTATCGGCCATTTTCAGACTCTTTTAGAATAAAGGTTATCTTTTTTCTAAGTGCTTGGTGTCTCTAAGAGACCAAATAGTGCAGCTGTATAGTAAATTCAAAACCTTCATCACAAATACTTTTTCAGGTTCTGATTGGAATGCTACCTAAAATTTGATTAGTATCCGAAGAAGACCCAAGAGTAAAACATCCAAAATAAGATAAAGAGAAAATGACTAAGAAGTTGATTGGAAATAAAGTAAGTAAAGTTGTTAAGGTGGCCTAAAGTCGGTATCAGCCAGACAGCAAGGTAATCTATCCCCTTTTCACTAACGCTAGACATAGGAGATTGTTTTAGCATCTGAGGTGGAGCGCCACACCTACCATCAGCTCCTTACTTTCCGCACAGATCCCTGTGCTACTTATACTTTGAATGGGCGAGGACCAGTATTGAACCTGGAACCTTGTGGTTCCTAAAACAACACTCTACCGACTGAGCTACATCAGCCCTAAATTTAAAAAAAAAAAAAAAAAACATGCACACAAAAAAGAAAGCAAAGCCTCACTGTGTTGTAATCTCCCTCACCTGAATCTAATTTAGCATGTTTCATTGCAAGAATTCTCATATTCACCAATGGCCATGACATAGGAAGTTAAGTACGTAACATACTTTAGTTGATTTCTGCTGGGAAATGATTGCCCTTACAAATATTTCATGACTTATATATATATATATATATATATATATATATATATATATATATATGAAAAATAAAGTGTTCCAAAAAAGATGAATTTATTAAGATGTTTATGTTATGTTTAAACGTTTTGGTTTATGTACAACCTTCTCCAGTGCAATATGATGAAAGGAAAAGAAAAATATTTTTTTGTTGTTCAAAAGTGATGGATGTTTTTGAATGATTTGAGTTGGAAATGTGGCCACCTGTTGGCTGTAGGTGTGACAAGTAATGTTTAAGGACAGATTCTTGTTGGCTAAGCAGTCCATGACTTGCAACACCCCATTTTGGTCCTTACTTAGGTTAGGCGGGCAGTGAGAGAGGCCCCTCCAATCAATCAGCAGGTCATATCAAGTTTCATCATTTATTTGATTTCCCAACCCTATTTCCCTTATGGCAAAACCCCAACCCGTTTTATCATATATAAGTAAAGTAAAGTCGTCGGGGCGGCCTAAAGTCGGTATCAGCCAGTCAGCGAGGGAATCTATATCCTTTTCAATAGCGCTAGACCAAGGAGATTGTTTTGGCATCTGAGATGGAGCGCCACACATACCATCAGCTCCTTACTTTACCGCACAGATCCCTGTGCTACTCATATGCTGAGTTGGCGATGACCAGTATCGAACTAGGAACCTTATGGTTTCTAGCTGAATGCTCTACTGACTGAGATAGATTTTTTCAAGTGATTAT
>CM042148.1:92610859-92625859 GCA_023376005.1 Doryteuthis pealeii | reverse complement strand
TCATTACGCAATTTTCATATATTGTATTGCCTGTATTTTTTATTTCTTAGATCTTTAAATTTTTCCATATAGACTCAGTGCCTTATATATATATTTACCAACCCCTCCGCATAAGTGACACAAGGTCAATTTCTTAAGCAGAGTTTAACAGGTTTGAATTCAGAGTTTTCCTTCTCTATGAATCCAACTATTCTACCTCCAGCTATGGGTAAATAGCAGGGCTGTGGAGGCAAAACACAAAACCACCGACTCTAACATTTTGGGCATTTTCAACCCTGACTATATATATATATATAATATATATATATATATATACCAACCCCTCCGCACAAGGTAGATGTAACACAAGATCAATTTGTTAAGAACAGGTTTGAATTCAGAGTTTTCCTTCTCTTAGACTGGTTGCCTTACAAAGGTTAAACTCTAACCATTACACCACATGTTTAGTCAATCAAATGTCATGTCTAATCAACTGAAGATATAAAGAGAGACTTATCAGCAAAATTATATCTCCTTTTTTTTGTCTACACTACATTTCACTTAGCGCTAATACTCTTGGGAAAGGTATGAATCTTACTCCCCTTCCAGCTATGGATAAATAGTAGGGACACTGGGCTCTGGTTAGGCAACCGGTCTAGGAGAAGGAAAACTCTGAATTCAAACCTGTTGAACTCCGCTTAAGAAATTGACCTTATATCACATCCTGCTTGTGCGGAGGGGTTGGGTTTGGTGTATATATATATATATATATATATATATATATATATATATACACCAAACCCTCTGTATGAGTAGGATGTGACACAAGGTCAATTTCTTAAGCGGAGTTCAACAGGTTTGAATTCAGAGTTTTCCTTCTCCTCTGTATGAGTAGGATGTGACACAAGGTCAATTTCTTAAGCAGAGTTTAACAGGTTTGAATTCAGAGTTTTCCTTCTCCCAGGCCGGTTGCCTAACCAAGGTTAAACTCTAACCATTACACCATGTGCCTCTTCTTCAAATGTCACATCTAATCAACTGAAGATATAAAGAGATACTTATCAGCAAAATTATATCTCCTTTTTTTTTGTCTTCACTACATTTTTACTAAGAGACGGAAATCACTGACATTTTTGTTATTTTTTGTGTCATTTCACAACAGATTCCCCAAGTAGCGTACATTGTTTTTTTTTCTTTTCCTGTGATTGTGGAATGAAAAGACTCATCTGGAGTCAAGTGACTGTGAAAAATGCATGTGGGCCCCCAAATGCCATAGATGCAAATAAGATTCCCAGAAGAGATTTGTTTCTTGTTAGTCCCCTGTGTACGTCATCTATTTGATACATACCAAATGGGAAAGTGCTTCCTCTCATCCCCTTCAGAATTCTGACAAGGTGAAAGACTTTTTAAAAGGCATAGATGTATCTTTATGAAGGGCACACACTTCCGTTGTTGCTCCAACAAAGTACTATCTACATATATAACTTATGATATGTACCTAATATATATATATATATATATATATTATATATATATGGTTAGGAGGTTGATTTAGAAGGCCATCACAATGCAGTTTGGAATAAATAAAAAATAATAATACGGTAACAATGGTGGTGTGTGTTGACCTGTATTTTTTTTATTATTTCTTGAATTTTCGAGGTAATACCTCTTTATCAAAAGAATTGAACTGAAGCAGTACTGCTTCAGTTCAATTCTTTTGATAAAGAGGTATTACCTCGAAAATTCAAGAAATAATAAAAAAATACAGGTCAACACACACCACCATTGTTACCGTATTATTATTTTTTATTTATTCCAAACTGCATTGTGATGGCCTTCTAAATCAACCTCCTAACCAATACATACACAATGCTTCAAGCAAATTATGAAACTCTCTTATATATATATATATATATATATATACACACACACACACAATATGTGTCAAAAAAAAGTATCAAGATTTTTTGTACTTTTTGACACCCTGTATTATGAAAAATTAACGTTCTATTCATTCTTCATTTCTATCTTGGTAAATACAGCTTTAAAATCAGTACTTTTTGACACACCTTGTATTCTGAAAAAATTAACGTTAAATTTATTGTTCATTCCTATCTTGGTAAACACAGCTTAAATCTTGATACTTTTATGACATACCTCATATATATATATATACATATATATAGTAATACCTCACCCTATGTCCATAATTGGTTCCAGAGTAAATGACTTAAGTAATTTTTTGACCTAAGTTGAAATAGCATATTATTTAGATGCAATTATCCTACCTAGGCCTAGCGTAGCCTAGTTTTTTTTTTATGTTAGCCTACATAATTGGTAAATTTCAGTGAATTATGAAGCCTACTGGTAGCCTAGCCTATTTATTTATGTTAGCCTATGTAATTGGTATATTTCAGTAAATTATGAAGCGTAGCCTAGGCCAGCCTAGTTTGTTTTAGCCTACTGAATCAATAGATTGCAGTAAACTATGAAGTAAGATTAGGCTAGTCTTATATTAAAAAAAAAGTTCAAATACTATTATTCAGATACAGTTTAGTGTTCTACCATTTTCGGGGAGGGGGAGTTGCTGAGGATACAGTTGGCATATTCTAAGCCTTACAGACAGGATAAGCAGAAGTCTTGATTCCTCTCACTACTACAGTAACATCATCTACTTAGTTTGAAAGTCTTGTTCTGGATATCAAATCTGTTGCAAAACAGGTGGAAGAAGATGTTGATTGTTCATGATAAGATCTAAAGTAAACTGGAATTACAATTCAATTCTTTGCTACTTTTTTGTGACCAGAGAACATAAATATTTACTGCAATTAGCCGACTCGGATTATACTGCTCTTACACAGAGAGGCAAGAAAAACACAGAGGGACAAGGAAAACTGCAGATACAACATGTTGCATACTCTTATTATTAGTATTACGTTATCTAGTTGGTTGGTTGTTTTGTGGCATATCAACTCTTTTCGGGTCATTTAATGCTAATGTAGAGATTGTTGTAGTGAGTCAGTGTACTGTTCGTTTAAACAAAAGCAGCTAGCTAAGCACAACTGAACCAGTGACAAGACAGTTGGTACTTACTGAAATCAAGAATAGTCCATTCTTGTAATTGGGTGATTCCATTCCCTGAATCCTGATTGGCTGCTTGGTTTCTATGATGTTATGAGGCTTCATAAATAACCTTGCATTTTGTAGTGGTATTGCAGCAAGATAGGTTTGTATTCAGTTAAGACTACTTGGTGCCTTGTCTTACCAATTCGATGGTAATTGGAACTAATATGATTATTCTACAGAGATTACAATAAAATTGAAATTTTTAAAATAACAAACTCCCATGAGCCTTCACCAGAAGAACCCTTTGTGCAAGTGTAGGAAAAAGGACCCACTTCTGACCCCAAAGGAGAATCTCTTGAACATTCAGACTTAAGCCTTGTCTGAGACAAAACACCACTACTGGCCAGGAAGATATTTCCTTTGCATGAGGTGACTATGACTTGTGAATGAAGCCTAAATCATAAAACCACCTTCTATCTTTGTCTCTTTCTTTTCATTCCTTTTCATTCCTTCCTTTTCAGCTCGACCACCAAATAAGATGGGTTTAAAAGCAAACTCTAAGACCACACACCGAGAATAACTATAACTACCTTTTAAAACTAAATCTTCTTGTAGCCCCAAACTAAATCAATTTATTTTGATAAAAGTTTCTATATTTCAAGTTTTTAATAACTTCAAATTCATGAGTTGCATTTCACAATTCATTTCATTCAGTAATTTTCAGAATTTCTTAGATCTTTAGATTTTTCCATATAGAGTCAGAGCCTTTAAGAAGGATATTATATACATTTACCAACCCCCACCGCATGAGTAGGATATGACACAAGATCCATTTTTTAAGTGAAGTTTAACAGGTTTGAATTCAGAGTTTTCCTTCCTCTAGACTGGTTGTGTAACCAAGGTTAAAGAGCCCAGTCTACTCTATAATCTGTAGAATAGTCATACTAGTTCCAATTACCGTTGAATTGGTAAGACAAGGCAGCAAGCAGTCGTAACCCAATACGAATCTGGTTTGCTGCAAAGACTACTGCAAAATGGCAGGTTATTTATGAAGCCTCAAAACATCATAGAAACTAAGCAGCCAATCAGGACTCAATGAATGGAATCACCCAAATGAATGAGTGGACTATTCTGGATTCCCATAAGTACAAATTGTCTTGGCACTGGTTCAGTTGTGCTTAGCTTGTTGCTCGAACCAACAGTACGCTAACTCACTTCAACAAATTAAGAAAATTCTTCAAGAGAAAATTTGTCTCCACTCAAATATCTAGTAACACCTCTTTTGCTAGAAATAATAATTGGATTATGAAGAATAATCAAAGTTCCAATTACCGTCAAATTGGGAAGACATCGCAACAAACGGTTGTAACTCAAATACAAACCCAAATAGTCGCAAAGTCTACTGCAGAATGACAGGATATTTATAAAACTACACAATATTATTCAAATCAAGCAGCCAATCAGAACTCAAGGAATGGAATCACCCAAATCACCCAAATTCATGAATGGATCATTCTTGATTTCTATATATACCAACTGTCTTGGACACTGCTTCAGTTGTACTTAGTTAGCTGCTGTTATTCAAACCAACAGTAGACTAACTGACTTCAATAGATTACTGTTTGCATTTAGGGCAGGATAAGGGTTAATAAAGGAGAAGATCATACCTGAGATTTTGTTAGAATCCAAAACGTCTCAATTAGAAATAAGAATAATAACTCACCTGAAAGAGAGAAAAGATATATTAGTCTAAGAATACAAAAATTATCCAAAAATAAATATATAAACAAAGCAAATCAAAAGGAAGACAAAACATTTTCTTATTCTTTAACCCAAGATACAATGTGTTCAGTGATAGATAAAAGAAATAATGACATTACACAGTTACTTCCCTTTAACCATCGCCTGATAAGAAACCTTGTGCGATTGGCTAAGGGCCTTTGTCGGTGACCAATCAAAATGCACATTACTAGGCTTAGTTTAGCCACCAAACTTTGAAGGTTGATACCATCAACTTTTCTCTTTCGCTGCAACCAGGAGCTGTAAACGGACGTGCTTTCTGAAGCCAGCTTACCCACCAGAGCCGATGACGTCGTAAAGTCAAACTTCTCAAGCTAGAAAGAGACACTTCTTACCAGAGACAGATAAGTTTTTGCAAGAGCATTATTTTTCAAACCCCCTACATGTACACTATACAATTGTACAATTCATAACACATTTGTAAACCTCACACACATTTTGTATGTCACACATTACATATTGTATATTTTATGTTCATATTGTTTGTTGAATACACCGTTTGTATAAAGCCTTGAGTCGTGTTTCATTACCAGTTGACTTTATCATTATCTTGTCGACGTAATTACCATAACTTTGCAAAATATTGTTACAGATTTGTGAAGTCATAATTAACATAATAGATTGATTGAACCTTTTATTTGGCATGTAGTGGAAGTAATTTTTCTCAGAAGCATATTCAACTTGCAACACAGTTGAATACTGATCAGTCTACACAAATCTCTACAAAAACAAAACATATACTTATTTTTTAACCCAAGGTACAAGGTGTTCAGTGATAAATTGACTGAATCTTTTATCTGGCATGTAGTGGGGGTAATTTTTCTCAGAAGCAAATTAAAAATTCAATGCACAGTTGAATACTGATCAGTCTACACAAATCTCTACAAAAACAAAACATATATAGATTGACTGAATCTTTTATTTGGCATGTAGTGGGGGTAATTTAAAAAAAATTTGAATCAATGTTTTGCTGTGTTTGGAAAATTCATGTTTAGCTCAGTTGTAACGATTTGTTTTTTTTTTGTTTTTTTTACTAAAACATGCTTCATTGTACACATCACAGACATTCTTCTGTAAATGTAAAAACAAGTATTATTAGTGAATATAATATGTGGCTATATTCACTAATAATACTTGTGAATATTTGTGCATCTTATTTTCATTTAAAAGGCACCTTCAACAGTTAAGTCAGCTTCTATTTATAAAATGATATTTAATTGCAAATAAATGAGTGGAATTACTCTACAATTAGCATTTAATAAAAAAAAACATCATAAAAATAAGAAATTATAATGATCAGGATGAGTGAAAATTCAGACACCATATCAAATTACATATTGGACTGGAAATTGATTTATTCACTAAGATAATTTTATTACTATTATGTTAAAGATCTGATTACAATGTGTTGTTTTTTTTTTTGTTTTGTTTTGCATGGTTATATATACTAACAAATATATGCACCCTGCAAGTATTTAAGTTTTAATGTAATAAAATATTATACTAAATTAGAAAGGCTAATGAAATTAAATAAGAATGCAGATAAAAAGATTTGAAACAGAGGTGGTATAATCGAAAAATAGAACAACTGAAACTTTCTCTTCCATCACTCACGTCTTTCATTGCTAAATTTTCCTAATTTAACTATTTAGTTAAAATAGCTAATTTTTTCTAATTTAGCTATTTAGTTAAAATAGGAAGTAAAAAATAAAAATAAAGTTATTTCTTCTTCTTTATGGATTTCTTTTAAGATTTATCCTTGAGATTTTTACTCATATTCATTAAGATAAAACCAAACAATTAGAAATCAATAATACTTATGATATCGGTGCTTCTATTTAGGAAGAGGTAAAACATTCTAACTGGCATTTTATTTTTTCAAAAAACTAGCTAATGTATGCACCCTCCGGTTGCAAGTATTTAAGTTTTAATGTAATAAAATATATTAAATTAGAAAGGCTAATGAAACTAAATAGGAATGCAGATAAAAAGATTTGAAACAGAGAGGGGTATGATCGAAAAATAGAACAACTAAAACTTACTCTCCCATCACTCCGATTTTTCATTGCTAATTTTTCCTAATTTAACTCTTTAGTTAAAATAGAAAATAAAGAATAAAATTACAGTTATTTCTTCTTGTTAATGGATTTCTTTTAAGATTTATTAGAGGGGTTTTTGCTCATATTCATGAAGATAAAACTAAACAATTAGAAATCAATAATACTAAACATATTTATTAAAATCAAATTTTTAATATCAATATGCAAATTAGTCTTCCCATTCACACGGTGAATCACTATTTTGTTGCGTATATAAATACTGGATGATTTGACATGGAATTACCCATTTATCAACCCCTATGCATGAGTAGGATGTGACACAAGGTCAATCTTGTAATATTTTGGTAAAATAAGGCACAATTCAGCAGATCTGGTTGCTTTTGTCAAGATTGTTAAGGTGATGAACCACACTGGGCTGTAAAATGCCAAGCTCACCTGATACTTTCTAAGTGGCACTCACCAAATTTGCCACTATGGTTTAGAGCATGACCTCAGAAACCATGGTTTTAGGTCAACCTGACCTTACCTGGACATTGAGGTTTTTGCAAACTGAGTGACATTTCTTGAACCATCTGTTTACTTACTGTGATTGATTGCACTTTCACCTTTTGGACAACACATTATTTTGGTTGCACACACAGTATTATATATATATATATATGAACAAAAAGTGATAAGAAAAACAGGAATATTTTGTTTTTGTTATCTATTTTTGAATATTTCTCAAAGAGTTTTGACCTTTGGTCATTGTCAACAGAAAAAATTTCTTGTGAAAGTAATTGTTTTTCGAAAGTTTTAAGTTTGGTTTGGTTTGTTTTACGGCATATCAACCTCGGTGGGTCATTTAATGCCGACAAAGTTGTGAAATAAATTCATTCTTAATGCATAATAGAATTTTGTTTATCAACTCATGTTTTTCTATTTAACCCATAGATGGGACCCTAACAGGTACTACCACTCTGGGTCATAGTGGACCAGGGAGCAATGGTGATGAAGAGGTGCTCCACATTCCCCAAACCTCCAAAACTGGAACCTTACCATCAGATAGAGTTTAATGTTATTCCCAGGACATGTAAACCCTCAGCCACCGCCTTCTAGCACCCATATGATAAAAAGGGGTTGGTGCTTTCCATAAGGGCAATAGGGTTGGGGCAATCATATAGGTGCTAGGGCTTGACATGACTGACTGTCTAGCCCAAGATAGGCCAAAGTGGAGTATTGCAAGTCATGAACTGCTCATCCACCTGGCCTCTATCCTTAAGTATCACGGGTCACCACCAAGGCCAATAGGTGGCCCCATCGGGGTAGTTTTACCCCTCTCCAGCGGTGCAGTCAGTGCATTCTAACCCCCCACAAAAAGTTAAAAATAATTTTTCGAAGTGTTTGATGAGACAGAAAAATGTACTTGTAGAAGTGGCAAGTCCATTTGTTCAATGGAAACCATCTTCTGTTTAAATTCACTTGGATTGTTTTTTTTTTATATACATGATGAATTTTTAAGTTTATATTATATATATATATATATATATATATACGAGACTCATGTAGATTTTATGTCTCATCCTAATGACTGCTAAGTAGATTCAATCTCCACACCCATATATATATATATATATATATATATATGGTATGGAGATTCTATCTACTTAGCAGTCGTTGGGATGAGACATAAAATCTGCATGAGTCCAGGTATCATTTCTGCAGTAAAGAAATATCATACTGTTTTTTTCTTTTTAAGAGAAAAAGACAGAAATATAAGTTAGTTTCTTAATATCTATTAAGTCTGATAATCAACCATGTCAGAAACCATTAAACACAGCATTTTTTGTGGGGGGGGGGGGGGGAGAGGCTGATGCAGCAGTTTATTATCCTGTCAAGATTTTTTAAATGAAAAATTTCTTAACACGTTCTAAAAACAGCTCACATCAAGTCTAAATGTTAATTCTTACATTGTAAAAAGTATATATACATATCAAGTAAAGTAGATGCAGTGGCCTATTGTTGGTATCAACCAGACAACGAGGGAGTCTATCTCCTTTTCAATAGTGCTAAACTAGGGAGATTGTTTCTGTGTCTAAGGTGGAGTGCCACACCTACCATCAGCTCCCCACTTTGCAGCACAGATCATAGCCATGCTACTCATACACTGAGTTGGCAAGGGCCGGCATTGAACTCAGAACCTTGTGGTTTAGAGTCAAATTCTCTACCAACTGAGCTAAGCTTTATATATAAGTTAGCATGGATATGGAGTCAGTGGTGACTAGTTACCAGGTGCAATTGACTCCATGTCCACGCTACCTTAACTTAGATATAAATGTTCTATCCATGATACCGAGTACTGTTTACTTATAAATATAGGACCCTGCTATATAAAGCACCTACCAACTCACTGTGGTATTTTCAGAGCAGACTCAACTTGCAATACAGCTGTATACTGATCTGTATGTCTAAACTAAATCCTACAAATAGTTTACCAAAATCTAGACATAAGTTAATCTGGCATGATCTGGCCTCCCCACAGAATATGAGACACGAGCTGTACAGGAGGTGAGCAGCTCACTATTGAGATTAAAAGGGCTGCAGAGCAGCGACATCTTCATCATCATGAACTACCAAATGCAGATGGGAATTGTCCAGAATGGACTAACTAGCCACTAGAGGGTCTACAACTGTTGAAAGACATGGAGTGACATTATTGTCGTCTGTGACAGATTGCTAAAAGGAAAGGAACAAATAGTTTGTTGCTAAATGGATTGGGAATCACTTTGAGGGATGAGTTTATAGGGTAAAGTCCAAGTTTATTGTACTATTTTTTGGTATAATTTTATTTCTTTCAGGAAGGACAAAATGTTATCTATACTGACATTTACAATTTATACCATAATAAACTTGATGATAGAAGGTGAGGACACACATGTACATAATGCAAATTTATAAGACTTGATGATAGAAGGTGAGGACACACATTTATATAATGCAAATTTATAATAGTCTTGGATGATAGAAGGTGAGGACACACATTTACATAATGCAAATGTATTATAGACTTAGTGATAGAAGGTGAGGACCCACATTTACATAATGCAAATTTATAAGACTTGATGATAAAAGGTGAAGACACACATTTATATAATGCAAATTTATAATAGTCTTGATGAAAAAGGTGAGGACACACATTTATATAATGCAAATTTATAATAGTCTTGATGATAAAAGGTGAGGACACACATTTATATAATGCAAATTTATAATAGTCTTGATGATTAAAGGTGATACACATTTATATAATGCAAATTTATAATAGTCTTGATGATAAAAGGTGAGGACACACATTTATATAATGCAAATTTATAAGTCTTGATGATAAAAGTGAGGACACACATTATATAATGCAAATTTATAATAGTCTTGATGATAGGAATGAGTTTTTACATTTACATAATGCAAATTTAATTAACTTGTGATGGAAGGTGAGAACACACATTTAAAATGCAAATTTATAATAGACTTGATGATAGAAGGGAGGACACACATTTACATAATGCAAATTATAATAGACTTGATGATAGAATGGAACACACATTACATAATGCAAATTTTTAATAAACTATGGAAGTGAGGACACACATTTATGGTTGGTGTTGGAAGGTGTGACACCATTTACATAATGCAAATTTATAATAGTCTTGATGATAGAAGGTGGTCCACATACACCTAAGCTACATAAAGGAACGTCCTAGGCTGCTTTATAAAGCACCTACCAACTCACTCTCATATTCTCAGAGCAAACTAAACTTGTAATACAGTTTCAGTACTGATCTGTGTCCAACTAAAATCCTTCATACATGGACCCATCTGATTCAGATGTGCCATTTTTCTAATCTTTCCTTTTTTTTTTTTTCAATTTACAAAACGTTTATTCAGCTGATAGATTTTCTGGTGAAAAAAAATAATGACAATTTCTGGACTTTTTATCATGGCTCTTATTCAATATAGCCCTAAGCTAACAATTTTTTTTTTTTTGTTAAATTAAAAAATCTGCCCAGCTTGCAAATGAAAATCGCAAGTAGCAGTAATATTCCCGAAAGTGTTTTCTTTTACATTTTGAGTAGGATGTCTGTTGATATTCAAACTAAAAGTAAATACTAAAAAAAATCTTTTAAAAAATCTTTTTTTTATTTTTAAAGCCTCCAGAGTAAATATCATTTTTATGATTTTAAAGAGAATTTTAAAAGACATGATGATAATAAATACATATAGTTTTACAAAATAGAATCAAAATTTTGAAGACACTTGAAAAAGTGTTTAAAAAAAGCCATTTAAACTTGAATATTAAAATTACAATGAAAATGGATGAGAGGCACTTTTAAGCAGAGCTCAGTGGAGAGAAAAGGGCTGGAAGATAGAAAAATTTTTAAACAACTAAAAAATTTAAGCTGTAAATGGAGGTTTTATTGACGAATCGGCTGTAAACATTTAATATTATTTCCACATAATTTGAGAAATAAAAAAAAAAAAATAAAATAATGAACAAAGATAGAGAGGCTATTCTAATCAAGTTTGTTTAAAATGAAATGAGCACTATCTATTGAAATATTTTCAGCATTTGAATGTCTTTGCCTAGACTTTATTTCCTACATTCAACTTTATTAATTTAATATCAGCACTTGAATGTTACCTAGGACTTTATTTCCTTCTTTCACTTTAATTATATCAGCACTTGAATGTTACTTTATCTAGGACTTTATTTCCTTCTTAAATTATCTTGTATCTATCTAAATAATGTCATAATTAAATTTTCCTTTGCTAGACTTTATTTCTATCTTTCAATTATTTATCGTATCTAAATAATGTCACCATTTAAATTCTCCTTTGCCTAGGACTTAATGAAATCTCAAAAATCTCAAGGAATAATATCTTAAAAGAACTCCATGAACAAGACGAATAACTGTCATTTTATTCTTTTACTTCCTATCTTAACTAAATAGTTTAAATTAGGAAAATTTTAGCAATGAAAGACAGGGAGTGATGGAAGACTAGGTTTCAGTTGTTCTATTTTTTGATTGTATTCCACCTGTTTCAAATCTTTATCTGCAGTCTTGTTTAGTTTTATTAGCCTTTAAATTCAATATAATATCTTATTACATTAAAACTTAAATACTTGCACCAGGAGGGTGCAAATATTTGCGACTTAGTTTAAAAGAGAATGCAGAAAAAGATACTTGCTAAAAATATAACTATCATGATGGATGAATTAAAGAGAGAAAATAAATTTCTCTGAGTTTAAAATCTGAATACTAGTTAAGTTCTCTTTGCCAAAACGTGCCGCACGGCAAAGCCCTTAGATTATCGGAAAGTCTTTTTGCTACATATAAAAGGATAAAAAGAAAAAAGATATAAATGAATATCATGTTATTTTTTCCAAAAAAAGAAAAAAAAAAGAAGATTTTCTCTTTTCACCGGCTGACAGTGTAAACCAAACCATTTTCAAATCAAGGAATTTCTTAATCTAGAATTTCCTCCAAGTATAAATAGACCTTGAGAAGTATAACAGGGTAATCTGGAGACCTGCTCAGGGTGTAAGATCGAGAATGCTGACCGTCCAGTTTAAAGTTGGAGAAGCAAGCAAGAATGAATCACTATACCAGAAGTTGAAATGTTTGCTTGGTTTCTTGTTACAAGAACACAAACTATATTTCTTATATGGGTTAGCTCAGTCAGTAGGAGCGTTCGGCTAGAACTACAAGGTTCCTTAGGCTTCCAATACTGCCCCCCCAAGCTCAGCGCTGATGAGTGAGGTATAGGGATCTGTGCGGTAAGAAGGAGCTGACGGACTAGGTGTTCGTGCTCCACGTCAGATGCTAAAATAATTTCCTTGGTGGTAGGCGCATAGTGAAAAGGGATAGACTCTTCGCTGCGAGTGGCTAAACTGACATTAGCCCGCCCAACTACTTTACTTTTTATTCGGTATATATTATGTGTGGCTGTTAGTAAATATTTGGAACAAAGGGAACAAACTTCAGACAAGGCGATGAGGTAGATATATTTACGCCAGAACGCTAAGCTCGGCTTCATCAGTCTTATTTGTATCATAAAGCATCATACAAGTGTTTTATTAGAGAGAAAGTGGAAGAGATCGAGGAGTTAAGATTAGGGGATGAAGTCAGGTGGATGGATCCGATTTTGCGGAGGAAAAATTTGATGTTTCTTCTCCCTCTCTGGTCCAAAGATTTCATTGCTGACCATTAAATTTTCCAATACAAACGCAATACCCATCCACCTGACTTCATCCCCTAATCCACCCCTCGTTCCACTTTCTCTTCTATAATAACTATCTTGAATTATGCTTTATATGAGTCAAATAACATGACTGATGAAGCTAGCCTAATGTTTGGTGAAGAATAGTATCTCCTACAAATACAGGCTTGTCGGAGTTTTGTTTGCGTGTTGTTCCACATATCTTTACTAACATTCTGTCGGGATTTACTCCAATACTCCTCCTCAGTATATATAAGATGATATTATAATATATCTACATAAAGTCCTTTTGTTTGCTGCTGAAAGTACATTTCATTTGCGCTGAAGAAGGTCTCCTTTATGAAACGAAAATGTTTGGCCGGGTGATAACAGGTCGACTAATAAAGTTTCCAGTCCATGATATTAATCAGTCGGATGTTCTGGAGTTGTTGGTACATTTGCTCCCCCAGGACTGTTTGATTTAATTTCCTGCGCTGTACTCGCCAGTAGGGGGTAGGTATGTGATAGTATATAGTATAATATCCTATACGCTTCTTTGATTTATTGATTTTAGTTGTGGTACATAAGGTATGACATGTGTATGGTTATGGGGATGAGATTTATTCAAAGGCACAGCATTTTTGCTTAAGTTGATTTGCAGAAAGTGATTTCATGGTTACACTGTTCTAAGTGTACTCGGATGTGAGAACGTAAAAACAATAGGTACCAGTAGGGGCTGATTGGTAGTAGATATATTATGACACGTTTTATGTAGGGAGTAGATGGAGGGATTTCAATGGTCCTTCCTTGATAGGGGTCATCGGGTGAGGGGTGCAAGTCTCCATTGAAGGTGGGAACGACTCGCAATTTCCCGAGTCACTCTTGGCTTATCGGGCTAATCTCTAAATTGATTTCGGATGTTCTAAGGAAGATCAATGTTTGATAAATTAACGAAAAATCAGCAACCTTTCTGGTTTGGTGTGATGTAGGTAGGTGTTATGTTAGCAAGAAGATAAATTTTTACAGAGGTTAACCTTTCGATTTCGAAAACAGATTGAAAGGAGAAGGAAACTGGATGACAGTTACCAAATGAAGATAGAGAGGAGAGATGGAAAGAGGGGGAGCAAAGGGGAAAGTTGTGAATCCGAGAAACAAGAGGTACGATTTAGAGAAAAGACAGAAAAGAATTGTTGTGAAAGGAGAAAGAGAATGAGATAGTCATTAGAGGAGAGAGAGAGACGAGACGAGAAAATGATGGGAGGAGAGAGAGAGGATTTGACAGGAGCAGACAGAAAAGTATAGAAGTAAATAGTCGATGACGAGAGGAGTATAGACAGAAACATGGAGAGAGAGAGTAAAGACAGACAAATAATAAGAAAAAAAGTCGACGAGAGAGAATAGACAGAAAATAAGAGAGGAGAGACAGGAGAGAGAAGGGAGAGGAACAAGTTTGGAAAGTCAGAGAAGAGAGAAATTAGAGAAGTGGGTTGGAGTATTAGGAGAAAGGGCCCAGAAGATGCCGGGAGGAATGAGAGGAAAGACGAGAAGGGGAAGAATTATGGAGAGAATTAAAGAGGGATAAGAGAGAGGAGAGAGGGGGAGGGGGAGAAGGAGAAAAGCGAGGAGAAGGTAAGAAACGTAGGAGAAGGAAGAAAGGAGAAGGTGATGAAAGAGACGGAGAGAGAAAGACGGGGAGGGAGGAGGGTGGGAAGGAGAGGATTAAAAGTGTTGAAGGAGAGTGAGAATAGATTTTATCTCAGTAGATCAATTGTGAGATGGGAAGTGAGGAGTAGAGTTGACCGATGCAAAGGATGATATTCTGATTCTGTGTGAGTGGTGTGCGCTGATGTATGTGATA
>CM042148.1:92530319-92610759 GCA_023376005.1 Doryteuthis pealeii | reverse complement strand
TGTACATTGTTTTGTTTTCTTTTCCTGTGATTGTGGAATGAAAAGATCATCTGGAGTCAAGTGACTGTGAAAATGCATGTGGGCCCCCAAATGCCATAGATGCAAATAAGATTCCCAGAAGAGATTTGTTTCTTGTTAGTCCCCTGTGTACGTCATCTATTTGATACATACCAAATGAAAGTGCTTCCTCTCATCCCCTTCAGAATTCTGACAACGTGAAAGACTTTTAAAAGGAAAGATGTATCTTTATGAAGGGCACACACTTCCGTTGTTGCTCCAACAAAAGTACTATCTACATATATAACTTATATGATATGTAACTATATATACTAAGCAAATATATGCACCTCCGGGTGCAAGTATTTGAATTTTAATGTAATGAAATATGTTAAATTTGAAACTTTTTGAAACTAAATAAAAATCCAAATAAAATGATTTGAAACAGAGGGTATAATCGAAGAATAGAACAACTTTGAAACTTAGTCTTCCATCATTTTCATCACTCCCTCCTTTTATTGCTGAATTTTCCTAATTTAACTATTTAGTTAAATTAGGAAGTAAAGAATAAAATTACTGTTATTTCTTATATTAAAGGATTTCTTTTAAGATTTATCCCCGAGTTTTTTGCTTATTCATTAAGAAAAAACAAAACAATTAGAAATCAATAATACCAAGCGCAATTTTAATAAAATTTAAACTTAATATCAAATGAATTAGCTTTCCTGTTCACACTGTAACCGGCTATTTTGTTGCATATATTAAATACAATTGCATGTTATTAGAATGTAGATAAAGTCAAAAGTATTAATAAGGTATAACAATTTATCAATAACTGAGGTTAAATAAAAATAAATTCATGGTGAATGTTACGTCAATAACTAAGGGAATTGTGACTGGTAGTGATTTAGTTTCGGCTTCAGACAGACAAACACACAATCTCCATTATAATAAGATATATATATATATATATATATACATAATACATACACATACATACAACACCCACAATATGTGTCAAAAACAAGTATCAAGATTTTTTGTACTTTTTGACACCCTTATTAGAAAAATTAACGTTCTATTCATTCTTCATTTCTATCTTGGTAAATACAGCTTTAAAATCAGTACTTTTTGACACACCTTGTTTCTGAAAAAAGTTAACGGTTAATTTATTGTTCATTCCTATCTGGTAAACACAAGCTTGAATCTTGATACTTTTATGACATACCTCATTATATATATATACATATATATAGTAATACCCACCTATGTCCATAATTGGTTCCAGAGTAAATGACCTTAAGTATTTTGACCTAAGTTGAAATAGCATATTATTAGATGCAATATCCTACCTAGGCCCTAGTGTAGCTAGTTTTTTTTTATGTTAGCCTACATAATTGGTAAATTTCAGTGAATTATGAAGCCTACTGGTAGCCTAGCTTATTTATTTATTTTAGTCTATGTAATTGATATATTTCAGTAAATTATGAAGCTAGCCTAGGCCAGCCTAGTTTGTTTTAGCCTACTGAATCATAAATTTGCAGTAAACTATGAAGTAAGATTAGGCTAGTCTTATATTAAAAAAAAAAGTTCAAATACTATTATTCAGATACAGTTTAGTGTCTACCATTTTCGGCGAGGGAGTTCTGAGGATTACAGTTGGCATATTCTAAGCCTTACAGACAGGATGAGCAGAAGTCTTGATTCCTCTCATACTACAGTAACATCATCTACTTAGTTTGAAAGTCTTGTTCTGGATATCAAATCTGTTGCAAAACAGGTGGAAGAAGATGTTGATTGTTCATGATAAGATCTAAAGTAAACTGGAATTACAATTCAATTCTTTGCTACTTTTTTTGTGACCAGTGAACATAAATATTACTGCAATTAGCCGACTCGGATTTATACTGCTCTTACACTGAGAGGCAAGAAAAACACAGAGGACAAGGAAAACTGCAGATACAACATGTGCATACTCTTATTATTAGTATTAACGTTATCTAGTTGGTTGGTTGTTTGTGGCATATCAACTCTTTCGGTCATTTAATGCTAATGTAGAATGTGTGTAGTGAGTCAGTGTACTGTTCATTTAAACAAAAGCAGCTAGCTAAGCACAACTGAACCAGTGACAAGACAGTTGGTACTTACTGAAATCAAGAATAGTCCATTCTTGTAATTGGGTGATTCCATTCCCTGAATCCTGATGGCTGCTTGGTTTCTATGATGTTATGAGGCTTCATAAATAACCTTGCATTTTGTAGTGGTATTGCAGCAAGATAGGTTTGTATTCAGTTAAGACTACTTGGTGCCTTGTCTTACCAATTCGATGGTATTTGGAACTAGTATTATTATTCTACAGAGATTAGAATAAAATTGAAATAAAAAAATAAACTCCCATGAGCCTTCACCAGAAGAACCCTCTGTGCATGTGTAGGAAAAAGGACCCACTTCTGACCCTAAAGGAGAATCTCTTGAACATCCAGACTTAGGACTTGTCTGAGACAAGACACCACTACTGGCCAGGGAGAAATTTCCTTCACACGAGGTGGCTATGACCTGTGAATAAAGCCTAAATCATAAAACCACCTTCTATATTTGTTTTTTTTTTTTTCATTCCTTCCATTTCAGCTCGACCACCAAATAAGATGGGGTTAAAAGCAAACTCTAAGACCACACACCGAGAATAGCTACAACTACCTCTTAAAACTAAAACATAAAACTTCTTGTAGCCCCAAACTAAATCAATTCATTTTGTTAAAAGTTTCTATATTTCAAGTTTTTAATAACTTCAAATTCATGAGTTACATTTCACAATTCATTTCATTCAATGATTTTCAGATATTGTATTGTTTATATTGTTTTTATTTCTTAGATATTTAAATTTTTCCATATAGACTCAGTGCCTTTAAGAAGGATATTATATACATTTACCAACCCCCACCGCATGAGTAGGATATGACACAAGGTCCATTTTTTAAGTGAAGTTTAACAGGTTTGAATTCAGAGTTTTCCTTCCTCTAGACTGGTTGCGTAACCAAGGTTAAAGAGCCCAGTCTACTTTATAATATGTAGAATAGTCATACTAGTTCCAATTACCGTTGAATTGGTAAGACAAGGCAGCAAGCAGTCATAACCCAATACGAACCTGTCTTGCAGCAAATACTACTGCAAAATTCCAGGTTATTTATTAAGCCTCATAACATCATAGAAACCAAGCAGCCAATCAGGACTCAAGGAATGGAATCACCCAAATGCATGAGTGGACTATTCTGGATTCCCATAAGTACCAATTGACTTGGCATTGGTTCAGTTGTGCTTAGCTTGTTGCTCAAACCAACAGTATGCTAACTCACTTCAACAGATTCAGAAAATTCTCCAAGAGAAAATTTGTCTCAACTCAAATATCTAGTAACACCTCCTTTGCTAGAAATAATTATTGGATTATGAAGAATAATCACAGTTTCATTACCATTGAATTGGGAAGACATGGCAACAAACGGTTGTAAACCTGAATAGTCGCAAAGTCTACTGCAGAATAACAGGATATTTATAAAACTACACAATATTATTCAAATCAAGCAGCCAATCAGAACTCAAGGAATGGAATCACCCAAATTCATGAATGGATCATTCTTGATTTCTATATATACCAACTGTCTTGGACACTGCTTCAGTTGTACTTAGCTGCTGTTATTCAAACCAACAGTAGACTAACTGACTTCAATAGATTACTGTTTGCATTTAGGGCAGAATAAGGGTTAATAAAGGAGAAGATCATACCTGAGATTTTGTTAGAATCCAAAACGTCTCAATTAGAAATAAGAATAATAACTCACCTGAAAGAGAGAAAAGATATATTAGTCTAAGAATACAAAAATTATCCAAAAATAAATAAATAAATAAACAAAGCAAATCAAAAGCAAGATAAAACATTTTCTTATTTTTTAATCCAATGTACTGTGTTCAGTGATAGATAAAAGAAATAATGACATTACACAGTACCTCCCTTTAACCATCGCCTGATAAGAGACCTTGTGCGATTGGCTAAGGCCTTTGTCAGTGACCAATTAAATTGCACATTACTAGGCTTAGTTCAGCCGCCAAACTTCAAAGGTTGATATCATCAACCTTTCTCTTTCACTGTGACCCGCCGCTGTAAACGGACGGACTTTCTGAAGCCAGCTTACCCCCCGGAGCCGATGACATCGTAAAGTCAAACTTCTCAAGCTAGCAAGAGTTACTTCTTACCAGAGACAGATAAGTTTTTGCAAGAGCATTATTTTGCAAATTTGTGAAGTCGTAATTAACATAATAGATTGATTTTTTAACCCAAGGTACAAAGTGTTCAGTAATAGATTGATTGAATCTTTTATTCGGCATGTAGTGGAAGTCATTTTTCTCAGAAGCAGATTCAACTTGCAACACAGTTGAATACTGATCAGTCTGCACAAATCTCTACAAAAACAAAACATATTCTTATTTTTTAACCCAAGGTACAAAGTGTTCAGTGATAGATTGACTGAATCTTTTATCTGGCATGTAGTGGGGGTAATTAAAAAAAAATTTGAATCATTAATGTCTTACTGTGTTTGGAAAATTCCTGTTAAACTCAGTTGTAACGATTTTTTATTTTTTTATTTTTTTTACTAAAACATGCTTCATTGTACACATCACACACATTCTTCTGGTAAATGTAAAAAACAAGTATTATTATGAATATAATATGTGGCTATATTTCACTAATAATACTTGTGAATATGTGTGCATCTTATTTTTATTTAAAAGGCACCTTCAACAACAGTTAAGTCAGCTTCTATTTATAAAAATGATATTTAATTGCAAATAAATGAGTGGAATTACTCTACAATTAGCATTTTAAAAAAAAACATCATAAAAATAAAGAAATATAATATCAGGATGAGTGAAAATTCAGACACCATATCAAGTTACATATTGGACTGGAAATTGATTTATTCACTAAGATAATTTTATTACTATTATGTTAAAGATCTGATTACAATGTGTTGTTTTTTGTTTTGTTTTGTATGGTTATATATACTAACAAATATATGCACACTCCGGGTGCAAGTATTTAAGTTTTAATGTAATAAAATATTATATTAAATTAGAAAGGCTAATGAAACTAAATAAGAATGCAGATAAAAAGATTTGAAACAGAGAGGGGTATAATCGAAAAATAGAACAACTGAAACTTACTCATCCATCACTCATGTCTTTCATTGCTAAATTTTCCTAACTATTTAGTTAAAATAGCTAATTTTTTCTAATTTAGCTATTTAGTTAAAATAGGAAGTAAAAAATAAAAATTCAATTATGTCTTCTTTATGGATTTCTCTTGAGATTTTTGCTCATATACATTAAGATAAAACCAAACAATTAGAAATCAATAATACTTATGATATCGGTGCTTCTATTTAGGAAGAGGTAAAACATTCTAACTGGCATTTTATTTTTTTCAAAAAACTAGCTAATGTATGCACCCTCTGAGTGCAAGTATTTAAGTTTTAATGTAATAAAACATTATATTAAGTTAGAAAGGCTAATGAAACTAAATAGGAATGCAGATAAAAAGATTTAAAACAGAGGTGGTATAATTGAAAAATAGAACAACTGAAACTTACTCTTCCATCACTCTGATTTTTCATGCTAATTTTTTCCTAATTTAACTCTTTAGTTAAATAGAAAAATAAAGAATTTAAATTACAGTTATTTTTTCTTTGTTAATGGAATTTTCTTTTAAGATTTATTAGAGGATTTTTGCTCATATTCATGAAGATAAAACTAAACAATTAGAAATCAATAATACTAAAACATATTTATTAAAATCAAATTTTTAATATCAATATGCAAATAGTCTTCGTGTTCACACGGTGAATCACTATTTTTGCATATATAAATACTGGATTACTTTGACATGGAATTTACCCATTTATCAACCCCTATGCATGAGTAGTAGGATGTGACACAAGGTCAATCTTGTAATATTTGGTAAAATAAGGCACAATTCAGCAGATCTGGTTGCTTTTGTCAAGATTGTTAAGGTGATGAACCACACTGGCTGTAAAATGCCAAGCTTCACCTGATACTTTCTAAGTGGCACTCACCAAATTTGCCACTATGGTTTAGAGCATGACCTCAGAAACCATGGTTTAGGTCAACCTGACCTTACCTGGACATTGAGGTTTTGCAAAACTGAGTGACATTTCTTGACCATCTGTTTTACTTTACTGTGATTTGTAGCACTTTCCCTTTTGGACATCCACATTATTTTTGGTTGCACACACAGTAATATATATATATATATATATATATATATATATATATATATAAAATGAAACAAAAAGTGATAAGAAAAAACAGGAATATTTTGTTTTTTGTTTTATCTATTTTTGATATTTCTCAAAATAGTCTCGACCTTTGGTCATAGTCAACAGAAAAAAATCTTGTGAAAGTAATTTTTTTCGAAAGTTTAAAAGATTTTTCAAAGGTTTGATGAGACAGAAAAATGTACTTGTAGAAGTGGCAAGTCCATTTGTTCAATGGAAACTATCTTCTGTTTAAATTCACTTGGATTTTTTTTTTTATATACATGATGAATTTTTAAGTTTATATATATATATATATATATATAATATACGAGACTCATGTAGATTTTTTATGTCTCATCCTAATGACTGCTAAGTAGATTCAATCTCCACACCATATATATTATATATATATTATATATATATGGTATGGAGATTCTATCTACTTAGCAGTCGTGGATGAGACATAAAATCTGCATGAGTCCAGGTATCATTTCTGCAGTAAAGAAATATCATACTGTTTTTTTTCTTTTTAAGAGAAAAAGACAGAAATATAAGTTAGTTTCTTAATATCTATTAAGTCTGATAAATCAACCATGTCAGAAACCATTAAACACAGCATTTTTTGTGGGTGGGGGTGGGGGTGTGGCTGATGCAGCAGTTATTTATCCTGTCAAGATTTTTAAATGAAAATTTCTTAACACGTTCTAAAAACAGCTCACATCAAGTCTAAATGTTAATTCTTACATTGTAAAAAGTATATATATACATATCAAGTAAAGTAGATGCAGTGGCCTATTGTTGGTATCAACCAGACAGTGAGGGAGCCCATCTCCTTTTCAATAGCATTAGACCAGGTAGATTGTTTCTGTGTCTAAGGTGGAGTGATATACCTACCATCAGCTCCCCACTTTACAGCACAGATCATAGCCGTGCTACTCATACACTGTGTCGGCAAGGGCCGGCATTGAACCCAGAACCTTGTAGTTCAGAGTCAAATGCTCTACCAACTGAGCTAAGCTATATATCTAAGTTAGCATGGATATGAAGTCAGTGGTGACTGGTTACCAGGTGCAATTGACTCCATGTCCACGCTACCTTAACTTAGATATAAATGCTCTATCCATGATACCGAGTACTGTTTACTTATAAATATAGGACCCTGCTATATAAAGCACCTACCAACTCACTGTGGTATTTTCAGAGCAGACTCAACTTGCAATACAGCTGTATACTGATCTGTATGTCCAACTAAATCCTACAAATAGTTTACCAAAATCTAGACATAAGTTAAAGATCTGGCATGATCTGGCCTCCAACAGACTGGGTTGGGGAGACACGAGCCGTACAGGAGGTGAGCAGCTCACTATTGAGATTAAAAGGGCTGCAGAGCAGCGACATCTTCATCATCATGAACTACCAAATGCAGATGGGAATTGTCCAGAATTGGACTAACTAGCCACTAGAGGGTCTACAACTGTTGAAAGACATGGAGTGACATTATTGTCGTCTGTGACAGATTGCTAAAAGGAAAGGAACAAATAGTTTGTTGCTAAATGGATTGGGAATCACTTTGAGGGATGAGTTTATAGGGTAAAGTCCAAGTTTATTGTAATATTTTTTGGTATAATTTTATTTCTTTCAGGAAGGACAAAATGTTATCTATACTGACATTTATAATTTATACCATAATAAACTTGATGATAGAAGGTGAGGACACACATGTACATAATGCAAATTTATAATAAACTTGATGATAGAAGGTGAGGACACACATTTACATAATGCACATTTATAATAAACTTGATGATAGAAGGTGAGGACACACATTTACATAATGCAAATTTATAATAAACTTGATCATAGAAGGTGGGGACACACATTTACATAATGCACATTATAATAGACTTGTTGATAGAAGGTGAGGACACACATGTACATAATGCAAATTTATAATAGACTTGATGATAAAAGGTGAGGACACACATTTACATAATGCAAATTTATAATAAACTTGATGATAGAAGGTGAGGACACACATTTACATAATGCAAATTTATAATAAACTTGATCATAGAAGGTGGGGACACACATTTACATCATAATGCACATTTATAATAGACTTGATGATAGAAGGTGAGGACACACATTTACATAATGCAAAATTATAATAGACTTGATGATAGAAGGTGAGGACACACATTTACATAATGCAAATTTATAATAAACTTGATGATAGAAAGGTGAGGACACACATTTACATAATGCACATTTATAATAGACTTGATGATAGAAGGTGAGGACACACATTTACATAATGCAATTTATAATAACTTGATGATAGAAGGTGAGGACACACATTTACATAATGCAAATTTATAATAAACTGTGATAGAGGTGAGGAC
Organism: Doryteuthis pealeii; assembly: GCA_023376005.1. Taxonomy (NCBI): domain Eukaryota; kingdom Metazoa; phylum Mollusca; class Cephalopoda; order Myopsida; family Loliginidae; genus Doryteuthis; species Doryteuthis pealeii. Next base: position 92,602,031 of record CM042148.1, on the reverse strand, counting down.
ACACATTTAATAATGCAAATTTATAATAAACTTTTGTTGATAGAAGGTGAGGACACACATTTTACATAATGCAAATTTATAATAAACTTGTTGATAGAAGGTGAGGACACACATTTACATAATGCAAATTTATAATAAACTTGTGATAGAAGGTGAGACACACATTTACATAATGTAAACTTGATTGATAGAAGGTGAGGACACACAATTACATAATGCAAATTTTATAATAAACTTGATGATAGAAGGTGAGGACACACATTTACATAATGCACATTTATAATAGACTTGATGATAGAAGGTGAGGACACACATTTACATAATGCAAATTTATAATAAACTTGATGATAGAAGGTGGGGACACACATTTACATAATGCACATTTATAATAGACTTGATGATAGAAGGTGAGGACACACATTTACACATAATGCAAATTTATAATAGACTTGATGATAGAAGGTGAGAGGTCACATATACACCTAAGCTACATAAAGGAACGTCCCAGGCTGCTTTATAAAGCACCTACCAACTCACTCTCATATTCTCAGAGCAAACTAAACTTGTAATACAGTTTCAGTACTGATCTGTGTCCAACTAAATCCTTCATACATGGGACCCATCTGATTCAGATGTGCCATTTTTCCTGTTAATCTTTCCTTTTTTTTTTTTTTTTTCAATTTACAAAACGTGATATCAGCTGATAGATTTTCTGGTGAAAAAAATAATGACAATTTCTGGACTTTTTATCATGGCTCTTATTCAATAGCCCTAAGCTAACAACTTTTTTTTTTTTTTTTTTATAAATTAAAAAATCTGCCCAGCTTGCAAATGAAAATCGCAAGTAGCAGTAATATTCCCGAAAGTGTTTTCTTTTACATTTTGAGTAGGATGTCTGTTGATATTCAAACTAAAGTAAATACTAAAAAAAATCTTTTAAAAAATCTTTTTTTTATTTTTAAAGCCTCCAGAGTAAATATCATTTTATGATTTTAAAGAGAATTTTAAAAAGACATGATGATAATAAATACATATAGTTTTACAAAAATAGAAATCAAAATTTTGAAGACACTTGAAAAAGTGTTTAAAAAAAGCCATTTAAACTTGAATATTAAAATTACAATGAAAATGGACGAGAGGCACTTTTAAGCAGAGCTCAGTGGGAGAGAAAAGGGCTGGAAGATAGAAAATTTTAAACAACTAAAAAAATTTAAGCTGTAAATGGAGGTTTTTATTGGCACGAATCGGCTGTAAACATTTAATATTATTTTCCACATAATTTGAGAAATAAACAAAAAAAAAAAAAAAAAAATAATGAACAAAGATAGAAGCTATCTAATCAAGTTTGTTTAAAATGAATGAGCACTATCTATTGAAATATTTTCAGCATTTGAATGTTCTTTTGCCTAGGACTTTATTTCCTACATTCACTTTATCTAATTAATATCAGCACTTAAATATTACCTAGGACTTTATTTCCTTCTTTCACTTTAATTAATATCAGCACTTGAATGTTACTTTATCTAGGACTTTATTTCCTTCTTTAAATTATCTTATCTATCTAAATAATGTCATAATTTAAATTTTCCTTTGCCTAGGACTTTATTTCTATCTTTCAATTATTTTATCTATCTAAATAATGTCACCATTTAAATTCTCCTTTGCCTAGGACTTAATGAATCTCAAAAATCTCAAGGATAAATCTTAAAAGAACTCCATGAACAAGAAGAAATAACTGTCATTTTATTCTTTACTTCCTATCTTAACTAAATAGTTAAATTAGGAAATTTTAGCAATGAAAGACAGGAGTGATGGAAGACTAGGTTTCAGTTGTTCTATTTTTTGATTATTCCACCTGTTTCAAATCTTTATCTGCAGTCTTGTTTAGTTTTATTAGCCTTTCAAATTCAATATAATATCTTATTACATTAAAACTTAAATACTTGCACCAGGAGGGTGCAAATATTTGCGAGTTAGTTTAAAAGAGAATGCAGAAAAAGATACTTGCTAAAAATATAACTATCATGATGGATGAATTAAAGAGAGAAAATAAATTTCTCTGAGTTTAAATCTGAATATAGTTAAGTTCTCTATGCCAAAACGTCCGCACGGCAAAGCCCTTAGATTATCGGAAAGTCTTTTTGCTACATATAAAAAGATAAAAAGAAAAAGATATAAATGAATATCAAGTTATTTTTTCAAAAAAGAAAAAAGAAAAAAAAAAAGAAGATTTGTTCTCTTTTCACCGATGCTGACAGTGTAAACCAAACCATTTTTCAAATCAAGGAATTTCTTAATCTAGAATTTCCCTCAAGTATAAATAGAACCTGAAATTAACAAGGTAATCTGGAACTGTCAGGGTTAAATCAGGAATGTATCCCAGTTTTTAAGTTGGGAGAAGCAAGCAAATGAACACATACCAGAAGTGAAATTTTTCTTGGTTCTTGTTACCAAGAACACAAAGACATATTTCTATATGGGTTAGCTCAGTCGGTAGAGCGTTCGGCTAGAAACTACAAGGTTCCTAGTTCGATACCTGCCCCCGCCAACTCAGCATATGAGTAGCATAGGGATCTGTGCGGTAAAGTAAGGAGCTGATGGTAGGTGTGGCGCTCCACCTCAGATGCTAAAATAATTTCCTTGGTGTAGCGCTAGTGAAAAGGGGATAGACTCCTTCGCTGCATGGCTAATACTGACATTAGCTGCCCCATCGACTTTACTTTTACTCTATATATATGTGTGTGTGTAGTAAATATATTTGGAACAAAGGAACAAAACTCAGACAAGCGTATGTAGGAGATATATTTCGCCAAACCTTAAGCTCGGCTTCATCAGTCGTTTATTTGATCATTAAAGCATCATACAAGTGTTTTATAGAAGAGAAAGTGGACGAGAGAGGAGTACATTTGGGGATGAAGTCACGTGGATTGGATACCATTTGTGAGGAAATTTGATTTTCTCTCCCTCTCTTTCCAAAGATTTCATTCTGACCATTCAAATTTCCTCACAAACGCAATCCCATCCACCTGACTTCATCCCCTAATCCACCCCTCTCCCGTCCACTTTCTCTTCTATAAAACACTTGAATTATGCTTTAATGATCAAATAAATGACTGATGAAGCTGAGCCTAATGTTTGGTGAAATATATCTCCTACATACACTTGTCGGAGTTTTGTTCCTTTGTTCCACATATCTTTACTACATTCTGTCGGATTTACTCCAATACTCCTTCCTCATATATATATATATATATATATATATATCTATATAAATCCTTTTTTTCTCCTTGAATAATTTCATTGTCCTGAAGAAGGTCTCCTTTATAAACCGAAATGTTTGAACATCGACTAATAAATTTCCATCCATTATAACATCGCATGTTTGTTTTACATTTTCTCCCCATACTGTTGGATTTAATTTCCTCATCTTACTCCCATATATATATATATATATATCTATACGCTTCTTTGATTTATTGATTTAGTTGTTTACATAAATATACATGTGTATGTATGATGAATTATTCAAACACAGCATTTTTGCTTAATTATTTGCAGAAAGTGATTTCATTGTAACAGTTTCTAATGTACTCATGAATAAAAATATACAATAGCTGATTTATTCACATATATTATGACAGGTTTTATGTAAGTAATGAGGATTTCAATGTCCTTCCTTGATAGGGGTCATCGGGTGCAATTCCATTGAATGGAACGACGCAATTTCCCATCCTCTTCTTTTGGGCTGAATCTAAATATTGATGTGTCTAAAAATATGTTAAAAATTAACAAAAATCAGCAACCTTTCTTGTTTGGTGTGATTAGGTATTGATTAGCAAGAAATTAATTTTTACAGAGTTACCTTTCATAAAACAATTGAAGGAGAAGGAAACTGATGACATTACCAAATGAGAGAGAGAGAGAGAGAGAGAGAAGAGAGAGAGATGGGAAGAGGGGGGAGCAAAGGGAAAGTGATAAAGAGAAACAAAGAGAGAGATTTAGAGAAAGAGAGAAAGAATGTGTGAAAGAAAAAGAGAATGAGAGATAGTCATAGAGAGAGAGAGATAGAGAGATAGAGAGACAGACAGAAAATGAGAGAGAGAGAGAGAGATACAGACAGACAGAAAATAAGAAAAAAGTCAGAGAGAGAGAGAGACAGAAAATAAGAGAGAGAGAGAGAGAGAGAGAATAAGAGAAAGTCAGAGAGAGAGAGAGGAATATAAATAGAGAGAGGTTGAGAGTATAGGAGAAAGGCAAAGAGGAGAATGAGAGAAAGACAGAGGGAAAATAAGAGAATGAAAGAGAGAGAGAGAGAGATAGAAAAAACAAAAGAAAAGAAGAAATAAAAGAGAAAGAGACAGAGTGAGAAGGAGAGATAAAATGAAAGAGTGAGAAAGGAAAGAGAGAGAGAGAGAGAAAATGAGAGAGTGAGAGTGAAAAAATCAAAGAGTGAGAGAGCAAGAGAAAGTTAGAGAGGCAGAAAGTTAGAGAGGGAGAATGAGAGAGAAAGAAAAGAAGAATAGAGAGAGAGAGACAATAAAAAGGAAAAATCTATTGGTGATTAGATAATGAACCATGTTGATTATATAAATGTTATTGGAGCGCAAGTGGTCATTCAGAAATCAACCAATCTAACCAATTCATCTGCTTGAGTAAATATTTGACAAACTGATTTTAATGATCCTTACTCTCTTACTCAAATGTTATCTCTATACCAAGCATTGAAATAATCACGTTAACTCTTATACCAAAAGAAAATTATACTGTCAGCACTTCAATAAAACAGTGGTCAGTATTCCAGAATTTCACATGTGGGTCCTGTAGAGTGAACATCATCATTGTCTGTGTAGAATAATCAAGCTAAGATCCAATTACCATCGAATTGGTAAGACACGGCAGCAAGCAGTCATAACTGAATATGAACCTGTCTTGTTGCAACTCTACGGCAAAATGACAGGGTATTTATGAAACTCCGCAGCATCATAGAAACCAAGCAGCTAATCAGAATTCAAGGAATAGAATCACCCAAATACATGAATGGACTATTCTAGATTCCCATAAATACCAACTGTCTTGGCCACTGCTTTAATTGTGCTTAGCCAGTTGCTGTTGTTCAAACCAACAGTAGACTGACTGAACTCAATAGTCTGTTGCTCCCTGTAGAAATTTGTTGATTCAAAATCCAATGGGTTATTGCCTCACAGGTTTAAATCCTGCTCCCAGCACCACATAGAAATTTATTGGGTGATTAGCATCCAACTGTGTTGTGAGCTGAGTATGTTGTTGGTTTGAACAACAGCAACTAGCACTACTGACGGGTTCCCAAAACAGCTGGTATTTATGGAACTCAAGAATAGTCCATTCATGTATTTGGGTGATTTCATTCATTGAGTTCTGATTGGCTGCTTGGTTTCCATGATGTTATGAGGCTTCATAAAACTCTGGCATTTTTCAGTAGGATTACAACAAGGTTAGATTTGTATTAAGATATGGCTTCATTGTTGCCTTGTCTTATTAATTCGATGGTGATTGGAACTTAGTATGTTTATTCTACACTCCCCTGTAATCGGCCAGGTCAAAAGGAAACAAATTTCTTTTCAAAAGCCATTACACCCATGGAAAAGGGTGCGGGGAGAAAGGGAGATGTAGAATAAACATCATACCCACCTTCAAAGGAAGGCTGTGAGTAGCATCCAGTCACCAGAAAAACCAAAGACAGAGTAACCCAACACACTCTGTAACAACTGAGAGGACTTGGTCAAGAGTCCAATATATATGGATACAAACATACACACTAAAAACCATCGCCCAATCAAAATGATGAAATAGACTTACCCATTCCACAAAGTAGAATAGCCCAAGCTGCTATTTAAACCACTTACCAAGTCTGGATTCTCGGAAGCTGAACTAACTTGCAGCAGTTGAATAAGGATCAGTTTACACAAATCTGAACAAGTCCAATGAAAATCCCCTGAGCATTGTTCGGTTTGCTTCCCTGTAATTGGCCAGGCCAAAATGAACTAATTCCCCTCAAAGGCCACTATGCCCACACAATGGGGCGGGGAGAGAAAGGTGAGATGTAACACAGCTGGATACTAATTACTCCATGAATCTCTACACTAGTAAAAAATTAATAATAACTTGAAGATGTTTATCAGGACCAGAGTCAAAAAGAGGTTGAGAATGGGTTTTTGGAAATGTCATTGAGAATCTATTGGGCATCCAAATTATCTAAGGAAGATCAGTATTTATTGTATCCTTACTGTGATGTTGCAGTCCAGCACATTAGCCACTATGCCACTGGGACTACCAATCACTACCAAAAAACAAAAAATATTACATGATATATGAGCAGTTATAATTTATGAATGTACCTTAGAATTTTTATTAGGATCCATTAATTAAAAATAACGGGGTCCTATAGAAAGTTACTCACGGATTGTGGATGGTTAGTGACCTTTTTACTTGACCCCTTGATTGGACACATAGGAATAAATTTTAGTTAGTAGGCAGATTTGACCTGGCATTTAAGGAGCATAGATATTGTTGTCAGCTACCGGGGTTCATCTCCATCCACCACGGTGGAATCAACATGGGCTGGGGAAATAAAGCTGTATTATTAAGAACACCAAGTCTTGTTTTATCAGTTTAATATTAAAGACAATGACCAGCCCTGTGAGAAGAATCAACAAAGTGAAGAATAATCAAACTAAGTTCCAATTACCATCAAATTTGTAAGACACGGTAACAAGCAGTTGTAACTTAATACAAACCCATCTTGTTGCAATTTCTACTGCAGAATGACAGAGTATTTATAAAACTCCACAATATCATTGAAACCAAGCAGCCAATCAGAATTCAAGGAATGGAATCACCCAAATGCATGAATGGATCATTCTTGATTTCTATAAATACCAACTGTCTTGGACACTGCTTCAGTTGTGCTTAGCTAGTTGCTGTTATTCACACCAACAATAGACTAACTGATCTCAATACAAAGAAGAAAATCAACCCAGCCAAAAGCTCTGAAGAGAGGTCAGCCCAAAGAACATGGTGGCCGAGGTAGAATCAGAGTAAACAATCATCTCTAATCTAACTGTCTCTCCTCTCTCTCTATTATATATCCGAGTATGTTAGAATGGTATATAACAAAAACAAACAATTATCTATCCTACAGACTGTACACCTGGAGAGGACTCAAACACAAACCAGCCAAAATGCTGCGATAACAAAAAACAAAAAAACAAATAAATTAGATCAGTAACGCAAATAGTTTTGTATTGTCAAATCTAGCATTTTGACTACCGAGCTGCATCCGCAGACCATTTATTTCTGGCGAGATGAATGCGGAGAGAAGAGACAGAATTAAACAACGCTGACATATGTCAGCTGATGCTTTGAGAAGAATGTTTATCATATGAAAGTTGAATTGATATATACTTAGCGCAAATGGTGGGTGAAATTGCTTCTTAGAATTGAATTGCTGGAAACTTAACTGGTCTGTTTATCCTAGCAACTCCTTACAATACACATCACTGAATGTATAAATGCCAATAATTGTATTAGCTCTATGATATATCCATCTCTACAATTCAGCAAATCTTTGTGTCATGTTATGGATATAACATTTTGCGAGGTTGAATGAAACTCCGAAAAACATACCTAAAGGTCAGCACAAGGTGTTGAATAATAGATTGGCAAGATCCATTATTGGCATAAAGTTTTGGTTTGTTTTACGGCATGTCAACCTCAGTGGGGCATTTAATGCCGACAAAGTTTTGAAATAAATTTATTCTTAATGGATACTTAAGTTTTTTTTATAAACATATTTTTCTATTTAACCCATATTGAAGCCAGTTAGCCCACTGTTGGTTTGAATAACAGCAGCTAAGAACAACTCAAGCAGTGTCCAAGACAGTTGGTATAAATAGGACTCAAGAATGATCCATCCATGAATCTGGGTGATTTGGGTGATTCCATTCCTTGAGTTCTGCTTGACTGCTTGATTTGAATGACATTGTGGAGTCTTAAATATACTCTGTCATTTTGCAGTGGACTTTGTAGCTTTCGGGATTGTATTGAGTTACAACCGTTTGCTGCCTTGTCTTCCCAGTTCGACAGTAATTGGACTTTAATTACTCTTCAACCCATAGATGGGACCCTAACGGGTACTACCACTCTGGGTTAGATTTGGCCAGGGAGCAATGGTGATGAAGGTGAGTATGATGTTCATTCTACAGTTGATTGTAATTAACATACATGCAACAATTATGTTTTAAAGATGTAATTTACATCATACCCAGGACCCAAAGACCCTCAAACACAGCACCCTAGCATATCTATGATAAAGAGGATTGGGGGTTTGCTATCTACGCAATATGGTTGGGATAATAATATAGGTGCTTGGACTTGACATGACCAGCTGATTGATTGGAGGGGGCTACTCTGACCACCCCTCAGAGCCCAAGTAAGGGCCAAATTGGTTTAGTGTGGTTTACGGCATATCAATCTCAGTGGGTTATTTAATGCCGACAAAGATTTGAAATAAATTCATTCTTGATTTTTTTTATAAACAGATTTTTCTATTCAACCTATAGATGGGACCCTAACAGGTACTACCACTCTGGGTAAGAGTGGACTAGCGAGCAATGGTAATAAAGTGTGCTCCACATTCCCCAGACCTCTAGAACAGGAACAGATAGAGTTTAACATCATTCCCAGGATATGAAGACCTTCAGCCACCACCTTCTAGCACCCATATGATAAAAAGGGTTGGGGCTTGCCATAAGGGTAATGGGGTTGGGGCAATGATATTGGTGCTAGGGCTTTACGTGACCAAGCAATTGATTGGAGCGGGCCTCTCCGACCACCCATTTAGTCCAAGTAAGAGCCAAAGTGGAGTGTTCCACATTATGGACTGCTCAGCCACCCGAGTTCCATTAAGCATCATGGGTCACCACCCACAGCCAACAGGTGGCCCTATTGAGGGAGTCTTGCCTCTCTGTCAGTGTATTCTAATGCTCTAGCTAATAGGCATGTAGTGTAGTATAGTTTAAAATGGTCTCATGTTATGGATATCACATTCTGTGGTGTTGAATGCAACTCCAAAAAACATACTTAAATGTCAATGTAATGTGTTATTTGGTGTTTGAGCAGTCCATGACATGCAAAACTCCACTTTGGCCCTTACTTAGGCTAGACAGGCAGTCAGAGAGACCCCCACAAATCAATTGGCAGGTCACATCAAGTGATAGCACCTATAGCATTGTCCTGAACTCTATTGCCTTTATGGCAAACCCTCAACCCATTTTAGGCTTGGTGTCTTTAAACTATATCTAGTGGTGAAATTCCAATTCTGGAGCTCTGGGGTGTGTGGAGTACCCGTTCATTACCATTCTATCCTGGTCCACTCTGACCTGCAGTAGTAGTAGCTGTTAAAGACATGGATTAAACAGAGAAAAATGTGTCTAACAAAAAATTAATTTAATAAAAATTGAATACCCATCAAGAATAAATAAAACAAAACATATTTGGCATAAAATGACCCAACAAGAGTTGACATGCCATAGAATCTAACCAACCAGCCAACCAACCAAGGTGTTATATAATGAATTGGCAAGATCTATTATTGTTATGTAGTGTAGGATAGTTTAAAACATTTGCGAAAATTGCTGGGGTAAATAAATGTGATTGACGTTTGGTGACCCTGAGGTTATTTGAGAACTTGGCTTTCACTTGACTAGAAAGTGGCCTGATCAAATGAAACTAAACAGTTCAGAAACAGATTCATTCATTCTTCAGATGTAATATGCATTTCTATTAGTAAAGAGAATTTTGTTCTGATTTCTTCCATCAGAATGTACAACAAAAAAGTTTTTTTCAAGGGTGCCTCTGGTGATGTAATGTTTAGAGTATTAAAAGTGAGTTTGATTCTCACAGGGTGCCCCATTCCTCTGACATTGTGCAAAACTAAGCTAAACTTAGAGAAATCTGTCTTATATACATATATATATATTTACCAACCCCTCTGCATGAGCTGGATATGACACAGGGTCAATTTCTTAAGCGGAGTTCAACAGGTTTGAATTCAGAGTTTTCCTTTTCCTAGACCAGTTGCCTAGCCACGGTAAAAGAGCCCAGTCTGCCCTACTATTTACCCATAGCTGGAGGGAGAGTAGGATTCATACCTTTCCCAAGGGTATTAGCGTTAAGTGAAATGCAATTACCAGGATTTGAACACGAGGCGACGAGTCCATTTCCCATGACTTTAACCATTACACCACGCGCTTCCATACTATATGTATTTACCACATATATGATGATTTATGTCTTATGTCTTATACACGTATATGATGATTTTAGTTTGATCGCTTTGTTTAATGGCATATCAACCATTGTGGTCTATTCAATACCAAAGCCAGAATAACAGTAGGGATACTATTCAACCTATAGCTGGAGGGATGAGGAAGTTCATACTTTTCCCAAGGGTATTAGTCTGAAAATGAACATAATGGCATGACTAGGTGTTCAAACTCACTATTATTGTATACCAATAAACGAATAAGTTGTATACCCTCTTTACTTCTATTCTTCTTCTTATCATCTTTAGTATCTTATGTTCTTCTTCTAGCGTCTGGACTTCGTCTTGGGGACTTTGTGTCTGGTCTCCTATTGGGGATTTCTCATCTATCATAAGTCCTGGGTCATTGGTAGTTTTTAGATAATAATGCAAGACTTTAATTTGCTTTAGATCATATTTTATTCCGAAATCCCCACCAGATAACTGCGCAGATTGTGAGCATGGCAACGCACCTAAGCACGACTTGCTCCCTTCGCGGTTTTGACCAATACTGCACTAAGTCTTTTCAATCTGAACCGGAAGGCGGCCTTCTCCACCGATCCTCAGGGTATCCACCGGAAGAAGGATCAGGATGAGGTCAAGCCGTGTCACTCAATCCTTCAAGGCCGGCGGCTACAACTTATAACAGCCATTTTGGTTTCTACACTACTGTACACAAGTGTTAGGGTAGTAACAATTATGTAACACTATGATGTCGCAGTCCAGGATGTTAGGCACTATGCCATGGGGGAAAGGTAAGAGACCAATGCAGTTTGGTAATGACAGTGTCACAGGAGTTGCTGTGTAGTTCAGTGTTATGCCATCTTAGGGACTCCGGATTATGTAGCCTGGGTGGGTCGATATGGAAGACGTGCAGTTGCCCAAGCAGCAAATCACCCCTCTCTACACTACCACTGTGGTCCAAAGGAAAGGTAAGAGACCAATGCAGTTTGGTAATGACAGTGTCACAGGAGTTGCTGTGTAGTTCAGTGTTATGCCATCTTAAGGACTCTAGATTATGTAGCCTGGGTGGGTTGATATGGAAGACGTGCTGTTGCCTAAGCAGCAAATCACCCCTCTCTACACTACCGCTGTGGTCCAAAGGAAAGGTAAGAGACCAATGCAGTTTGGCAATGACAGTGTCACAGGAGTTGCTGTGTAGCGCTGAAGTTTAGCATTACGCCATTCGGATTTGTTTTCGGGATTTACTCCCCTAGCATTCTTGAGGATCGTATAAATCTAATATATATATATATATATATAATGCTTGAAATTAGAGAATAATGTAATTTCCAGTCCAATTTGCAACTGACTCATAAACTTGTGGGGTATAAATTTGAACTGTGGGTAAACAATTGATTATTACATCTCAGTTGTTCTTCAGGTGTAATATGCATCACGATACGAAAAGAGATTATAGTTTTGCTTTCTTCTGTCAGAATGCACAGCAAATATTTTCAAGGGCGCCTCATGTGATGTAATGTGTAGACCATTAAGAGAAGTCGAAATGTCAGTTACGACAGACCACATCTGGAGAGAGAGAGAGAGAGAGAGAGAGAGAGAGATGCAGACATGCACTTTCTGGAATCAAGTCAGAATTACTGGCTAGGAATTCCTCTGGAATGTAAGAAAAATTAAGGAAGCGGCACATATGAAGATGTCAGAGAAATTTCAAAGTCAGACCAGCATGGAATCCGAGGCATTGTGGCTTCCGCTATTCAACAGAATCGAGGGATGTGAAATCAGGGAGTTCTGTCAAAAGATCTCCATGTAAAAATTCGGTCAGATACCATTTTTACTTTATACTTTAAACAAAAGAAACTAGAAGAATAATGTTTTCTTAGATCAGGGATCACCAAACTTTTTTCATGGTGGGCCAGATAATTGAAAAAATAATGAGCGTGGGCCACACTATTATTGTGTTCAATAGCCAGAACAAAAATATTCTGATCAATTGTAATTTTATTAAAATCTTACATATATTGAAAATATAGGGTTTGCCCTTTTCGAAAATGTTTGTCTCATAACATTTGACCTATTCGTTGCTTCACAGTAGATCTTTGAAAATTACCTGTGTTTTTCAAGCTGTCGTAACGAGTGAAAATCCGGGATCGGTAAATAACAAGTGAAATGCTCACATGCACAAAATTTTGTAACCTACCTTCATTAATCAAGCCCATGAAGATTTAATAAGCTTAAAATGATATTTAGATTTAAAAAGTCTTAGAACGACTCACATTCTTTACGTTTTTAAGAAACAAATTCAAGTACCATCAGCGGGCCTGATAAAATGGCCCACAGGCCATAATTTAGTGATCCCTGTCTTAGATGAATATTATATCTAAAGAAGAATGTGACACTAGTTTGTAAGTAGTTCTATCCTTAAGCATCACGGGTCACCACCCATAGCCAAGAGGTGGCACCATTGGGGGAGTCTTACCCCTCTGCAGAGATGCAGTTGGTGCATTCTAACACCCCAGCCGACAGAGCGGCCAGATTTAGAATTTGATTAGGGATGAGGGGCTAGGGTTAGGGCTAGAGGATCTAACTCGCTCTTCACTATGAATAGATCTGAGAGACTAGCATGCTAACCATTACACCATGATAGAACACCTCAGAGCTGGATTTAGACTTTGATGGCCTTGGACCCATCTGGTTAAGCTTAAATATTAAATTAGGTATGTGAGAAATCTTTCAAAAGTAAGGGACACCTAGGAGTCAGATTTTGACCCTATTCCTTTTTTGCTTGGGTTTAGAAGAAGGTTCTACCTCACCCCCACTTTCCCCTAAAATTATTCTCATATTCTCAATTATGCACATTGGCATATCCTAGGTATAAGATATAAGCAAAATGCCACTTCTATTTATTGACTCTACCAAGCAGCAGCAGCAGCAAGCTTCCTGTGGGAATTGGCCAATGAGACAAGAGGACAAAAAAGCATTTAAGATTTTTGCACTATACACAAACTCACTGGCTGGCAGGAAGCTTTACAAAAAGTCTAATCCTTGCATTAACACCAGGGCCATATCACCCACCCCATCCAAGTGCGGATTATGATATAGTCAAACAATCCCCAAAATTTGAGCTTCCAACTCCAAAAATTGGCACAGTTATGTCGATTTTTAACTCAACAAATTTGAGGGGGGGGGGTCATGAAAAATGGTGACTTTTGTAACCTATTTTTATCAGTAAAATAAGTTCTAGAGCTTCCCTACTACTAAACATTGGTTTATAAAAGCGTTTTTGCCAAAGGAATTCAAAAATGCTATCAAAAAATCTTAAAGCTAACCAATTTTAAGTTATTGATACTTTCTGATTTTTTCATAGCAATATCAATATTCTGATGTGGCACTGCATGTACGACAAAAGAAAACTTCTATTATTATTTCACATATATTGAACATTATTTGTACCAAAAAGATAGTTGGATTTACAAAGCAGAATCCAAAAAAAAGATATTTAGGTCTGACAATTTTTCATTTTAAATTATATCAAAATAAACTCTGGTTTTGAACCCTGGACCTTGTGATACTCACTCCACAGTTTACTTTTTTTTAAAATAATAAAAAAATAAAAAAACAGAATCATCATTTTCTTTTTTGTGTGAATGTGAATGTAATAGGCTTAACCCTGTTGAGGAACTCTTAGAAATCAAAACTAAAAACAGGATAGAAAGCCCTAAAAAAAGAAAATTAAAGCCATTTTATGTACATTTGATAGCATTAAACAAATCAAGAAAAAGTATAGAAAAGCCCATTACATATATTTTATGGAAAGTCTCTCAGCCAAGTCCATTAAAAAGGCTTAGTGACATTCACATCTGTGATCGTTTATGAACATCACATTCCTGCCAATACATGAAATTAAAACCTAATAATAAAAAATAAAATAACCACGGAAAATACAGGTAAAAAAATACAGGTAAAAAAATATATACAAGCACTTGTTATCAAATTTATGGCAGGAAGATTTTTCCTTTTTATTTATTTATTTTTTTGAAGGTTGCAATTACACTGATTTTCTACAGATCAATTTACAATAAAATTTAACTCTTTGAATAATTCTAGTTTTTTAAATTACATAACTCTGCAATAAATATATATTTACCAACAATTCCGCACGAGCAGGAGCCGACACAAGGTCAATTTCTTAAGCGGAGTTTAACAGGTTTGAATTCAGAGTTTTCCTTCTTCTAGACAGGTTGCCTAACCAAGGTTAAAGAGCCCAGTCTGCCCTACTATTAATCCATAGCTGGAGGGAGAGTAGGATTCATACCTTTCCCAAGGGTATTAGCGCTATGTGAAATGCAAACAGTTTCGTCTAGGATTTGAACTCGGGGCGACGATTGCATTTCCTACGACTCTAACCATTATGACGAGCGCCTCCATAAACTCTGCAATATATATTTTAGTTGGGAAAGGTACACATCCAACTATTCTCCCTACTGCTATGAGTAAATAGTAGGGGAGGCTGGGCTCTTTAACCTTGGTTAAGGAGAAGGAAAACTAAAATCAAACAAAAGGGGCTTTTTTCTCATAAGTCAAAACTATTTTGAGGGCTTCTCCCCCTCCAAACCAAAAAAACAACATGACCCTAACAATCAACAAATTTTTAAAGTAAAGTCGACAGGGCAGCCTAATGTCGGTATTAGCCATGCAGCGAGGGAGTATATCCCCTTTTCACTTGCGCTAGACCAAGGAGATTATTTTAACCTCTGAGGTGGAGCGCCACACCTACCACCAGCTCCTTACTTTACCGCACAGATCCTTGTGCTACTCATACACTGAGTAGGCAAGGGCCAGTATCAAACCAAGAACCTTGTGGTTTCTAGCCGAACACTCTACCGACTGAGCTAACCCAGCCCTCTTTTTATTAGTGTATAATCCCCAATATAGTTGAATTCTTCTTTCTTGTGGGCTGCTAAGCTGAAAGTGAATTTAGGAAATGAAGCAAAAGGAACAAAGATAAGAATGACTTAGTGTAAGACTTTTATTCATTGATTTACACTACTTCTTTGAGGGTGAAGAATAATCAAAGTTCCAATTACCGTTGAATTGGGAAGACATGACAACAAACGATTGTAACCCAATAAAAACCTGAATAGTCACAAAGTCTACTGCAGGATGACAGTATTTATAAAACTACACAATATCATTCAAATCAAGCAGCCAATCAGAACTCAAGGAATGGAATCACCCAAATCACCCAAATGCATGAATGAATCATTCTTGATTTCTATATATACCAACTGTCTTGTACACTGCTTCAGTTGTACTTAGTTAGCTGCTGCTATTCAAACCAACGGTAGACTAACTGACTTTAATAGAGGGGAAATATTTCATGAGCAAGTCAATAGGTATTTCTCGTTCAAAGTCTTGGAGTAAAAAGAACTGAGAGAGCTTTTTGGTACCAAGAATTCGGGGGTGGGGAGCACATGCTCAGGAGATTACTTTGTTACTTTATGTGTCTTTTTATTTTTTTATATTTGTTTTACTTTTGTTTTATTTATTTTTATTTGGTTTAATTTTATTCTTATTTATTCCCACACATCAACAGGAGTTACTAATTGCAGATAGGGATGGATAGCGAGAATGAGTCAAGGGAATCTGTGCTCTCAGCACACCTCGGTGATGATTAGAAATCTGGCTTTCATGGTCTACAAATGACTTTTGCATAGATTTTGAGAATTGGTTTTATTTATTAGGAAAAAAAAGGATAAATTGTGACAGTAAATTGTCCGCAACAATTTCCTTTCTTGGACATTGTGTTGTCTCTTCTGGGTTCTGAGCCAGAATCCCTAGCCAAAGTCAGAATCATTTTTGTCATTGTTGACACTAATGACATTTGACAATTCTGATGGAAAAAAGACAAACCATAAAAAAAGCAAAAAAAAATAAAAAAATAAAAATAAAAGCAAACAAAAAGAAACAACAAAAAAAAAGAACAACAAAAAACCCCAAAACGGAGCACTGAATTTCGAGACATAAATCTGTCCAAAACATCTTGCTTAAGATTCATAAATTAATCTGTTTTAAAAGTGATATTTTTGACAAGTGACCAAAATCCTCCAATAAACACAGTACAACCATTACAATCATTCCCTCTCTCTTTCTCTCTCTTTCTTGTAACATTAATTGATTAATCAATTTTGACGCACTGTGTAGCTTTTTATACAGACCCTGAGGTTACTTTCTCTTGAAGACTCCTGGTGAGTATTCCTACAAAGTTTTTACTAAAATCAATCAAGCCATCTTTGCGGAGATAACCAACAAAATTTATTCAAACAGGCACCAATTTTGACTGTATCTTGTTTCACGAAGTACAGAGTTGTATAGAGATTTGTGTAGACTGATCAGTATTCAACTGTGTTGCAAGTTAAATCTGCTTCTGAGAAAAATTACCTCCACTACATGCCAGATAAAAGATTCAGTCAATCTATCACTGAACACTTTGTACCTTGGGTTAAAAAATAAGTATATGTTTTGTTTTGCTTATGTAGAGTTTTGTGTAAACTGATCAGTATTCAACTGTGTGGCAAATTGAATTTGCTTCTGAGAATCCAGATTTGGTAAGTGGTTTAAATAGCAGCTTGAGCTATTCAACTATGTGGCATGGTCAAGTCTATTTCCAGGATTTTAATTGACTGGTGGTTTTAGTGTGTATATTTTTATCCATAAATATTGAACACTTGACCATATCCTGTCAGTTGCTATAGACTGTATTTGGTTACGCTCCGTCTTCTATTTGTCTGGCGACTGGATGCTAGTTACTGCATTCCTATGAAGCCGAGTATGGTGGTCATTCTACAGGTTGGTGCTTATGTTTCTATAGAATCAACATATCATACCAACCTTCACATGAAGGTTGTTATTGAAGTCAGTCAGTTAGACAGTCAACAATTGGTTTGACTGGCCAAGCCTAACATGAAGTTACAAGTTCTCTAATGAACCCACTATAACAGCTTAAATAATTCCTGCCACTGCTGCTGAGGAGGTTTTTGACTGTTCTACTGTCCAATAGTTAACAATCTGTAACAGTCATTTCCAGACTGCAGGTTCAATCCTGGCTAAGGGTGAAAGTAACACAGAATAACAATTATCAGTATTCTACAGTTGTTACTAGAATAGATGGATGCATACTTTTCCCAAGGGTATTACCGCTATGCAAAATGCAAACAGCTTTGTCCAGGATTTGAACTCTGGTCACCGTGTCCATTTCCTATGAGGATAAACATTACACTACACACTTATATGTAACCAGACTTTCTTGATCTTCCCCTGTCTTTTAACCAGAGTTCTGGTTCCTGCTTTTTTTGGATAGTGACCCATGATGCTTAAAGACAGAATCAAGGTGGTTCAGTGGTCCATGACATGCAGCACTCCACTTTGCCCCTTACTTGGGCTAGAAGACCTAATTAATCGGCTAGTCACGTTAATCCCTAGCACCTCGATGATTGTCCCAACTCTATTGCTTTTATGGTGAACCCCCAAACCCTTTTATCATATATGTGTTAGAAGGCACAGTGACTGACAGTAGTTCCAGTTCTGAAGCTTTGTAGAGTGTGGAGTACCCTTTAATTGTCATTACTCCCAAGTCCATTCTAACATGGAGTGGGAGTACCTGTTATGGTCTCATCTATGGGTTAAATAGATGGAAAAATGTGTTAATAAATTGAATACCCATCAAAAATGGATAAAACAAAACCGTCTTCAGCATAAAATAACCCAACAAGGGTTGACATGCCATAAAATCCAACCAACCATCCAACATAATTTTTTAGTTAAACTGCCTTTGGTTTGGTTTGTTTGATAGCATATCAACCTCAGTGGGTCATTCAATGCCGATAAAGTTTTAAAATAAATTCTTTCTTAATAGATACTTAATTTATTTTTATAAACATTTTTCTATTTAACCTTAATCCTAACAGGTATCACCACTCTGGTTCAGAGTGGACCTGGAAGCAATGGTGATGAATGGGGTGCTCCCCATTCCCCAGACGTCCAAAACTGGAACCTCACCATCTGTTAGAGTTTAACATCATTCCCTGGACATGAAAACCTTCAGCACCCATATGATAAACTGCCTTTGTATGGCTCCTATAAGCATTATACCATCCACATCTCCATTGTTTATAGACAGCTATTAATAGTTTAAGACATACCATTCTCAATTATAGCATGACTGATTTTTAAAAGATCCAAATGTCATTCATAATTTGAAATCCACGTTTGACCCATTAACCACAAAATGTTATTTTAATTTTATCTTCTTGTATTTGACATTAAAACTAATTCTAAACAAATTCTGATTGGCTGTTATCCTATAACGTTTAATGACATTGTTGCTGTATTTTAAAGCTGATTATGTGAAAGTTTTTTCTGATAATGGCTTAATATTCATCATCATCATCATCCTGGCAGCATGGATATCCATGTCTCTCTCTCTTGCCACCCGTCCCTATCAATCATCTCTCCTGGCAGGTCTTCCAAATGACTAATTAATGTAGGTTTTTGCTGGTCGAACAAATGTTACTCATTCTTAACTCTTTGCCTACTTTAAACCATTCACAGTGGCTCTCCCAATACTGTGACCTACTGTAAGCCACAGGCAGTGGCTCTCTCATGTGTCATTTACTGAGCAGAAGCAACTGGTTTATGTGTTTCAAGATTTCAGAGTGGTAGTAACTGTTAGGATCCTGTAGAAGAACTCAGGAACCCTCTTGTTGTAATTGGGAGCTATCACGGAACTTTGAACCCAACCCTTTATTCAATCCATGAGAGTATCCTGTTCTCATTCCACTAACCATAGCTCAGTACAAGGGTTAATGTGTGTTAATTATTATTATATGTTACTGTTGCCCTTGACCAGGATTGAACCTGCAGCCTAGAGATAACTGTCACTTAGAATTGTCTTAACCCAATGCCTATATCCACTTCAATAGTTTCCCAAGTTCAAAAAGAAGGTCCCCGAGTCCAAGAAGGCTCCTGAATCCAACAAGAAATACCTGAAGAAGGCCAGAAGGCACATCAGCCGAAACATTGTACAGATAACAATAAAGATTAGGATAATACTCCAAATAATCCAAATTATCAAGTCTCATCTCAAAAATGATTTATTTTATAAAAAAAGGAATGAAAAGAATAAAAGATACTTTTCAAGGCAAAAAACGTTTTTAACAAATTATTTTCATCAGGAAATTGTCTTAGTCTACCCAACATGCAGTGGCCTTTCTTAACTTCAAAGAACCTAGAATTTTAAAAAAAAAATCTTAATATCTCTGATCAAAGTCATTTATTTTGTCTTTTTTTCTTTATCATACATCTAAATCTTGGAAAGTAATACAAATCAATAAAATCTGATCTTCAAAGTTGTCTTAATGTAGTACCAAGGGGGGGGGGCTAAAAGTGAGAGCAATGTATTCTATAAAAAGGCCAAGTGAATTTACTTAGAACCCTCCCCCAAACAATCACCCCCCACACACACAAAAAATCCCCCCCAAAAAAAGAAAGAAAAACAGGTGGTTTCCATCTTAGCACAAACAGGCCAGTATAATAGATTTTTACTTTTCTTTAATATGAATCAGTCGTTCCAGTGGAATGGTTTTGACAATTTCACATTGTAAGAAAATAGAAAGGTGTGATTTTGATCAAAATTTGATAAAAAACTAAAAAACTAAATAAAATAAATAAATATTTACACAATCCCTCTACATGAGCAGGCTGCAACACAAGGTCAAGTTTTAAGCAGGATTTAACAGGTTTGAATTCAGAATTTTCCTTCTCCCAGACCTGTTGCCATACCAAAGCTTATAGGAGCCATACAAAGGCGGATTGGGAAAATTGTTGGTATCATCTGGATAGTGAGGATGTCTATCCACTTTTCACTTGCACTAGACCAGGGAGATTGTTTTTGCTGGTGCCACACTTAATACGGATCTAACCTTGTTGCAATCCTACAGCAGTATGCCAGAATATTTATGAAGCCTCATAACTTCATAGAAATCAAGCAGTCAACCAGGACTCAAGGAATGGAATCACCTAAATACATGAATGGACTACTATGGAGTTCCATAAATACCTGCTGTTTTGGGCACTAGTGAGTAGTGCTTAGTTGCTGTTGTTCAAACCAACAGCATATTCAGCTCAACACACAGTTGGATGCTAATCACCCAACAAATTTCTATACTATTTTTCACTGTTTGCACCTTGTGACTGCTGATTTTTACAACTGGAATTTTGACAGAGTAGTCTGCATTTGGTTCTATGCCTGAAATTAACTTTGTGATCATTGCATTGAATATTATAAAAGCTTTCTTCTTCTTCTTCATCTTTGTTGACAGAATCATCAATTCTTAATTTAGTGGTGACATTGCTAGCTTCAATGTTAATTTTTGCCTCCCTATTTTTTGGAGGCTTTTTTTTTAATTTATAATTCTAAATGACAGCTTCATCAATGAATTTATTAGATTCCTTCAATTTCCTTCATTAATACTTTCTTCTCAGTTTTATCATAAATTTTGGCTTTTATTTCTCGGAATTTTTGAGATGAGGCTTGATGATTTTTATCATCTGGATTATTCGGACTATCGTCCTCATCTTTGTTATTATAATGAAAACAGAAATTCATCGGGTAGGAGAGCCGGATCTCTCCACTGAAAAAGATCTTCTCCCAACTGTCAAAGTCCTTCTGCCTGCAACAATTTTCTAGCAGTCCTTAAGTAATGATTAACTGTCCTGACCAAGATCTCACATCCGTGCCAATCCCACCCATTGCTGCTGTAAGATTCAAAGTGAATATTTGAAGAACATACAACTCCGACAAGGGTTGAGGGACAATACATTTAATAGATAACAGCACATGAATACAAAGGATACATAATAGAAGAGTACATGGATACATCAAATACAAATACAAGAGTAGATAAACCTACATATATAAAAGGACTGAAATGTCCATAGATAGAAATAACTTACAAGGAGGGGGGCCGGAGCCCCACCGAGAAAGGGTAGACTGTGTCTAACCCATGTGGTCTCATAGCGAGGATAGAGGTAGAAAAGAGGAAGAGAAGTTTGAAATAGCCGCTTAAATACCAGAGGTCCCCTAGTGGGACCAAACGACAACCGGCAGGCATATAACTCCTCAGGCAAATGGGAAAATAACCCCTACACTGCCATCGCAATGCACAAGTTTGCATATGTGCCAACGAGGTAGTCTGACTTAGAGCTCCATGATCAGGAGTTTGTGAGTTTAATCTCTATAGTTGCCAACTACACTCATGTTTGTGCTTGCTTTGAGTTCCTGCATAGGTAATTTCTCTTGCTACAGTTATCTACACAACATCTCAGTCCAAGTGCCCTCCAGCCTTCTTCAGGTATTTCTTGTTGAACTCGGGTACTTTCTAAGCTGCTGTTTATTGAAGTCAGTTAGCCTACTGTTGGTTTTAACAACAGCAGCTAAGTAGAACTTTTTCTTCACGATGGTGAGTATCATTGTTTCTACATCTCCCCTCTCCCTCCCCTGTGTGCAGGCAAGGCTCTATGAGGAGTGAGCTGTTCTTTAAGGCCTACCCTGTTATGCGGGAATAACCTGGACAAGGCTCGAGGGATTTTCGATGGACGAAGGCAGGTTGATGTATCAGTGCTCACTGTGGGGTGTTGAATTGCTGTATGCGCATCATTTCTGGGAGATGTTCGGAGATTGGAATGCATAGATGAAGTATTGCTTGCAGGGCTTGTAAATTCAGGCATTGCACTTGGCATTGGAGTGGGTTTTGCTTTGGCCTCCAACTTCCTCAAGAAACGGCGATTCCTGAGAGTGACTCTTCCTGATCCATCGACCCTGATTTGGTACTGACGATCTGGAAGGACAGTAACGATCCTGCCAGTAGCACCATATTGAAGTCAGTTAGCCTACTGTTGGTTTTAACAACAGCAGCTAAGTAGAACTTTTTCTTCACGATGGTGAGTATCATTGTTTCTACACTGTTGGTCTTCTGAAATTTTGATCTTATTGAAAATCTTGAGGCTTTTGTAGTGTAATGGTTATCACTGTAAAAGAATGGAGATGGAGAGAGAATTTCAAATCCTGGACAAGACTGTTTGCATTGCACAGAATGCTAATACCCTTTGTAAAAGTATGCATCAAACTACTCTCCCCCCAGCTATAGGTAAATAATAAAGCAATTGTATGTATTCTTATGCAAATAGCTTGACAGGTTTGAATTTTGAGTTTTCCTTCTCCTACACTGGTTGCCATACCCGGGTTAAAAAAAAACCCAGTCTACCAATTGCATGAACTCTAAATTCAAACCTGTTAAACACCATTGAAAAAAATTGACCATGTGTTATATCCTGTTCATGGCTCAGGACTTTGTTAAATGCACACAAATTAGAAAAATGCTACCAATAATTTATAAGATGTTTAACTCTTTGCCTACTTTAAGCTGCTCACAGTGGCTCTACCACTGCGATCCTATCATAAACCACTGGCAGCGGCTTTTGCATGAGTAACTTGTTTACATTGAAAAATCATTATGTGAACATTTCTACCAGCTTTTGGTTTGTCTGTGAACCAGTGGTAGGCCAAGAATAAGCAAAAATGCACTATATATATATATATATATATATATATATATATATATATATGAGGAGTAACAGATTGGGTAAAAGCCAACAAAATGTGATTAGGAATTGAGGAATATCAGATAAAATAAAAAACTCGTTTCAATTGATATTTCGCCTCAGTATGTTAACGAAAACAAAATCTGACAAAGCCTTGTTAACAAACCGAGGTGAAACATCAATTGAATGAAGTTGTTCATGTTTTATCTGTTACTCCTCAATTTTTAGTCACATATATATACATATATATACGTAGCATGGTGAGAAATTTGAAAAAACACAGGTTTAAATAAAATGAGTGGTAAGTTTATTAGCCAATGCTGCAGTGTTTCAATCTGTTTAGTAGATCTTCTTCAGGGCTTTTGTTCTAAGGAAAATAAATTAAAACAAAAGCCCTGAAGTAGATCAACTAAACAGATTGAAACACTGCAGCATTGACTAATAAACTTACCAGTCATTTTATTTAAACTGGTGTTTTTTCAAATTTCTCGCAATACTACATACTGTCGGATTCACTTCCATTTCTCATCACACACACACACACACACACACACACACACACATTATATATATATATATATATATATATTACAGGGTGCCCCAACAAAAAGCATACACTCTTTTTTGTATTCTTTATCTTCTATCAATCTTATTTACAAGTCAAAATACATAAATTGAATAAGTTATAACGATTCAAAGAATGTATACATTATTTTGAGACACCTTGTATGTGTATATATATATATATATGATAAGTTGTAAATACGGTTTGTTTTGGAATGGCTTTTTGCCGATAATTTTAGGAGAATAAGTGCTTAATTGGAGTCGTACCTAATTTTGAATTAATTAATTAATTAATAATGAATTAGGCGGGAATACCTATTAAATGTATGGCTAAACAAATCGAGAAAAATTAATCTCTGTTTCTCGATTTGTTTAGCCATACATTTAATAGGTATTCCCGCCTAATTCATTATCAATTAATTAATTTTCAAAATTAGGTACGACTCCAATTAAGCACTTATTCTCCTAAAATATATATATATATATATATATATATATATAAGGGGATTCTTAAAATCTTTTGGCCATGCTCAGAAGAGAATAACCATTTTTGAATTTTAGTTTGAGGAATGATTAAAAGAACTTGAAAAAAAAAAAAACCTGAAGAATATTGAACCAAAAGACAAATATATATGTTTCACGGTTCTAGGTTATTCCCATCTTGGTTGGGCTAAGAACCTTTTAACACACTTTCACATAAGTGCAAGAGACCAATGAACGAAAGCAATAGTGAGAGACGGATACATCTATCAGCCCAAGAAGCCACTTCAGATTTCCACACATGCCAGATAAATTTACATGTAGGACACGCCTATCATTTTCATCAGATTTTGAGCTTATTCCACTTGACTGTAATCCTACAAACAGATTATATGCAAAATGTGTCGCTGGTGTGGGTGGGGGTAAGCGTATAAACTCCAGCTGATATTGGCCGAATTCAATGTTGACTGGCTAAAAATGTGTATTCTGCCGTCTGTACATATGTTAGGTGCGGAGTTAGTTTGTATATATTTACCAACCCGAGCAGGATGCGACACAAGATCAATTTTTAAACGCAGTTTAACAGGTTTGAATTCAGAGTTTTCCTTTTCCTAGACTGGTTACCTAGCCATGGTTAAAGAGCCCAGTGTGCCCTGCTATTTACCCATAGTTAAAGGGAGAATTGGATTCATACCTTTCCCAAGGGTATTAGTGCTACGTGAAATGCAAATAGCTTCGTCCAGGAATTGAACTCAGGTCGACAAGTCCATTTCCTACGACTTTAACCATTAGACCAGACATGGAGTTAGTTGATAAAGTAATATTTAGAGTTACGCAGCAGTAAGCCTTTTGAAAAGTTAGCAGGTTTCAAAAAATTGCATACGGATTTAATAGATTTTTATCTATACTGCCACTTGAGTATCAGACTTACCAGAGAAATACTAAAAGAAACACAAATATTAAGGATAGGGGAAAATGTTTACTCAGCAAAGATACAAGGTGAACAGAGTTATTGAATGTTGATCTGCTATACTCTTTTATTTTATATTGGTCATTTATAATATTTCTTTCCTAATCCATTCTGTTTGTTGGTTGGTTTTATAGTATTCAAAACTTAGGTTATTTAATTCCAAATCAGTCTTTTTTGCAAGCAATTGTATGGTTCCAAATACTCTATTCCTATGCAATAATAATCCTAATTTGTTAAAAATCTTCAATTTACTATTCCTAAACTTATTATAATGGATATTCGGTGTATGTCTATCAGTAACTGGAACTATGTCACTACTTATGCCATAATACCCTCTGGAATTGTGAAAGCTTATCAATGAGTATTTAATTTATAGTCAAAATCATTAATACATGAATTAAATATTATTTATCTATGATGTCTCTATAGAAATCTGAGTTAGATTTGCCTCAAAACAGCCCACGTTATTAGTGCATTTAAGATCTTGCAATGTGTTTTATAAATCCCTAAGAAATAAAGGTTTATATAATATAGGGTGTTGATACTTTACATACTGGTTTTAACAAACTGGGTTTAATAAATAATTACTTGATCTCTAATATTATTGTTTTATTCCAACGTATTAAAATCAATCCTATGAATAATTTTTATATAGAAATTAGAATATAATTTAAATAAGGGTAATGTTTTTATATGTGTTCTTATTTAATTTCATTAGTCTTTAATTTAACATATTTCATTACATTAAAACTTAAATACTTATGCCCAAAGGGCACAAATTCTTGCTAGTAATGATAATTTACAAGCATTTTAAATTGGTACATACTTCATACTTTGTTATAATATCCATTTATGAACTCTAAATGGCCCTCTGTTGGAAAGAATATTTATTGGATATTTGACACACATTTAAAAGATTGAAAAGGAAAAAAGAATTACATCTAAAACTCGATTTTAAAGGAATATTAATAGCACATATCAGTATAAACCAAATGAAATAATAACACAATTTCACTTGGATTTTTGCTTCTAACAATGAAATTATACATGTCATTGGATATTTGTACTGGAAATCAATTTTGGCGACAAAATATTAGCAATTTTAAAGAAAAATTTGATTACGGATTTTTTCCTGGCAGAACTAAATGAAATCATTTAAAAGAGATAGTATGAGCAGTATATTCTACCTCGGCATTTTATGATATTATTTGTATTATTGTACAAATAATTGTTGAGGGTTGTTATTTTAAAATCTGGTTATAAAAATTTTAATGAAATAGTCATAAAAATGAATACTAAACATTTCAGTTAAAGAATATTAGAAAATTTCTGTTAGATTTCTAAGAGTTCCTCAGCAAGGTTAAACCTATTACATTCACATTCACACAAAATAGAAAATTATAATTCTTCTGTTTTGTTTGTTTCTTATATTTTTTTTTAGTAAACTTGGAGTATCACAAGATCCAAGGTTCAAAATCAGAGTTTATGTTGATATAATCTAAACTGAAAAATTGTCAGATTAAATATATATCTTTTAGGATTCTGCTATAGAGTTTGTAAAGATTTGTGTAGACTGATAAGTATTCAACTTTGTTGCAAGTTGAATCTGCTTCTCAGAACCCAGACTTGGTAAGTGGTTTAAATAGCAGGCTGGGATAGTCTACTATGTGGCATGGTCAAGTCTATATCCAGGATTTTCATTGGCTGATGGTTTTAGTGTGTATATTTCTATTATAATAGAAAAGTTGCAGAAACACACACAACCTATCAAATATCGGACATATTCTGCCAAAATAATAATTCAATGCCTGAAGAAGACAACAGATCAGAAACACGTGTCGCATATGTAAGATAAAAAGAATTTTAAAATTTTTTCTCAGAACATAATACATTTTGCGGACCTTCTTTTTTATAAAATATTGAATTTTCTCCCGTTGGAACCAGAACATTTTTTATATATTTCTATTCACATATACTGAACACTTGACCATGTTCTGTCAGTTACTACAGAGTGTATTCAGTTACTGTCTTTTTTTGTCAGGTGACTGGATGCTAGTCACAGCCTTCCTGTAAAGGTGAGTATGATAGTCATTCTTCAATTTCTGAAAAATATAGGTGCATTTTGTCTTAAATTAGTAAATGCAAGTACAAGAAAGCCAATTTTAAGCTTAAAAACAGCCCTGTTGGTGGCAATTAAGCTAACATACATTGTACAAAAAAAATTGTTAAAAATATTTAAATAAAAAAAAATTATAATAATAATTAAAATTCCAGAAGTGTGGGTCTGGATTTGGTCTGTAAAGTTTTTAATTTTTTCACGGAGTCAGCATATTCCAAAACGATATGATATATTGGTTGATTGGCTGGTTATTTTATTTCATGGCATATCAAATCTCTTTTGGGTCATTTAATAACCTATATTGAGTCATGTGACCAGGGTATGACACTGAACAGGATCGAGTGGTGAGGCACCAATACTGGAGCAGTGGGAGTGTTGAGTCACTCCTATTGCTATTACTCACAGGTCCAAACTAACCAAGTGGTTTTCATGTCAGCGTATGGGTTGATCTGTGCGGTAAAGTAAGGAGCTGATGGTAGGTGTGGCGCTCCACCTCAGATGCTAAAAACAATCTCCTTGGTTAGTAAAAAGGGGATAGACTCCCTCGCTGATTGGCTGATACCAACATTAACGACTTTACTTACTTACTTACATGGGTTAAATATGAATAACCTATATTCAATCTAGGACACTGAACAGTAGGGACGTCCAATCTGACATGTAGATGTGCTTTTATCTTCATCATCATTTTCATAAACAAAGGACCCATTTTTTTTAAGTCAGTCAGTATGATTATTCTAAAGTTTGTTTACAGTACCTGCTGTTGCTTAAGTAGTCACCCAATTAATATTGAACAGGCTCATTGCTGCTTAACTTTGATGATCTAATTATGTGTAGGGCAACAGCTTCTTGTGTCCAGTTGGAGACTACGAGGCAAGCTGTAACTCAATACCGTTCCCACATGGTTGGGAGCATAATGATGGATATCTATCTATCACCATATCCACACTGAGACTATCAGCCAGTTAGGACTCAAGGAATGAGATCACCCACATGCAAGTATGCAAATGCTATAAATATTCAAATATTGGGAAGAAGTTATCCCCTGATCTTATAGAAGCAATACAATACCCTCCATTATTGTGGGAATCCAACTACCATTGAGTTGGCAGACAAGACAGCAAGCAAGCTAGATGTAACTGATAGAGTCCCTGCATTGATTGGAGCATAAGGCAGAATGATGGATATTTATCTAGAACCATATCCACACTAAGATCAGCAACCAGTCAGAACTCAAGGAATGAGATCAAAGGTATTAGCACTATGTGAAATACAACCAGGCTTATCCATGATTTGGATTTGGTTGGCCATTTCTTACAAGGATAATTATTGAAGTCAGTCAGTCTACTGTTGGTTGAACAACAGCAACTGGCTAAGCACAACTGAAGCAGTGTCCAAGACAGTTGGTATTTATGGAACTCAAGAATAGCCCATTCATGTATTTGGGTGATTCCATGCCTTGGGTTCTGATTGGCTGCTTGGTTTCTATGATGTTGTGGAGTTGCATAAATACCCTGTCATTCTGCAGTAGGATTGCAGCAAGATAGGTTCGTATTCAGTTATGACTAATTGTTGCTGTGTCTTACCAATTCGATGGTAATTGGAACTTAATTTGATTATTCTACATTGCACAATACACATCTCCTCCACATGTTTTATATGTTTGGTTTGTTTTGTTTTGTTTTACCAACCTCAGTGGGTCATTTAATGCCGATAAAGTTTTGAAATAAATCAATTCTTAATGCATAATACAATTTTTTTATAAATACATTTTTATATTTAACCCATAGATGGACCCTAACAGGTACTACCACTCCGGGTCAGAGTGGACCAGGAGCAATGGTGATGCAGGGGTGCTCCACATTCCCCAAACCTCCAAAACTGGAACCTCACCATCAGATAGAGTTTAACGTCATTCCCAGGACATGTAGACCCGCAGCCACCGCCTTCTCGCACCCATATGATAAAAAGGGGTTGGGCTTGCCATAAGGGCAATAGGGTTGGGAAAATCATATAGGTGCTAGGGCTTGACGTGACCAGCCGATTGATCGGAGGGGGCCTCTCCGACCGCCAGTGAGTATTGCATGTCATGAACTGCTCATCCACCTGGGCTTTATCTTTATATGTTTGACTATATATGGTAGCATAACAAGTCAGATTTCTGTAATAGAGATTGTTTGGGTTATTAGTGCTGTTTTCATTTCTGTTGTTCCAGACATTTCTTAAATGAACTCTGTATAAGAGAAATCAAAGTAAAGGCAACTTGCCAGTTAACTAATATCACCTCTTTGTTTTTTTTTTCAAAAGGGGCCATTTCCTGGGACCACCTGACAAATACATCAAACTACCCAGATTCTTGTCCATTAAATTGTAACTGTCATCTTTTATAAGTGACACACTTGAAAAGATGTTGGTGCAAGTATTTAAGTTTTAATGTAATAAAATCTTATATTAAATTAGAAAGGCTAATGAAACTAAATAAGAATGCAAATAAAAAGATTTGAATCAGAGGTGGTATAATCGAAAAATAGAACACTGAAACTTACTCTTCCATCACTCATGTCTTTCATTACTAAATTTTCCTAATTTAACTATTTAGTTAAAATAGCTAAATTTTTCTAATTTAGCTATTTTGTTAAGATAGGAAGTAAAAAATAAAAATACAGTTATTTCTTTTTCTTTATGGATTTCTTTTAAGATTTTTCCTTGAGATTTTTGCTTATATACATTAAGATAAAACCAAACAATTAGAAATCAATAATACTAAGCACATACTTATTAAAATCCAATTTTTAATATCAATATGCAAATTATCCTTCCCAGACTGTAAACCGCTATTTTGTTGTTTATATAAATACAATAAGGTAAAACAATTTTATTAATATTGAGGTTTAAATAAAAATAAAATGGAGAATGTGACGTAAATAACAAATTATGACTTGAGTAGTAATATAATTTTGGTTACAGACAGAAAAACACATAATCTCCATTATAATAAGATTTTATTCTTCAAGTCCAGAACTTATTTGCAAAGTGAGAGGCTCTGTGAAATATATTTTTGGTATCCAACTGATAGAATCTGTCGATAATTTCAGATTATGCAATATCAGGAATCCTTTCAGTGAGTCTGTTAGTGTCAGGTTCAGAACCAATTTCTTAAAACCTTGTCACCATTAACTTCTCAATAGATTTACAAGGGTCACTTCGGTGCAGGGACGGATAAAAGGCCATTTTTAAATCGTCTCAGAAACCGATGACCACAATTGCAAAAAGCCAAGAAAAATGAAGTTAACAGATGCAAAGGACAAAGGCGAAAAGTTCAGTGAAAGATGAAGAATCGTCTGGAATGGGAAGATGAGGTGTGGCTACAAGATGCTGACCTATCAATGTCATCAGACGACTGAATAGAAATAATTTGATTGGTTATTTGAAAGGCAGGTTTATAGACTTATCAGATATTTGCTTATGACAATTTATTCTATATCCAGTCCATGACATGCAACACACCACTGGACGCCCTACCGACTGAGCTAAACCAGCCCTCAAGGCTAAAGAACCCCATCTGTCTTACTATTTACCCATAGCTGAGGGGAGAATAAGCTGGTTTGAATCCAGCTCAATCTAAATATTTCAATATGTAAAATGTATAATAATTTTATATATATATTAGGTATAGGCAAAATTCGTCTGCTACAGTTTTTTTAAAAACGAATTAAAATTAATTAAATCAATTATTTAAGATCAAACTTTTGTCTAACTAGATAAGTAGTAACATAATGACCGTCATTAAAAAAAGAAATATATCATTACATATGCAATTTATTTTTAATACATTTAAAATAATCTTTTTTGTCAATTTTGATCCATTCAGCCATTTTGGCTTTTTTAAATGGCTTGTTTACAAATTTAATGTAACATTCGTGATTGCAAAAAAATTTACCAAAAATCAGGTAATTATCCGATTTTAATGAAATTTTCAGTATTAATGAATTTTATAATGTATCAGTTACTTATTTAAACTAAACAAGCGGTCGGAAGGGCCCTCCTCTAATGAATCGGCCGGTCATGACAAGCCCTATGTCCCGGGTATGATATTCAACTATCTGATGGTGAAGTTCCACTACTGGAGTTCTGAGGAATGGGAAGTACCCCTTAATCACCAGATTAATACTCCTAAATCCACTCTGAACCGGAGTGGTAGTACCTATTAGAGTCCCATCTATGGGTTAGATAAAACAAAATGAGTTTTAAAAAATGTTTTTAAAAAATTGAGTACTCACAATGTCTTCGGAATAAAATAACCCAATGGGTTGAAATGCCATAAAACTAACCAACCAACCAAATTTTTATATATTTAATGCAAGACAAAATCTAAATAGGAAGTCAAATAAAGAAATAAAGAGGTCATATTTATTAATTTAAAACTAGCAGAACCTATGGATATACCACAGTATGATAATTTAATTATTACATTTGATAGGTTTGCTTAAGAGCTATTGCAGATACTTCAATATGTAAGCCCTAGCACCTATATGATTGCCATTA
This sequence comes from Doryteuthis pealeii, assembly GCA_023376005.1. Taxonomy (NCBI): domain Eukaryota; kingdom Metazoa; phylum Mollusca; class Cephalopoda; order Myopsida; family Loliginidae; genus Doryteuthis; species Doryteuthis pealeii. Next base: position 92,570,393 of record CM042148.1, on the reverse strand, counting down.
TGGCAAGCCCCAACCCTTGGTGCTAGAAGGTGGTGGTTGAGGGTCTACATGTCCTGGGAATGATGTTAAACTATCTGATAGTGAGGTTCCAGTTCTGGAGGTCTGGGGAATGTGGAGCACCCCTTCATCACCATTGCTCCCTGGTCTACTCTGACCCAGAGTGGTAGTACCTGTTAAGGTCCCATCTATGGGTTAAATAGAAAAATGTATTTATTAAAAACAATTGAGTATCCATTACGAATGACTTTATTTCAAAACTGTATCGGCATTAAATGACCCACTGAGGTTGATATGACATAAACCAAACCAACACAATAAATATAGGCAAACTAATGTATGCATATATATATATATATATGAAATTGATATGTTGAAAAAAACAAAAGATGTTTACAAAAGCATGGGATCATCAGGAGAGAATGTGCAACCTTTTCGGGGCCTTCCTATATATATATATATATATATATACACTCATAAGGAAGGAGGTTTTCATAAATTAACCTAACTTTTAATCAAATACATTTTTAATATATTAAATTATATCTTATTTGGAAAGTTTATTTATTTCAGAGTAAAAACAGAATTTCTGAGTTTCTTTGACACACTATTTTTGTATACCTATTTGTCTCAAATGAAAACCTTTTGCCCAAATTCGACAAATAACATTATAGTCACCATTGAATAATTAATGAATATTATTTATCAAAGTCAGCAAATAAACTTCTATTTTTATATCATGTCACCATAGCAGAATTTCTCATTCTGTTGTGAGACTGGATAGACTGATACTATATATACATATCCATATATATCTCAGTCAATATATATATATGTATTTATATATATATGCGTGTGCGTTTATATGCAATATATATATATACATCTATAAAGTGGCATGACCATTTCAGTTCTTCGGGGAAGTCAACAAAATTACCATAACTGTTCTTGGATAGATAGTAGTTTCCCCATTTCCTTCTCCATGATTTTAAATTCAGAAAAATATGAATAAATCTGACAGTATATAAAAATAGAAATATGAAAAAATATGTATGTGTGGGTGTGTGTGTATGTATATGTGTTTATATGTATATATCTGAATGTGTGTGTGTGTGTGTGTGTGTGTGTGTGTATATATATATATATAAAATAAAATTTTAAAAAATGGACTCTCCCGTCGATTTTCGACGTATGAGGGTTCATACACACAATGAACTCCCACACAGGGATTTGTTTATAGTGGTGAAGGCTTGTATTGGACCATCCACACTTTTTGGCACAATCGATAGGAAAGAATTGGTGCATCAAGGGCTGCCACAAAGCCAATCAACAACCGACCTCAGGAATTTTGAATTCAAAGTTATCCCTCTCCTAGACTGGTTACCTATCCAAGGCTGAAGGGCCCAGTCTGCCCTACTATTTAACCCATAGCTGGAGGGAGAATATATGGATTCATACCTTTCCCCAAGTATATATATATATAATATATATATATATATATATAAATTTATAAAATAAAGTAAAAATAGAAATTTGAAAATATATGTGTGTATGTATTTAATTATGTACATGTATATATATATATATATATGTGTGTGTGTGTGTATATATATACCTGTGTGTGTGTGGGCATATATATATATGTGTGTGTGAATGATTCATCAGAATCTTTTGAAATCAACAGACATGAAATATTTGTTATTCACCTTTCCAATATATTTCCTCATATTTTGTAGCTTTTTTCTTAGTTTATTATTTTCTTCATATTTGTGTATATATATATATATATATATATATGCGTGTGTATATATATGTATACATAGTGTTTTGTCATCCATTCGTCTTGTGAGCAACTAATTTTAATTAGTAGGTTGTGAAGAGTGTCCATGTTATTGAAAGCCACCCCAATGCTGTAAAAAGAGCAAGGAATGAGATGAATAGTCTAAACAACTTTTGCAAAGGCATTTGGATCTTGACTGTTTTTTTTTTTTTTTGGATTTTTTGTTGTTGGTATTTTTCATTCTTTTTTAGACGTAAACATCTTCCCATTTGTTCACCTGACTTCGTTGCTGTTTGCCACTCTGTTAAACAATTTCAATGCCGAGATGAGATGTTTCAATTTGGATGAATTAACATCTACTCTTGTTAGGAGCGGAAAAAAAAAATGGATGCTAAAATGCATTCAAGATGTTTTCTCTTGTTTCATAAATGTTTCTTTAAAGGTTCAAATATTTTATTGCAGAAAATGTCATTTTTATTAATAACATCTGTTACTGGGTGGACTGATTTAAACTGTGTACAATTATGGTAATATAATTTTTAAATATACCAGCATAAAAACAAATTCTTCTGGGCAGTGTAAAAATTAATTTTTGAAAGATATTACCTGAGAGGAGTGGTAGTTAAAAATTCAATGTCAGGGGGTTTGTAAAATCATCAAATTTATTATAAGAGTAAAAAATATAAAACAATTTAATATGGAAACTTAGTTCTGTGCCCCTCAAATAAACTATTGCCTGCATCTATCAATTATTAATTAGATAATTATATTGAATATTTGATACATACATTTGTAAACTTTTTAGTTAAGCTCTTGATATTGAAAAAAATTCCTGGTTGTAAATAATTTTCTCATAAAACTATTCGTTAGATAACTTTATATATTAAAATAAAACAAACTATATGTAAATATATAATAGCAGGCACATATTTATGAAAACATTTTTAAAAAACAATATATATATATATATAAAAAACAATATATATATATATATATATATATATATATAAATAGATTATACACAATTTATTATTTGCTCTACTTAGGTATTGAGCACTTTTTACTTATTAGCTTTAGTCTCCTGGCGGGTTTGTATGTATATATATATATATCTTATATATATATATATATATGCATATAAATTGTTTTTTCTTTTGGCAAAGATATTGTACTAATAGATTATTTTTTGTTGGTACGATTATCTTGGTCTTTTTTTCTTCCCGGTTGATGTTTGGTAGTATATTTTTACAATCAAACTATTTGCTGGTTTTTTTCTCACCGCGAGGATTTACCAACAAGTTTGGTATGTTAAATATATTATATATATATATATATATAAAGTAAAGTAAAGTCGTCGGGGCGGCTTAATGTCAGTATCAGCCAGACAGCGAGGAGTCTATCCCCTTTTCACTTGTGTTAGACCAAGGAGATTATTTTAGCATCTGAGGTGGAGTGCCACACCTCCCATCAGCTCCTCACTTTACCACACAGATCTGTGCTACTCATACGCTGAGTTGGCGAGGGCCGGTATCGAACTAGGAACCTTGTGGTTTCTAGCCGAACGCTCTACCGACTGAGCTAATCCACTGACAATACTATAATCCTCAATTAAACTAATTATAAAAAACGCCAATAAATCCTGGAGACAATTTGCATGTAAAATAAAATACTTAACATAAATAAAATAGCATTTAACACTGGCAACAAAAATACTAAATATTTTTAATAACCACCACATTAACCATAGCATCCCCAATTACAATAAACCTTCCTAACTGAATAAACCTGCAACTACACACAAAAAACCTTCCAAATAGATAAAACTCATACAAAAAAAAATACAAAAAAACAAAAAAAACCCAGCTAAAACCAATAATTCCCCTAGAAGATGACCATCAACATGGTTGAAAGCGCTTTGGTACAAAATATGAGCACCTTCTCTGCCATTTGAACCCTGATATAAAAGAAATGATCAGAAAGCTTGAATGCATACACTTAAAATTCATCAAGATGAAATATTCCATGGTTTTTGATAAAACCTACTTAAGTATATATATATATATGTGTGTGTGTGTGTGTGTGTGTGTGTGTGTGTGTGTAGATGTATAGGAAATAATTAAAGAAAACAAAAAAAAAGTTCTAATAGATAAACATTGTTTTGCCTTTGGACTGCTTTATTTTTGCCAATATTTTGGGTGGCCTCAACCCTTTATCAAGGTTTTTGTGTAGAAAACTGAGTATACTCCTAGTTTCCTATGCTTCCAATATCAACTGAAAACGTTCCCAAGAACAATACATTGATACATAACTACATGTGTGTATATGAATAGGAAAATAAAATTACAAATGAATAAAACAGGATAGTTATTTACATTGAATAAGTAGGTATGTTTATAATTAAACATTTACAAATCAATCAAATTTCGGCTTTAAATACCCCCTAAGGTGTTGATAGGCCAGTAAACAAATAAAGCAAAACAAGCTAAACCATACACATATTCAAACATGTAAGTGTGAGATGATTTAACCTTTGAACTTTCAGCACCTTGGCCTTCAGGTGGACTGAGCTCTTGAAAAGGGAAAACTCAAATTTCTCATGTTCCTACCTCTATTCATATTAGAAACAAAAAAAAACATTAAAAAATAACATTGCAAAAATATTTTCTGTTTACTTTCTGACATTTGCAAAGAGGTATGCCAGTTGTATCATATCTGTCATCAACTGGAGATGGATCTTCATCAAGAACCATTTCAGCTTTACACACACATACATTATATATAATATATGATATATATTTATAAACATATATCATATATCTGTCACTATCAGATTCTTGATAATTATAATTTCTGAATTTATCTAACTGATAATCGTCACTATTTCCAGCACTTGCAAAACTTGTAAACAAAGTAAATGTCTACGTTGTTTTCAGAAAATAGTACAGGGAGTGTTGGTTGTTGTTTGGTTTCAACAACAAACAGGGTCCAAAAGAGAAGGAACCATCACTGTGCTATCACTTAATCAGAAATCTACCAGGAGAAAGTTGGTTGGTTGGTTGGATTTTATGGCACGTCAACTCTTTTTGGGTTATTTTATGCTGAAAAAAATTTTGTTTCATTCATTCTTAATAGAGGTTGAGATCAGTTAGTCTACTGTTGGTTTGAATAACAGCAACTAGCAAAGCACAACTGAAGCAGTGTCCAAGACAGTTGGTATTTATAGAAATCAAGAATGATCGATTCATGCATTAGGATGATTCCATTCCTTGAGTTCTGATTGGCTGCTTGGTTCCAATGATATTGTGGAGTTTTATAAATACCCTGTCATTCGGCAGTAGAATTGCAGCAAGACAGGTTTGTATTAAGTTACAACCGCTTGTTGCCATGTCTTACCAATTCGACGGTAACTGGAACTTAGTTTGATTATTCTTCAGTATTCAACAGTTATTTCAAACACAATTGTTGATTTGAGCAACAAGCTAAGCACAACTGAACCAGTGCCAAGACAATTGGTACTTATGGGAATCCAGAATAGTCCACTCATGCATTTGGGTGATTCCATTCCTAGAGTCCTGATTGGCTGCTTGGTTTCTATGATGTTCTGAGGCTTCATAAATACCCTGGCATTTTGCAGTAGTATTGCAGCAAGACAGATTCATATTAAGTTATGATTACTTACTGCCTTGTCTTACCAAATCGACGGTAATTGGAACTAGTATGATTATTCTACACGAACCAACCATGGCAAGGGAAGATAACTCATTTTGGACTATGTCCACCAGACTTTGTTTTACTAACCCAACAAGGGCCACCTGTTGGCCATAGATGGTGACATATATATTTACCAACCCCTCCACACAAGCAGGATGTGACACAAGGTCAATTTCTTAAGCGGAGTTTAACAGGTTTGAATTCAGAGTTTTCCTCTCCTAGACTGGTTGCCTAACCAAGGTTAAAGAGCCCAGTCTGCCCTACTATTTACCCATAGCTGGAGGGAGAGAAGGATTCATACCTTTCCCAAGGGTATTAGTGCTAAGTGAAATGCAATTACCACGTCCAGGATTTGAACTTGGGGTGACGAGTCCATTTCCCATGACTTTAACCATTACACCACGCGCTTCCTACAAAGATGCTGACATATAATACCTGAGGACAGGATGATGGTGGCTGAGTCATCCGTGGTCCCATGACATGTAGCACTCTACTTCAGCCCTTATTTGGGCTGGATGGGTGGTCCAAGAAGCCCAATCTGATCAATTGGCTGATATTTGTATGTGTGTGTTTGAGCAGGATTTTTTTTTTATCATAGTCGTCAGAAAACAATTTGTTCTTAATTTCTCATCATGTCTGTTTAATCACGCACATATCTGCGTAGACAACATACTTTTCAAAAGCCTAAACATTAACATACATTGCAAATTGCATCTTTTCATTAAAATCAAATTAAAAATTTAAATTAACTTTTGGCTTTTTTTCAAAACTATTGCATATATATATATATATATATATATATATATATATATATATAAAAAACAAATTACACACGAATAAAGTAGGATAGTTATTTATTTGTCATTTATATACAATATAATCTATGTATAAAGAATGATTCTGTATGTCTGTCTGTACAATAACCAAGCGCATGTCCTAGCCAATTTTTCTCAATCTATTCATATCTATCTATATGTCTTTCTCTTTTTGTCTTCTCTTCACCCTCCTTCTCTTCTTTTTGTCTTCTCTTTCACCCTCCTTCTCTTTTGTCTCTCTTTCACCCTCCTTCTCTTTGGTCTTCTCTTTCACCCTCTTTCTCTTTTGGTCTTCCCTTTCACCCTCCTTCTCTCTTTTTCTTCTCTTCACCCTCTTTCTCTTTTCTCTTTCTCTTTTTTCTTTCTCTTCCCTTCTTTCTCTTTTTTTCTTCTTCTCTCTCTCCTTCTGTTTTGGTCTTCTCTTTTCACCCTCCTTCTCTTTTGGTCTTCTCTTTCACCCTCCTTCTCTTTGGTCTTCTCTTTCACCTTCTTCCTCTTTTGGTCTTCTCTTTCACCCTCTTTCTCTTCTTTCACCCTCTTTCTCTCTTCTCTTTCACTTCTTTCTCTTTGTCTTCTCTTTCACTCTCCTTCTCTTGGTCTTCTCTTTCACCCTCCTTTCTTTTGTCTTCTTTTCTTCTTTCTCTTTTGGTCTTCTCTTCACCCTTTCTCTTTTTGGTCTTCTTTCTCTTTTGGTCTTCTCTTCTTCTCTTTCACCCTCTTTCTCTTTTTGTCTTTTCTTTCTCTCTCTCTTCTTTTCTCCTCTTTGTCTTTCCTTCTCTACTTTTACCCTCTTTTCTCTTTTTTCTTCTCTTTCACTCACAACCCCCACAACACACAAAACAAAAAAGCAAATATCTTCTGTTGTTCAACTGCGCTACCTGCTTTGCATCTGTTGGCAAAATGAGAATTTATTTGGCAAGAAATAAAAGACACCATGTTTCTCAGTGATTCTCTCTACATATTCAACTAATTTAATCAGCATGTGTTTCATTTTGAAATCGGTTAGCGCGCTCTTGTAATAATAAGACTTTTGATGCTGCTTCCACGTGTGGATGAGGTCAAAGTTTAGAAAAACAGAACTTACAATACTGACAGCCCGAAAAGAGCGTCTCTCTTTGACTTGAGCATTTGGGATAGACAATGAGACATTTGATAGTTCTGTTGTAGACTTTGGTTTTGTTTATCTTTTCGATTGGAGCAGTGTTAAAACAATTAGCCACTTGATGGAAAATGCATCCTCAGCATTACATTTGGGCCATATCGAAACCTTTTATGCAGTAGTTTGGTAAATAACAGATTAAAAAATTATTTTTAGTCAATAATCATTTACTAGAGGGTTGAGAATACCCAATAAGCACTACATGCCAAGAGAGATTTACTGTAAAGCATATACTGATTGAGTGTGTAGACTTTGATCTAGTGCAAACAAAATACTACCAAGCAAATAATTTGAAAAAAACTTTTCATGAAAATAAGACGATCCAGGATTTTACATTTCCTAAAAGTAAACTAGTTCTAAAAAATACGAGTAATTGAACAATAGTTAAAATCTATACATATATACATTTGTTTTCTACCAAACTACCGCTATGAACCCAAAAATTAGTCGGCATTAAATGACCTATCAAGGTTGATATGCCATAAACAAAAAAAAAAAAACAATACTTGGAAAGTACGAGGGGAAGTCAAAAAGTAATGATATTTTGTTTAGGATGAAGAATAATCAAAGTTCCAATTACTGTCGAATCAAGCAGCCAATCAGAACTCAAGGAATGGAATCATCCAAATCACCCAAATTCATGAATGGTCATTCTTGATTTCTATATATACCAACTGTCTTGGACACTGCTTCAGTTGTACTTAGTTAGCTGCTGTTATTCAAGCCAACAGTAAACTAATTGAATTCAATATAGGACATGTATAATTACCAACACTGGCACATGTATTATACATTAAAATGAAGCTGGTCCTCTGTGGATCACATCCCTACTTCTACACACAGTCACCGTTTCTTTCAATCACAATGTTCCACCGTCGATTGAGAGCATGAGTCCCTGCCCAGTAAGATATAAATTCTAAAATGCACATACGCGATTTTCAAACCATGCATTGCGGTGGAATGGTTTGCAAACTAGTCTCTCACATCCACTACTGTTTTAGCAAGTTCAGTTCTCTCTGGATGCCCCATACCTGTGACCTTGTGTCACATCCTACCCATGGCAAATGGGCTAGGACAAAATGGAGGTGTGTGTTGTAATGGTTATTTTTGTAGGAAATAGACTTGGTGACATGAGTTCAAATCCTGGATGAGGCTATTTGCATTTTACATTGCGCTAATTTTTGTTGCCATAATTCTAGCGATGGTTTGCCATCGATAAAAAGTCTAAATTAGCCAAATTCTATTATAAAAGAAAAGTAATTCTTGTGTTCTTTTACTTTTAATTAAGATAAATACCTTGTGATAAGAGAGATTCTAATACTCATGTTATGTGCTTCCAAAATTTTCACTATAGTGGGGCTTATTGTTGGTATCAGCCTAACAGCAAGGTAATCTTCTTTTTACAAGTGCTAGATCAGGAGAATTTTTATTGTTTCTGAAGGGGAGCGCCACAGCTATTATTGTAGAATAAACATATTCACTGTAAAAGCAATATTTAAATTACCATCAAATTGGCAAGACAAGGCAACAAAAGGCTACTGCCTAATGGCTGGTTATCAAGCACCATAACACCACAGAAATGAAGCAGCCAATCAGGTCTCAAGTCCAAATGCATAAATTAAATATTTCTGAGTGCCATAAATACCAGCTGCTTTGGGCACCAGTCAGTTGTGCTTAGTTGTTGTTATTGTTGTTCAAACCAACAGTATACTAACTCACTCCAACATGGCACTGCAAACAGGATACAAACCTGTGAGGGAAATTCCCATTAGATTTTGAATCCATGCTTTACTGCACAAATGTGCTGAGTTGGCGAGGACCAGTATGAAATCCAGAACCTTGTGGTTTAAAACATTTAATTATTAGCATTAGATGGGAATACTTGATACTATACAACAGTATTGAAGTCATTCAGTCAGTCTACTATTGGTCTGAACAACAGCAACTGAGCAAGCACAACTGAACCAGTGTCAAGACAACTGGTACTTATGGGAATTCAGAATAGTCCACTCATGCATTTGGGTGATTCCATTCATTGAGTCCTAATTGGCTGCTTGGTTTCTATGATGTTCTGAGGTTTTATAAATAACCTGCCATTTTGCTGTAGTCTTTGCAGCAACTCAGGTTCGTATTAAGTTATGACTACTTGCTGCCTTGTCTTACCAATTCGATGGTAATTAGAACTAGTATGATTATTCTACAAACAGTATGCAAATCATTTGAATAAGATAGGAATACTTTATGTTATATAACTGAAACCAAAAAAACAAACTCTTAAACAAATTAAAAAATCAAATGAACATGATTCCCTAACATCAAGGCATAAAATAACCTATATGTATCAACATGCAATATAAATCAGTCAATCAATACTCTCACCTCTGATTGGTCAGTGCTTTTGTTTGTTACTATTATGTTACACTATAGTAGTACTAATAATAGTTATTTTTAAATTCATTTTCTGATGAAGACATGTCAATCATTATTGTTATTAATTTTGACTAGGATCATCTTTCATCTCTGCTAATTTTACTTGCCCTTTTTTATTGCTACTCACATACACACATGTAGATATATATATATATATATATATATATACATATACATATATATACATATACATATGTAGGGGAGAAAAACACACACACATATCTCTCTCTCTCTATATATATATATATATGCACATCTGTATATACATATCTATATATACATATATATACACACATCTATATATACATATATATACACACATCTATATATACATATATATACACACATCTATATATACATATAAATGCACATCTATACATACATATGCATATACATCTATATGCATATATATGCATAAATCTATATGCATATTTATACATCTATATATATATATGCACATAGATGTATGTGCATATATACTATTTGATATATAAATGCATATTTATATATACATATGCACATACATATATATATACATATATATATACATGTACACACAAATACTAACACATACGTATGCATAAACATATATAAATATTCATAAATACTCACAAATGTATATACACATACGCGCACAAATATTTACACATATGCATAGACATACATATATACATATGCACACAAAAATACTTACACATATGTATACATATAACATTACAATGCAGAAAGGTGCCCATCAAAAACAAGAATAATAATGATTGACAGAACTTCATCTCGAAAATAAATAAAACATTACCCAGTAATTTATATCAACGAAATATGCAATGTCCATCTTTTGATTATGGATTAAAACCTTACAAGTATTTCCCAATTAAATTTAGACAAACGCCAAGCAATATCTAGTTTGGCAACAAGATAATCAAATTAATTTCAATTTCCTATATTGATTAACTGACTGATTGACTAAACCACTTGGATAAATTTAAATCCCCCCCCACACACACACATATGAGTGGGTCGGTGTGTATGTGCCATGCAAGTGGCAGATGAATTCTGGTTGATTTTACAAGGATAGAAAAGGTTGCGCAAAAGAAAACATGTTTAGATTTTAGATAACAAAGTTAGACTAAGTTAATGCAATTCATCAACTTAGCATCTTGTTTGGAGGTGAATGATTTAAATTAACGAGAGAGAGAGAGAGAATAAAAGGGAGATGAGAGGATGTAGTGAGAGAGACAACTAGAGGGGGAGAGAGAGAGACAACTAAAAATGGAGAGAGAGAGAGCTGAAAAGAGAAAAAGAAGGGAAGAAAGAAGAATTCTAAAAATTAAGAAGAGAGAGAGAGAGAGAGAGAGAGAGAGAGTATAAAAGGGAGATGAGAGGACGTAGTGAGAGAGAGACAACTAAAAATGGAGAGAGGGAGGGAGAGAGAGAGAGATGGAAAGCTGAAAAGAGAAAAAGAATGGAAGAAAGAAGAATTCTAAAGATTAAAAAGATTGAGAGAGAGAAAGAGAGAGAGAATAAAAGGGAGAGGATGTAGTGAGAGAGACAACGAGAGAGGGAGAGAGAGAGTTGAAAAGAGAAAAAGAAGGAAAGAAAGAATTCTAAAAATTAAAAAGATTGAGAGAGAGAGAGAGAGAGAGAGAGAGAGAGAGAGAGAGAGAGAGAGAGAGAGAGAGAATATAAAAGGGAGATGAGAGAACTTACTGAAAGAGAAAGACAGCTAAAAATGGAGTGAGAGAGATCTAGGAAAAGGAAGGGAAGAGAGAATTCTAAGCACAAAAAGGAAAGCATTGAATTAACGAGAGAGAGAGAAAAAGAAAATAGTGAGAGATAAAAAGAAGGAATTAGAGAGACAAGGGAAGAAAATAAAAGAGAGATGAAGGTGATGGAAGAGAGACAACTAAAAATAGAGAGAGAGAGATCTGAGAAAAGGAAGAGAAGAGAGAAAAATTATTAAAAACAAAAAAGGAAAGGTTTGAATTAGCAAGAAAGATAAAAAGAAAATCATGAGAGAAAGTGAGAGACAAAAAGGAAATACAAGAGTGTGTCAAAAATTAATGCCATTTTCTTTATTTCAGGTGAAGTTTTTTTGTTTTTTTTTTACAAAACTAAGTCCTACGTTGAGACCCTAACAAGGCTCAGAGATATTGATTTGATTAATTTTTCTTTTCAGAGTGGCTGGATCAATGCAAGGTCTTTTTTACATAGGGATTTTAACTCTTAATATCCTGTTGAGAATTTTCTAAGTGCAGAGCTCCAGTCTTATAAGGTTTTATCAATAAATGGCTAAAAATGGCCTTTTCATTTAAAGTTACCTGTTATTTCCATTTTAAACAAAGGCTATCTATTGAAGTCCATCAGCTAAACCGAATTAAAGCAGTGTTTGATCCATTCATGAGTCAAGGTGATTTGGGTCATTTCAAGTTCTGATTGGCTGCCTGACTGGTTGATTTGCATGACACTGTGGAGTCTTATATATACTTGGTTGGCAGCGAGTTTGTATTCAGTTACAATCGCAAAGTTCGACGGTAATTGGCTACAATTCTTAATTTGGGGTTGATTAGGAAAATGAATGTGACTTCCGGCAGGTGGAATGAGGTGGTATAGGACATTAAGAGTTTTAATGGAGCATCCTGTGAGGATCCAACACCAGATTCAGTAATAATAGATCTGCAAGACTAACGTTTTTTAAACCCCCCCCCACTTTTCTACCCAGGCCATACCGGGTAGCCACTTCTAGTTCATAAATAAAACAAAGACAATGACAGGAAACTTTTTATGGTGAAGGTAAGTATAACATTTTTATAGAGATTTTTTTTAGCATTTCCACAGACTTTTCTCCCAGCGGGACAATCTGGACAAGTTCCAAACTTTCTGTTAAAGAACCCCCCCCCAAAAAAAAAATCCAAAATCACGCACAATACTCACTTCTACATATTAAGTATAAAATCACTAAATTTCTTTAGACCAACTTTGACTATCTCACTAATGAACAAAACCAAAAACCCAAAAGAACTTTGTATTTTTTTCCTTTACTTTTGATAATGAAGCTCTTTTTCTACATCCCCCGGTGTGAGGTTCTCCATCTATCAAATAATATTTAAAATCATTTAATCTCAGTTGCTAGAACATTTGTCTGGGAATCACAAGGTTCCCGGTTTGATACTGGTCGTCACCAACTCAGTGTTTGTTTTGTTTAACGGCATATCAACCATGGTGGGTCATTTAATGCTGGCAAAGTCTTGAAAGATTCATAGTGATAGTTTGGAAGAAAATTTTTAAAACTCAATTTGTTTTTGTAAACAAATTTTCTATTTAACCCATAGATGGGACCCTAATAGGTGATACCACCTCGGGTTATAGTGGACCTGGGTGCAATGGGGATGAAGGAGTGTTCCACATTCCCCAGACCCCCAGAATTTATTTATTTATTTATTTATATGTAAAAAAAAAAAAAATTGGTCGGGGCGGCCTAAAGTCGGTATCAGCCAGTCAGTGAGGAAGTCTATCCCCTTTTCAATAGCGCTAGACCAAGGAGATTGTTTTGCCATCTGAGGTGGAGTGCCACACCTACCATCAGCTCCTTACTTTACCGTACAGATCCCTGTGCTACTCATACACTGAGTAGGCGTGGACCGGTATCGAACCCGGAACCTTGTGGTTCCTAGTCCGACGCTCTACCGACTGAGCTATACTGGCCCTCTTGACATTTGACCAGACTTGAACGTAATTGAAAAAATATATTAATGCAAACAAAATACTATTATAGCCACCAAACAGAAATAATAAGATTTCATGATATTTCACACGTGTACACAAGCATGAAAGGGGCGGGGCATTTTCTTGGTTTCTCTGAGTGGAAATTTCTCTTATGACTGACAGTGTAGAATCTCAAGATTCAAGGCAAAAACATTCTACAAAACTAACTCATCCCTTAATTTTCTTGGCAACAACAAGAATTCTTTGAGACCGTCTTCTCTATAAATGCCAACAGAGTCCCTTTTGAGGCACTATTTCTTTCTCTGATGTGATTTTATTGAATTATCTTCCCTTAAAAGAGACATCACAAGCAAGATGTTTCTTTGTCAAAGACAGACATTAATATTTTCAAAGTGAGGCCACAAAAGTATTTGAAGACCGTTTTATAATCGTATGACTGTAGGAAGAGCCATAAACATCAAACATTTTGTTGCTATTGTAAAGAATCAAATACTACCTAATTTTTACACTTTTAAAGAAAAAAAAATCACAAGCTCCTGACAAACAATATGTTTGAATTTTATTTATACTTTCATTCTCTCTTTCTCTCATATATATATATATATATATATATATATATATATAAATGAAGATGACTTACTAGGGAATAAAATATCCAGTTAATCGCTACTTCAGCAGTTGCTACAATAATTAACTGAATAAGTCAGGGTTATAAAGAATATAAAAGTGCTTGATATATATATATGTTGAAAAAAATAAATAAAGGAAAGAAAGTATAGAAGGGATAGAATATTTTTTCAACATACCATTGGATTCACTTCCTGTTTCATTTTACATATATATATATATATATATATATATATATATATATATATATATATATATTAGAAAAAAATTAAGGGAGTTAAATTCACTCTACTTATGTATTGAGCACTTTTATATTCTTTATAACCCCAACTTATTCGATTAATTATTATAAGTTGCGATTAACTCAATATTTTATTCTTCAGTAATACCTTTAGAAAATAAATTTATTTCGACTTTGCCGTCTCATCAGTTCTGTTTTATTTTTTTAAAATTATTTCACAGCTGGTGAAATAGTTTAAAAAAAAACAGAACTGATCAGATGGCAAAGTCGAAATAAATTTATTTTCTAAAGGTATATATCCTTTATTTATTATTTATCTATGATCTCATATATGTAAAAATGTATACACAAATCTTTATATGTACGTTTGAGTTCTCAGTTTTGGTTGAATCTTATCAAAGTAACACATGATATCCACTTGTGTGTGCATGTGTGAATAATATCAATTATTTCTGTGATAGGATTCAACCAAAATAGATTTTTTTAAATGCCAGATACATAGCTATTTATATATGTGGAAAATTTTTTCGAAAAATCAGTACTAAAAATTTTTTTCACTATGTTTGAAGCTAAACTTGTTGTAGTTGAAATAGATTATTACAAGAAGCAAATTTATATATATATATATATATATATATATATATATAGAAGCGACATCTCAACCATTGATGGCAAACTCCTAAACTCTGTAGAACAATTTAGATACTTAGGCAGTAACATTTCCTCCACAGAAAACAATGTTAATGCACGTATAGGTAAAGCATGGGCTGCTATAAATAAATTATTGATCATATGAAGGTCCAATCTCAGACAAGTTAAAGAGACAGTTCTTTCAGGCCGTTGTCGTGTCAGTACTGCTGTATGGCTGCACCACCTGGACCCTTACTAAGCGACTAGAGAATAAACTAGATGGGAGCTGCGCAAGAATGCTGCGGGTGATCCTGAACAAGACGTGGAAACAACACCCTACGAAAAAAACAGCTGTACGGCCACCTACCACATATCACCCAAACCATCTGTGTAAGACGGACAAGACATGAGGGACACTGCTGGAGAAGCAAAGACGAACTCATAAGCAACGTCCTTCTGTGGAAACCAGCACATGGACAAACCAGTGTGGGCCGACCAGCAAAAATGTACGTTGATCAGCTCTGTGCGGATGCAGGATGCTGCGCAGAGGAGTTCCCGATAATGATGAGCAAGAGGGACGGATGGAGAGAGATTGTCATGGATATCCGCGCTGAAAGCGTAACAAGATGATGATGATATATATATATATATATATATATATATATGCAGTACACAATCCACTCACTTCAGTTGGTTAATCTGTTATGTAACTTTGAAAGGCATTCAAGTTATCTGTGAATCTTTCTCAATCACCTTAACCGGAAAGTAATAAGAACTCTTGCACTAAAAAGTGGATTGAACTATTCATAGAATTTCAGAAGTCAGAGACTTTTACTGCTCGCAGACATAGTTTAGAACACATCAGCAATCAGGAGTCACTAAAAGACCTAATCAAAAAAACTTTCATCCGATCTTCTGGCTGCCCATAAATACAGGTAAGACAGACCGCTTAAGGTTCTGTCTTTTTCACTCGGCAATCAGCCAACACATCACACAGGACAACAGAAACTTTTTTTTTGGCACCATATTTTTTTTTCTTTCATTCTATGAACAGTCTGAAAATACTCAGCTTAACACATGAATTCTTGCTTTGTTCAATTTTCTATGGTTAATAAAAAAAAATCTCTCTACTAAATCAGCCATCATCATTTACTATAGGGTACAGAATCCCCAATATGCACTACATGCCAAGAGAGATTTACAGTGAACATATACTGCTAGAGTGTCTAGACTTTGATCTAGTGCGAACAAAATACTACCAAGCAAGTAATTTGAAAAAACTTTTCATGAAAATAAGACCATCCAGGATTTTACATTTCTTAAAAGAAGTGCTTTGCCTGAGCCCCTAAACCAATG
Source organism: Doryteuthis pealeii (assembly GCA_023376005.1). NCBI lineage: Eukaryota > Metazoa > Mollusca > Cephalopoda > Myopsida > Loliginidae > Doryteuthis > Doryteuthis pealeii. The sequence continues at coordinate 92,553,924 of CM042148.1, read as the reverse complement.
TATGAGGATGCCCCAAAAATCAAAGGAATTGTAACAGCCTCACCCAGTGTTGCTCTGGCCCCTAAGCCAATGCCGATAAAAATCACACATGCATTGTCGATGCAGCTCCCCTATAATTGGCCAGGCTGAAAGGAAGTAATTTTTTCTCAAAGGCCATACACCCATGCAGCGTAGTGGTGCAGTTATGAAGATGTAGAATAAACATTATACTCCCTGTAAAAGCAATATTACAATTACAGTTGAATTGGCAAGACAAGGCAACAAGCAAGCCATAACACAATACAGATTGCATTGCCACAAGCCTACTGCACAATGCTAGGTTATTTATCAAGCATTGTAACATCACAGAAACCAAGCAGCCAATCAGAATTCAAGGGAGGAAATGCATGGATAGAATATTTTTGAGTGCCATAAATACCAGCTGCTGTGGGTACCAGTTCAGATGTGCTTATTTAGTTGTTGATGTTGTTCAAACCAACAGTATATTAACTCACTCCAACATGGCACTGTGAACAGGATATGAACCTGTGAGGGAATATCCTATTGAATTTTGAATCCATACTTTACTGCACAAATCAAAGCTGTGCTACTAATTTGCTGAGTTGGCAAGGACCAGTATGAAACATGGAAACTTGTGGTTTAAAATAAGCAACCAATCAGGACTAATGGAAGAGAATCACCCAAAGGCATGAATGGAATATTCCTGAGTGCCATACCAGCTGCTTTGGGCGCCAATTCAATTGTGCTTAGTTGTTATTGTTCAAACCAACAGTATACCAAGTATAACTTTGGCTACTTGTTGCACCATTTTGTAATGATGTTCATAAAAATGCATTTTAAATGTAACGTATTTTCCTAAAATATATTATGAAATAAATTGTAGAGGCAATATTTCAATTGTCGTTGAATTGGCAGACAAGGTAACAAGCAAACCATAACTCAATACGGATCCTGCATTGTTGAAATCCTTGTGCACAATGGTAGATTATTTAACTGGGACCATAACACTACTGAAACCAAGTGGCCAATCAGGAATCAAGGAATGGAATCAGCCAAATGCATGAATGGAATATTCCTGAGTGCCATAAATACCAGCTGCTTTGGGCACCAATTCAGTTGTGCTTAGTTGTTATTGTTCAAACCAACAGTATACCAAGTCACTTCAACATGTAGAATGAACATCCTGTTTGCAGTGCCATGTAAAGATTTATGTAGATTGAAGCAGATACAACTAGCAACATAGTTGAATACTGTTCAGTCTACACAAATCTCTACATATGACGATGATGATGAAGCATTAAGACAGTAACTGAATACACTCTGTAGCAACTGACAGAACATGGTCAAATATAACTTGCTTGGAGTCTTGAAATGCGTCCTCAAGACTTTGGTTCCAAGTGATTTGGGAATCCTGTTTGCAGTGCCATGTACAGATTTATGCAGACTGAAGCAGATACACCAGTTGTACTTAGTTAGTATACTTTTGGTTTTAACAACAACTTAATTCAACATAAATTAATGTGATTAAAATAAAAAAATATTCTACTTAAAAATAAATGTTTAAAAGATATTTTGTCTGCGCACTTCAATTTTTAAAAAAATTAGTGAAATAGATCACTAATTAGAACTGAGCCTATTCTAGTAGTGACCCACCGCAAGCAGAGTTTAACAGGTTTGAATTCAGAGTTTTCCTTTGCCTAGACTGGTTGCCTAACCAAGGTTAATGAGCTCAGTCTGCCCTACAATTTACCCATAGCTGTAAGGAGAGTAGGTAGATTCATACCTTTCCAAAGGGTATTAGCATGATGTGAACTGTACTTTTGTCCAGGATTTGAACTCTATTGGATACCTAAGTAATACGTATCTCACAAGCTGTTGCGGACAGTTTTATTATCCTTATGTCTCAAGTTAAAAATCATTGCCCAACAAAATACAACTATCAATATTGATCTCATCTAATAAATCAATGGACAGATTTTCAAAGTCTTAATTTCGAGTCATAAATATAACTTTTCAAGTCCCAACTCCTGTATGTCAGCCTTGTAGGAGGTTTGCTTCCGGGGGTACCATCATACTACACTCTGTAGCAACTGACAGGACATGGTCAAGTATAACTTGCTCGGAGTCTTGAAATGCGTCCTCAAGACTTTGGTTCCAAGTGATTTGGGAATCCTGTTTGCAGTGCCATGTACAGATTTATGTCGACTGAAGCAGATACAACTAGCAACACAGTTGAATACTGTTCAGTCTCCACAAATCTCTACAGATGATAATGATGATGATGATGATGATGATGATGCTTATTTATTTTTTGGCTCAAGTTGGTCGAGTGATCAAAGAAGAGCCGTTGAGATTGACCAACATACTTATAAATAGACAATTAGCATCAAACGACTCCTCACAAGACACAGGAGAAAATGCATTTGAAAGACGGGACGACAAAATCCAGCGTTTCTATTATTGCAGCCACCACTAATTATTTATTAGTTGGCTTTATAAGTGAACGGTCGAACCGGAGGAAGAAATGCAGGTTTCTCCAGCCGGCCTGCCTTGTCAGCCAATATAAACGATTATGAAAGGTTACTAAATATTTGATTGGCTGTCAACCTTTCTGTCATTGCTATCATCAATGCCAACTTCGTTGTAATCACCATTATCTGCAATCCACGGTAATAACTGTATTATCATTGCCGACACCGTCTTCATTATACAAGGCGGACATTTTCTTATTTCTCCACTTGCTGTCGGTATAATAATTATAAAACTCCAACCACTGCTATCCTTGTCATTGTCTCACTTCTCATATTGTCGTCATTCCCATAAAAATTAATCTTATCATTATCAGTATCAATGATATCAGTGCTATTATAAAAGGCGACAACTATTATTAACGTTATCCTAAATGGGAAGATAATTACACATTGCATACTTATGAGTACAACAGTAAATTTGTAAGCTAATGATGAAAGAAAGTATTTATTTTACGCCCAGAATATATATTTACAGATATGAAATCATTACAGAAACAGTGTTCAATATCTGCTACTAGTATCAAACACTACCCAATTTTGGAGCTTTGGGGAGTGTGGAGTATCCCTTTATTGCCATTACTCTCAGATCCACTCTGACCCAAAATGGTAGTACCTGTTAGGGTCCCATCTATAGGTTTAATAGAAAATTACCATTATTATAAATAATTGGATAATTATACATTGTATAGAGATAAGTACAGCAGTATATTTGTAAACTGATAATGAAAAAAACATCTATTTTACACGTAGATGGTTTGGTTTGGTTTGTTTTACGGCATATCAACCTCAGTGAGTCATTTAATGTCGATAAAGTTTTGAAATAAATCAATTCTTTATGGATAATACAATTTTTTATAGATACATTTTTTACACGTAGAGTATTTATTTTCAGATATAAAATCATTACAGAAACAGTGCTCAATATCTGCTATTAGTATCAAACACTACCTAATTTTTACATCTAAGGGTGAAGTTCCAATTTTGGAGCTTTGGGGAGTGTGGAGTATCCCTTTATTGCCATTACTCTCAGATCCACTCTGACCCAAAATGGTAGTACCTGTTAGGGTACCATCTATAGGTTTACTAAAAAAACTAAGTTTCAAAAACATCTGTGAAAACATTACCATTATTATAAATAATTAGATAATTACACATTGTGTACAGATAAGTACAACAGTATATTTGTAAACTAATAATGAAAAAATCATTTGTTTTATGCACATAATATATATTTACAGATTTAAAATCATTTTTAAGGACAATACTATTGTCTTGTAACCTTTATAGGAACAGTGCTCAATATCTGCTACTAGTTTCAAGCACTACCGCATTTTTACATCTAAGGATGAAGTTCCAATTTTAGAGCTCTGGGGAGTGTAGAGTATCCCTACATTGCCATTACTCTCAGATCCACTTTGACCTGGAGTGGTAGTACCTGTTGGGGTCCCATCTATAGGTTTAATAGAAAAAAATAAGGTTGTAAAAAATGTGTGAAAACATTACCATTATTATAAATAATTGGATAATTACACATTGTGTAAAGCAGTGAATGTGTAAGCTAGTAATGAAATAAAAGCATTTTACACACAGAATTAATATTTTACAGATATAAATAGAATAATACTGTTGTCTGGTAACCTTTATAGGAATAGTGCTCAATATCTGCTACTACTTGATTTTTACATCTGATGGTGAAGTTCCAATTTTGATGCTCTGGGGAATGTGGAGTATGTAGAATACTGATAATTGTTATTCTGTGTTACTTTCACCCTTAGCCAGGATTGAACCTGCAGTCTGGAAATGACTGTTACAGATTGTTAACTATTGGACAGTAGAACAGTCAAACACCTCCTCAGCTTAATGGACTCTTCCTGGCAGCAGTGGCAGGAATTATTTAAGCTGTTATAGTGGGTTCATTAGGGAACTAGTAACTTCATGTTAGGCTTGGCCAGTCAAACCAATTGTTGACTGTCCAACTGACTTACTTCAATAGAGTACCCTTTCAATGCCATTACTACCAGGTCCACTCAGACCTGGTGTGGTAAAACTTTTCTCTATTATAAAAGATGTAATCATTATCAGTATCAATGATATCAGTGCTATTATAAAACAGCAACTATTTTTAACATTATCCTAAAAAGGCGGATAAATACACAATGCATACATATGAGTAGAGTAGTAAATTTGTAATTTATATTATATTATCATTTAAATAAGAATATAATATCTATATTATAATGGAGATTATAATAATCTGATATTTAAATATTTATTTATTATTATATTATTAGCTAATGATGAATAAAGAATTTATTTTATAGATAGAATATATTTACTGAATGATTTACAGATATATAATCATTCTTAAGGATAATACTATTGTCTTGTAACCTTTGTATAAACAGTGCTCAATATCTGCTATTAGTATCAAACACTACCTAATTTTAACATCTAATGGTGAAGTTCCAATTCAGGAGATCTGGGGAGTGTGGAGCATTTGTTCATTGTGATTACTCTCAGATCCACTCTGACAACAGAGGTATTACCTATTAGGGTCCCATCTATAGATTAAATAAAAAAATAAGTTTTAAAAAAATGGGTAAAAAAAACAAACATTGAGTTAAAAATTTTTTTTTAGAATAACCATCAAGTATGAATAAAAGAAAACATATTTATAGTTCTCAGGAATATTCCATATTTGCATCTGGGTGATCCCATTCTTTGAATCTGATTGGCTGCTGATTTTAGCATAGTTATGGTGCTAGATAAATATCCACCATTCTGCTAGCAGCAATGTAAGTTTTGTATTGAGTTACAGCTTGCTTGCTTATTTGACAGTATTTAGAATCCCACTGTGACAGTGAGTATTGTATTGGTTCTATAGTTCATACTTTTCCCAAGGATATATATATAGATATTTATCAACCCCTCCGCATGAGCAGGATGTGACACAAGGTCAATTTCTTAAGCAGAGTTTAACAGGTTTGAATTCAGAGTTTTCCTTCTCCTCGACCGGTTGCCTAACCAAGGTTAAAGAGCCCAGTCTGCCCTACTATTTACCCATAGCTGGAGGGAGAGTAGAATTCATACCTTTCCAAAGGGTATTAGCGCTAAGTGAAATGTAATTACCAGGTCCAGGATTTGAACTCGGGGCGACGAGTCTATTTCCCATGACTTTAACCATTACACCACGCACTTTCTACTTTTCCCAAGGATATAAGTCTGAAAGTGAATGTAATTGCATGACTGAAGTTCGAACTCTCTTACTATGAGTCCAGCACATTAGTGACTATGCCATGAGGACTCCTCCCCCATCCCACAAGATGTTTTACAGCAGTCTTGATGTCTAGACATCAGTTTATGATATATGTTTAATGCTGTGTGAATGGAGACACATATTCATAGTATTGTAATTTTATTTTCTCTCAGGTAATAAACAAAATTTCTTTAATGTCCATCAAACACTTTGACATCTTTTCTTGTCACTACTTATCATCATCATCATCATCATGATGTCATGCTAGCAGCATAAATATTCATGACAATCTCTCACCAACCATCCCTGTCATTCCTTGCCTCTGACAAGTCCTCCAAGCAGCATCTAGTATCCACAGTCTTTGCTAAATGGCTCGCACTGGAATTTCCATGTGCTGGCTTCCACCGGAGAACGTTGCTTATGAGTTCTTCCTCGCTTCTCCAGTGGTGTCCCGAATGTCTTGGTTTGGTTTGGTTTGGTTTTGTTTTATGGCATATCAACCTTGGTGGATCAGTTAATGCCAACAAAGTTGTGAAATAAATTCATTCTTAATGCATAATACAATTTTGTTTATCAACTCATGTTTGTCTATTCAACCCATAGATGGGACCCTAACAGGTACTACCACTCCAGGTCAGAGTGGACCAGGGAGCAATGGTGATGAAGGGGTGCTCCACATTCCTCAAACCTCCAGAACTGGAACCTCATCATCAGATAGAGTTTAACATCATTCCCAGGACATGTAGACCCTCAGCCACCGCATTCTAGCACCCATATGATAAAAAGGGTTGGGGCTTGCCATAAGGGCAATAGGGTTGTGGCAGTCATATAGGTGCTATAGCTTGACTTGGCCAGCCGATTGATCGGAGGGGGCCTCTATGACCGCCGTCTAGTCCAAGTAAGGACCAAAGTAGAGTGTTGCATATCATGTACTGCTCATCCACCTGGGTTCTTTCCTTAAGCATCACGGGTCACCACCCACGGCCAACATGTGGCCCCATTTGGGGGAGTCTTACCCCTCTGCAGAAGTGCAGTCTGTGCATTCTAACACCCCACCGACAAGGCGAAGAATTGAAAATTTTCTGTATGTAAGTGTATGTATGCATATGAATATGTACATATATAAATTCACTTATATACAAATATATCAATACAATAAGATGCATTGTTATGCACATATACAATCGCATCGCACATGTCTAAGAGAGAGAGAGAGAGAGAGAGAGAGAGAGATCATATTTTCTTTTAAATAATAATCAATGAATTCTGTAAAATCAATAAAAATGGCTATGTTACTATATATATATATATATATATATATATATATATTATATTCATTACTATAACTATCACTTTTCTCTCATATTTGTCTATAGTTGAGAGAGAAATAAATACAGGTATACTTTTCTCTCTGCATTGGTATCTATGGATACAAATATATACACGCATACAGTGACAAAAAAGAGTGAGTGTGTATATACACATACATATTGCTACAGTGAGATTCATTGTTATGAATACACACACTCATTCAATTATATATATATATATATATATATATATATATATATATATATATATATGAGAGAGAGAGAGAGATCATATTTTTATTTAATAATAATTCATGAATTCTGAAATATCAATACAATATTGGATGTGTAAAAGCCATTAGCAGAAATAAATAAAATTTGTTTTTGTTTTTTTCATGACCTTTACTTTAATGTGAGGAGGTTAGGGAAAAACACAGAGGAAAGACACTGATTTAAATTCAATGATTCACAACTTAAATGGCAAAGATAGAGGAAGCCATTTTGAAAATGAAATATTCTGTTGCCAACAAAATGGACGAATCCCTTGTGCACTCAAAAATTAGAATATGAAATTATTTTGTTGTTCTCTCAATCTTTTTTTTTTTCACTTCTTAAACAAAATAACAAACAAAATAGAGTTTACTGCCCCAACCCCCCAAAAAATTATAAGTGATTTTATTTTGAGAGAATTTGATACTCTTAAATGACGGTCAGTGTAAAAAAAAAAAAAAGAAATTGTTGTATCTGTTGTGACAGATCAAAATATGGTTGACTGACATACAAGATACATGAAAGATGTGGGAATACTCCGGAAGTAAAGCATCCTATTTCCATGGAAACAGCAAAAGATGTAGAAAGTGCAATACAGTCTATTGTGCAAAGTAGATTTTTTTAGCTACAAAAGACTTTTCCTGAGAAAAGTGCTCAAGAAATGGAAACAAGAGTTCAAATCCTAGATGAGTCTTGTAGAGATTTGTGGTATCAAAATCCAATGGGAAATTCTCTCACAGGTTCAAATCCTGTTCGCAGCACCATGTAGAGATTCATGGAATGATCAGTATCTAGTTGTGTTGCAAGCTGAGTATGTTCTAAGAATCCAAACTTGGTAGGTGGTTTAAGTAGCAAGTTGGGCTATTCCACTTGGGTATTTGGGCCAAGTTCACATCCTGGATTCTTATTGGCTGCTGGTTTTAAGGTGTACACTTTCATCCATATATACTGAACATTTTACTGTAGGTGGTTTAAGTAGCAAGTTGGGCTATTCCACTTGTGTATTTGGGCCAAGTTCACATCCTAGATTCTTATTGGCTGCTGGTTTTAAGGTGTACACTTTCATCCATATATACTGAACATTTTACTGTAGGTGGTTTAAGTAGCAAGTTGGGCTATTCCACTTGTGTATTTGGGCCAAGTTCACATCCTGGATTCTTATTGGCTGCTGGTTTTAAGGTGTACACTTTCATCCATATATACTGAATATTTCACTGTTTTCAGGCAGTTGGTACATAGCGTATTCAGTTATTCTCGCTCTGTCTTTTTTTTGTCTGGTGACTGGATGCTAGTCACAGCCTTCCCGTAAAGATGAGTATGATGTTTCATTTCAATTTGCACTAATGCCCTTGGAAAAAGCATGAATCTATCAATTCTTCCCTCAACTATAGGTAAATAGTAATTCAGGCTGGATTCTTTAACCTTGGTTAAGCAGGGTTGGTATATATGTGTGAACACATGCCTGTGCATAAACACAAAGACAAACCTTCATAGAATCACATAGACATACACAAATACAAAAATCAGGTGGAGGCACACTTTGTGCCACGGTTAGAAACTGTAATCAGCAATGAATATTCAAATCCTAGATAAATCTGTTGGCAATTTTTTAAATTTTAAATGTGTATCTATTTTTCTACATAATCACCATTTTAGTCAAATTGTTTAAATAGCAGAGTGGGCTATCCCACTTGTGTATTTGGGCCAAGTTCACATCCTGGGTTACTATTGGCTGCTGATTTTAAAGTGGACACTTTCCTCCATATTTACTGAAAGAGTTCATATATGATGGAAACACAAGTACTTGTTCATCACTGGTAAAAATACATAGCCATTAGTGATGACTATATAGAAAAATACTGTATCTGTTGGAAGTATGATGGTAAAGTCTCCAAAATATTTAGAAATCACAAAAATTTATTGTTTATTGTCAATGATGTTTACATCATTTTAAATTTTAAACGTGTATCAATTTTTCTACATAATTTCCATTTCGGTCAATGCATTTTTGTAGGCACTATGGCAGTTTTTTTGTAAATCTGTCTAATACCAGTTCACTGCCATATCATTGAGAAAGTATTGAACCTTCTGGTTGCTGCAGACTTCCTACCACAGCTGCGGACATTTTTGACATCCATGCATGACTCACCATACATTTCAGTAAATTAGTAATGAATTTCATGCGGTTTAATGTCTGTTTTCAATCAATCGTCAATCAAGAGCTCCATCAGAAACAACTGCCAAACTAAGACTGAATGAGGCAGCAAGGTGTGGGCAAATGCAATTGCATTCACAACAAACACAACAGTGTTGCCAATAGACCCCAAAAGTTTCCCTGCACCCCAACGTTTTGAAGACCTCACTTTTGAGATTGCGTTCATAAAAAGGAGGTATCACTTTTGGAACATCTATTATAAGTAAAGTCATCAGGGATGGCCTAAAGTCGGTATCCACCAATCAGTGAGAGAGTCTATCCCCTTTTCACTTGTGCTAGACCAAGGATATTATTTTAGCATCTGAGGTGGAGCGCCACACCTACCATCAGCTCTTTACTTTAACACACAGATCCCTGTGCTACTCATACGCTGAGTTGGCGAGGACCGGTATCGAACAAGAAACCTTGTAGTTTCTAGCCGAATGCTCTACCGACTGAGCTAACCCGACCAATCTATTTTAAGCACATCATCAAATTAATGAAAATGTTGTGTCTGTGGTTTTGAAATATGACTGGAGATATTTTTAACTTTTTAATTTCTGGGCAACACCAGGTATCTCTGTTTGTAATCTATATATTTAATTTTTCATTTTCTTTCTTTTTTTTTCTTTTTTTTCCATACATAAGGTGTGATCATAAAGTATCAAGAATGAATATTCTAAATCTAAATGAAGATGTCTATAGAGTTGAACAACTTATATATATATATATATATATTCTAGACATCTTGGCAGCTGTTTTATAGTATAAGAGAATCATCAAGTCAATGAAAATGGTGTGTGGCGGTGTCATCTTGTAATATGATTGAGGAATATAAAAATCATACTTTTCATCAAATTTCAAAAACCATTAAAAAGAATTACCTTTTCAGAATGAACGAATATTGAAAATCATGAATGCGACACCAAAATTATAACCAGAAGCTTTTGGGAGATTATCAAAATTATATTTATTACTTCTTTTATTTTAAAATGTCTTCGAGCTAGTGAGGGGCTAGGAAAAATAAAATCAATTAATGAATAAAAACTCTTTAAAAAAATTTGTCTGATGATAATAGAATTCTAATAAAAACACTTCCTTTCGAAATAAATTTTGCAGAAACTTCTGGAATCAGACATAGAAAACCATTTCTTTGTTTTGCTTCTTTTTTTTTTTTTTTTTTTCACTGGCAGACATTAACCTTCACTATTTTTTATCTAGCTTAAAAGCCACTATCAGGTGGCAATTAAGTTTGATCCTAATGAGGACTCTTGATTGGACCGTTGGCCTGTGATGGAGAACGAGTACTACCAAACTTATTTAGAAAAAGAGCAAGACATTGTCTTGCCTGCCGGAGTCAAACCCGCACCCTCCGATTGCAAAGAAATCCGATTTAGGCACTGGATGGATGCGAGATGCAATTCAGATGCCCAGATGTTGGGGCCTACACGCGTCCATCCGAATGCACAAGAATTGTGCATTGCACGGGCGCGTGGTTCGACTGATATACCTGGATGTTGGGGTACTATGCCCATAAATAACTGAAATGAGAACATAATTGGCCTACGCGAGACTGCAGTCAGTGAAGAAATGCTTTGTGGATGACCCTGCATCAGAATTAGTTTTTAATTCAACATACAATGAGACTTCATATATTGAGCACATATTAAATTTAATTAAACTTGAACAATATTTTTCAAACAACTGTTTTCATCTTATTATAATGGAGATTTTGTGTGTCTGTTACTCATAGTGTAATAGTTACCATTCTAGGAAATAGACACAGTGACATGAGTTCAAATACTGGACAAAGCTGTTTGCAATTAAGTTGAAAACTGACAAATCTCTTACTTTATATTCTGCCTATCACTTTCTTCACTGCTGTGTATATCTTGATTACTTCCTCATTATATATGGTTAATTTGTCATGGAGAGTAAAGAGAGAGAGAGAGAGATGGGAGAATTTGAAATGTATTTCTATGTTAGATTTCATAAGTAGCAGCCCGTAGCTTGAATAAGGTCAAACATTCCCTTTCTTAGAAATCTTACAAAATAATTTTAATGTATTGTCTGGCCTTATTTATTTAAAAAAAAAAGGATTAATTCGCTTTGCAAACTTATTTTTTCCTAATCTCAATGATCTACCCAGAGCTGAATGGGTGACCCAATGGCTCACAGTTTTTCTAATATATGTGTGTGTGTGTGTGTATGTATGTATGTATGTATTGTTGCCCACATTGCATGACACTTTCCCTTTTTAAGATTGTCATGGCAGCTTGTGAAATTGAAACTCACTTTGATGGCTTTCTGCAGATTCTCTCCAACAAAAATTCTTTCATTGTAAACAAAGAAGATTCCACTTACCTAAAAAGAGAAAAAGAAAAAAAAGAAAATGTTAAATCATTTGCAATAAAAAAAAAAAAACACTTTTTTTTAAAGATTATAATCTAATAATTCATTAACATTTCTAGACATTTTATTCACAAATAAAAGCATTTCTTTTAAAAACATATTTCAAAGAATCTTCTATCACATCAAAGTTCTAAGATGAGACATTGTAATCTATATCTATATATTAATACTCTTGTTCCTTAATCTTCCGGCCGTTATCATCTTGCAACGCCCTCCTGTTAAAAATGAGACCATTAAAATCATCAAAGATGAAATTCAAAAATGTAAATACTGATTATTTATCTGTGTTGCTTATAGACCAAATTCTTTTTTCATATGAGTGTTGTCACCTCGGCTAAATAATGGACCATGTCGTTTTTATTATAAAGAAAGGGAAGAAAAAGGACATGCTACAATGAAAAATATAATAATAAAGAAAGAGAGTGGGAAAGATATAGAGAGTGGTGAATGTGTGGAAGTGATAATGATAATCTGTTTCAATCGAACATAAAAGATGAAAAGAAAGAAAGAAAGAAAAAAGTGTGTGAGAGAGTTAAATCAAGATTATCATACCTTTTACAAATTGAACTATTTTGGCAATAGCTCTTTAGTAAACATTGTCATACTGTGGTATATCCACCAGTTCTGATAGTATATGTACATATTTACACACACACACACACACACACACACACACACACACAGAGAGAAAAGCACCCATGTAGATATATGTATAAGTAAATGTATTGATAAGAAATGAAGATATGAAGCAGAATCTTATAAAGATAATGACAGGTTAGTAAAAAGCGTCAAAATAATAATACACTGAAATAACCCACATCCTAACAAGAGGTTAATAATAATGCAGGTATCTTCTCAAACCAGAATGGTTCTCCTCAAACCTCCAACCCCAACTACCCCACCTTGCCCTACAAAATTTCAACCAATTGCTGAAAAATTGACAACACCGAATAATGTGTGGCCCCCTAAATATTTACGTACGTCTATTTACATATGGAGTGTAGAATTCTGATCTGAATATAAATAAGGAATTTTACATTCAACATAAGGTGTGTGTCTGTTGCCAAATTAAACAGCCAAAGAAAAAATGTTACATTGAAACATTTCTCAAATCTCGGTGAATCTCAGAAGCACCAAGATGGAGCGGAAGCTGCATCTGCTTGAATTTGAAATAAATCTCATTTGAACAACCAGGTAGTAGTAGTATGAGGGTGCGTCAAAAAAGTAATGCTATTTTGTTTAGGACATGTTGTTTGGTGTAATTACCAATACAGGAACATGTATCATACATCAAAATGATGCTGGTCCTCTGTGGATCACATCCCTACTTCTCCACATAGGTGAGTTAAAAAGTAATGCCATTTTGTTCAGGACAGGTATAATTACCAACACAGGAACATGTATCATACATCAAAATGAAGCTGGTCTTCTGTGGATCACATCCGTACTTCTCCACATAGGTGAGTTAAAAAGTAATGCCATTTTGTTTAGGACAGGTAAAATTACCAACACAGAAACATGTATCTTACATCAAAATGAAGCTGGTCCTCTGACTGTACATGAATTAACTGTACATCTAAAATATTACATTCTAGTTGATTTTACTCTGTAAATTATATAAGAAAATTTATCAACTCCCCATATGAGTAGAAAGAAAAGAATAAACAAAGCAAATAGATAAGTTTAATAACGTTTATATATAAATAATTGCAAAAAGATATTCTTTTGGCAGTTAATTGTCTCATAATGGGAACTGTAGAATAATCATACTAAGTTCCAATTACTGTCGAAATGGTAAGACAAGGCAACAAGTAGCTATAACTGAATATGGATCTAATCTTGTTGCAATCTTACTGCAGCATGCCAGGGTTTTTATGAAGCCTCATAACATCATAGAATCCAAGCAGCCAATCAAGACTCAAGAAATGGAATCACCCAAATACATGAATGGACTATTCTTCAGTTACATAAGTATCAGCTGTCTTGGGCCTAGTTCAGTTGTGCTTAGCCAGTTGCTGTTGTCCAAACCAACAGTATACTGACTGACTGACTTGAATAGGAACACAGATCAGTTTATATAGAAACAATTCTTTTAGTATTCAGTTATCTTGTTCTGTCTTCTCATCATTGCTTCACTTTGGTTCAGGATTCTTGACTTAGCTGCTCCTTCATACCTGCTCAGAAGGGCTCAAAAATGTCCACCTGCCTGTTAGTAGGGATTATCAGCTTATGCCTGCATGCTTCTTTGGGGCTATTGGGTTATCATTGCTTTCCCCCCTTTTTGCAATTACCGACTGATTTTGGGCCATACCCATTCTTTGCTTAAGTGGAATTGTCCAGTAATGTTTTGGCGGGAGGATCAGCCATGTTTTCATAGTTATTAGATGTCTTAGTGCTTAGAATTAGTTGTTCTATTTTTTTGGTCTTCTTAAGGTGCACACATTCTAATGAAAAGAACGGGGGGGGGGGGAGTGAGGAATTTCCTTTCTACAGAAATGAACGTCAACAATGAAGTCAGCTGTAGAGAATAGATCATATGGAACAACAAAAGCGATAAAAAAGAATGGGTTCAGTGGACCAAACAACTCGATTTTTTTTTTAGAATTTTACCCTTAATTCTTTTATTCATTTTCTTGGTTTCATTTTTGGAACTCCATAAAAATGTGGAGAATCTTGTAAACAAAAATAAAAGAAAAATTTCTGCCAATTTATTTTGGTTGGAAAATGTCCAGACACAATTTTTTTTTTCCGTATTAAACTTTGCTGGATTTAAGACAGATTTAAATAGACGTGTCCAAATTTCAGCCATTAGAGTTTTTTTTATTTTTGCTCTGCCCTGTATTAACAAGTTTCCATTCATTCTTTAGCGAACAATTTAGTTTACATGTGTGCGTACATATGTTAGGTTTGGTTTCTTTAATTTGGCCCATCAACCTTTATGGGTTATTTGATGCCAAAGCCAGTAGCATAACTAGCACAAAATAGGAATTTAAAAAAAAAAAATCAGAAATCCTTCAGATCTTCATGTTACCTGTTGCATGTGGTTATTGAAGTCAGTTAGTCTTCTGTTGGTTTGAATAACAGCAGCTAGCTGAGTACAACCCAAGCAGTGTCCAAGACAGTTGGTATTTATAGAAATCAAGAATGATCCTTTCATGAATTTGGGTGATTTGGGTGATTCCATTCCTTGAGTTCTGATTGGCTGTTTGATTTGAATGATATTGTGGAGTTTTATAAATACCCTGTCATTCTGCAGTAGACTTTGCAACTATTCGGGTTTGTATTGGGTTACAACCATTTGTTGCCATGTCTTCCCAATTCGACGGTAATTGGAACTTTGATTATTCTTCAATCGTGTTGTCTGACTGGTATGGACAGCCGGTTCTCTCTGTTGAAAACAGTCGTTCTTAGTATTTACCAAGACCTCCCACAAGGTTAGGATGTGACACAAAGTCTTTTTAACATGGAAAGCCACCCACGAACCGAAGCTCATGTGTGGCTAGTAAAAAAATGAAAAAACAAAGGTGAGGATCCCATATGATCATGCTGTTACTCTGTCCAGCGGTTTGAGCCGGCTTAAAAAAGTTATTATTCCTGTTTGAGAGAAACCACCTCAGTTTTTATGCCGCTCAGCGGCCAAACTACACCAGCCAATAGGGATGACAAGAATCTTGACATGAATCCTACCACAAGTCACCACTCACGATCCGAAGGTTGCAAGTTCAATCAACAACCAAGGCATTCCAAATTATTTCACAGGCTGAGTCATGGCTAAGCTTGGATACACAGGAAACACCTAAGGAAACCCAGAGGATATGGTAATTGAAACGTGATTTTACATACCACAATAATTATGTATAAAATACAAATTAAAATCTATCTCTATTTCCTAGATAAAAGCATCATTATCAACATGATCATCTGGATTCGAAATCCAATGGGCAATGTCCGCACAGGTTCGAATCCTGCCCGCAGCGCCATATTAAGTCAGTAAGTCTACTGTTGGTTTGAATAACAGCAGTTAACTAAGTACAACTTAAGCAGTATCCAAGACAGTTGGCATATATAGAAATCAAGAATGACCCATTCATGAATTTGGGTGACTTGGGTCATTCCATTCCTTGAAGCTGCTTGACTGCTTGATTTGATTGACATTGTGGAGTCTTATATATATCCTGTCATTCTGCAGTAGACTTTGTGACTATTCGGGTTTGTATTTAAGTTACAAACATTTGTTGCCTTGTCTTCCCAGTTTGACGGTAATTGGAACATTAATTATTCTTCAAAATGCAAAAGGTGAAACCAAGATGGTTTCCCCAGTCATTTATTAACGATGTTACTTTGCAGAGATCCAGTTGTCTTAATCCATGCTGCAAATGGATTTCTATCCCCTCCCCCACTTCTGCCATTCGACTGTTTTCCCAACAGCGAAGGTGCAACTGCATGTTTATTACTCTCTTTTCTGCGCAAATCATTCAGACGCATATTGTCAGGAGCCAAAGAAAAATAACAATGCATTTTGTTAAGCAGATCTTTCAAATGTTTTTTTCTCTTTTGTTTTAGACAGTTGAACAATACAAAAGAAGATTTGGTGACAACTGCTGATTCAACAATGCAATATTTGTCACAGCCGAGGAAGAGTTCAGTTGTGCATGAGTCAAGGATAGAAAATTTATATAAAATAGACGTGTAGAGAAAATACAGAATTCTGTGTAATATCTATATAAAGTGGCTTAATTTGTCTACAAAATGGATGTATAGAGAAGATACAGAATTTTTTGTAGTATCTATGAAGTGGCTTAATTTGTCTCAAAATAGATGTGTAGAGAATATACAAAATTCTGTGTAATATCGATATAAAGTGGCTCAATTTTCTACAAAATAGATGTGTAGAGAAGATACAAAATTCTGTGTAATATCGATATAAAGTGGCTTAATTTTCTACAAAATAGATGTGTAGAGAAGATACAAAATTCTGTGTAATATCGATATAAAGTGGCTCAATTTTCTACAAAATAGATGTGTAGAGAAGATACAAAATTCTGTGTAATGTCGATATAAAGTGGCTCAATTTGTCTACAAAATTCCATGTAATATCTATATAAAATGGCTTATTTTGTGTACAAAATAGACATGTATAAAAGATTCAGAATTGTATGTAATCTCTATATATAAAGTGGCTTATTCTGTTCGGGAAAGTGTTGCAGTTTTTTCACCTAATGACCCAGACATCTATAGTTAATAACTTGTGGCAAGCCTACTGCAGAATGCCAGATATTCCTAAAACACCATAAAACCACAGAAACCAAGCAGCCAGTCAGGACTCAAGGAATGGAATCACCCAAATGCATGAATGGAGTATTCCTGAGTTCCATAAGTACCATCTGTTTTGGGCATCAGTTCTTAGTTAGTTGCTGTTATTCAAATCAACAATATATTAACATACTTCAACAAAAAAAATTTTTTCAACTAGCATCCAGTTGACAGACAAGCTGAAATCAAATAAAAACACTATACTAAATCCCATTACAATCATGTGTTGCATATTAATCCATTTATACCCATCACATGACTGTCGTGTGTTAGTAAAGGGTCTGTATTTGGGTACAGCCTTTTCTTTCAATTGGATGCTAGTTGAAACCTTATTGTGAAGATGAGTATTGTATGTTGATTCTACTATAATATTGTTTATAAACTATCAGGAAATGTCTGGCACCGTGACCGGTCTATTTAAAGATATCAAGAATTAACTTGTCAGATGAGAAACATTTCCGGAATAGTAAGAAGATGGGTGCAAAAACATGAAAAGATTCCATTGCCCCCACTGCGGTGCCACATTGAGAAAATGGTTGCCTGATAAAAGATAAGAAAAATGCTTCATTCCTAGAGTCTCTTAAAATCTTCTTTGTGGTGGAATGAAGAACGGCTCGCAGCCAAAAGATGAAAGTTGTATTGATCTGGTGTTAAAGGAGGAAGGTATTGTTAAGAAAATCTTTCACTTTTTGATGGTAACTTATTTCAACGTTCCGACTTGATATTTATAGTTTTTGTATATCAGATTTTAAAACTATCAAAATAAATAAGTAAATCTTCTTCTATACATAATATAAAGGGCAGTTGTGTGTATGTATGTCTGGAGGAAACTAGGAAAATAAAACAATCAACAACAAAGTAAATATATATATACACATTCACTGTCATCAGATCTTGGTTTTGGAACAAAAATAATGATGGTCTGATTTATATTCATAAAGATAGTTAAAAAATGAAATTTAATTGATAACAGCCTGGAATTTTTTTGCATTCCTTATTTTAAATAGGAGACATTAATTTTTCTTTTCAGTGTATCTAGATCAGTGCAAGGTCTTTTTTACGTGGAGATTTTAATAGGATATTCTGTGGGAAACCAACTCAAGATTTAGTCATAAAGGATCTGCGAGACTTAACATTTAAAAAAAAATCCCCTTCTACCCAGGCGACACCGAATAGCCATTTCTAGTAAATGAATAAAATGACAACTAAAAGATAAAGTAAACATTTAAGTCTGTTTTTATTTTTAATGAGGCTCACCAAACAGGCTCAGATATTCCAATATATTAATATGAGATGCATTAACAAACTAAGCCACCTAGATCATAATATAATGGTTAGCAAGCTAGTCTCACTACTGAATAGGTTTGGTTTTGTTTTGTTTTATGGCATATCAACCTCAGTGGGTCATTTAATGCCAACAAAATTTTGAAATAAATTAATTCTTAAAGGATATTCAATTTTTTTTATAAACACATTTTTCTATTTAATCCATAAATGGAACCCTAACAGTACTACCACTCCAGGACAGAGTGGACCAGGAATCAATGGTGATAAAGGGGCACTCCACATTCATCAGACCTCAGAGACTGAAACCTTACCATCAGATAGAGCTTAATGTCATTCCCAGGACATGAAGACCCTCAGCCACTGCCTTCTAGCATCCATATGATAAAAAGGGTTGTGGCTTGCCATAAGGGCAATAGGTTGGGGAAATCATATAGGTGCTAGGGCTTGATGTGACCAGCCGATTGATCAGGGGAGGGTCTCTGAGAGCCCATCTAGCCTAAGTAGATTACTGAATAGGAAGTTCGATCTTGTTGGATGCCACATAAAAAAACCTTAGGTTAATCTGGCCTAATTGGAGGTCGGGAAAATAATTTAATTTTTTTTTCTTTTATTCTAGCTTCTTCCAGGAATTGAACTCTGGTCAACGAGTTCATTTCCTACGACTCTAACCATAGCTATACCATATAAGGAAACAATGCCCAACAAACTATCATTCTTCTATAAGTGGAGTCACACTTAGTATAACATTTATTATTATAGGAAATGGAATTGACGATCCAAGTTCTAATCCTGGGTGAGACTGTTTGCATTTCACACTATTGTTTTTTTCATGATATTATGAGGTTTCATAAATAATCTGGCATTCTGCAGTAGGATTGCAACAAGATTCGATCCGGATTGAGTTATGGCTACTTGTTGCCTTGTCTTACCTATTCATTGGTAATTGGAACTTAGTATGATTATTCTACAGGAAAGGCATAAATCTATATGCTCTTTCTCTAGCTATGGGTAAGTAGTAGGGCAGACTGGGTTTTTTAGCCTTGGTCAGGCAAACCAATCTACAAGTAAAATCTGAACCATTAGTGGATCCAGGAGTAGCAGCCTATAATAGCAAAATCAATGTGTCATGAAGGAGTGCAAGAAAGGTTACATAGACTTTTAGGAGATGTGTTAATGTATGCAAACAAGCACATTATTTGCTGAATGCACAAGAAATGAGAACGTTATCAAAAGCAGAACATTTGGCAGGTGCCCAACTACATTAGATTCTGCTTTGCCACAACAACTACAAAGGCCCCCTTCAAAAAGAACCACATCTAATTAGGTGCCATAGTCACCAGACAAAGCCCATTTGCTTCACTTCCAGATATCACATTGGTTGACACTCGAACTGACTTTTCCTGGTTGCTAAGCACCATCCACTTTTATTTACAAAAAAGAAAAGGAGTCAGGGCACCTTACTGCCTTTATTTTCCGAGTCACATAAATTCAGTACATTTTCGGCTCAGCACATTCATGAAATAAAATTAAAATTACTGTTTACAAGCCGATATATTGTTAAAATTAATTCAAAGATAGGAGTGAGAAAATAGTGGCATAGCTACCATGTGTCAGTAGTGGACTCGCTCTTACTAGAACGCTCCTCTCCAGTAGGCATAAAAAGGAGATCTTTTGCTGGGATGGGTTCATAAAAGAGTTTATAACTCATTAGTACTGTGTATTGAAATCTGTCTTGTTTGGGCTAACATTTCTTTGAAAAGAGTTTGTAATTCATAAGTACAATGTAGTAAATTTTTGTGTTTTGCTCAGCTGTTGTGCGAGCCAACATTTTTTTTTCTAAGTTTTGGTTCCTAAGGATGCTCAGTTACAGGCCGCACCAGCGAAGTTTGTTGCAATCTGCGGCTACATTTAACCCAGTTAACAGTTATTGCGAAAATTTACAATAATATATTTACCAACCCGAATGGAGGTGCGTGGTGTAATGGTTAAAGTTGTAGGAAATGGATTCGTCGATCTGAGTTCAATTCCTGGTCGAAGCTGTTTGCATTTCACATGGCGCTAATACACTTGGGAAGTGTATGAATCCAATTCTCCCTCCAGCTATGGGTAAATAGCAGGGCAGACTGAGCTCTTTAATCATGGCTATATAACCAGTGTAGAATAAGAAAAACTCTGAATTCAAACCTCCACTTAAGAAATTGACCTTGTGTCACATCCTGCTCCCGCGGAGTTTTTGGTAAATATGAATATTTACCAACACCTCCAAACAAGCAGGATGTGACACAAGGTCAATTTTTAAAACCAATCAAAATCCCGGAAATAGACTTGACCATGTCACATAGAAGAATAGCTCAGCCTGCTATTTAAACTACTTCCTGTTGAGATTTGTGTAGACTGACCCGTATTCAACTGCATTGCAAGTTGAATCTGCTTCTGAGAATCAAGACTTGGTAATTGGTTTAAATAGCAGGTTGGGCTATTCTACTATGTGGCTTGGTCAAGTCTATTTTCAGGATTTTGATTGGCTGGTGGTTTTAGTGCGGATATCTTTATCCATATATACTGAACACTTGAACATATCCTGTCAGTTACTAACAGAGTGTATTTGGTTACACTGTTTTTTTTTTTGTCTAGTGACAGGATGTTAGTCACAGCTTTCTTGACAAAGTGAGTATGATGTCCATTCTACACTACAGTTATGTCTGGATTCTCAGAAGCAGATTCAACTTGCAACACAGTTGAATACTGTTCAGTCTACACAAATCTCTACATCGCACCAAACATTTTATAATATACCTAAGTATTACTCTTTGCTAGTAACACAAGTATTATCAATGATCAATGTTTTATCAACAAATAGATGTATACACACTAAAACCACCAGCCAATCAAAATCCTGGAAATAGACTTGACCATTTCACAAAGCAGATTCAACTTGCAACACAGTTGAATACTGTTCAGTCTACAAATCTCTACATCGCACCAAACATTTTATAATATACGTAAGTATTACTCTTTGCTAGTAACACAAGTATTATCAATGATCAATGTTTTATCAACAAATAGATGTATACACTAAAACCACCAGCCAATCAAAATCCTGGAAATAGACTTGACCATTTCACAAAGCAGATTCAACTTGCAACACAGTTGAATACTGTTCAGTCTACATAAATCTCTACATCGCACCAAACATTTTATAATATACGTAAGTATTACTCTTTGCTAGTAACACAAGTATTATCAATGATCAATGTTTTATCAACAAATAGATGTATACACACTAAAACCACCAGCCAATCAAAATCCTGGAAATAGACTTGACCATTTCACAAAGCAGATTCAACTAGTTGTCTACACAAATTCACACTAAGATTTTATAATATGCCTAAGTATTACTCTTTACTAGTAACACAAGTATTATCAATGATCAATGTTTTATCAACAAATAGATGTATACACACTAAAACCACCAGCCAATCAAAATCCTGGAATAGACTTGACCATTTCACAAAGCAGATTCAGTCTACACAAATCTCTACATTGCACCAAACATTTATAATATACCTAAGTATTACTCTTTACTAGTAACACAAGTATTATCAATGATCAATGTTTTATCACCAAATAGATGTATACACACTAAAACCACCAGCCAATCAAAATCCTGGAAATAGACTTGACCATTTCACAAAGCAGATTCAGTCTACACAAATCTCTACATTGCACCAAACATTTTATAATATACATAAGTATTACTCTTTACTAGAACACAAGTATCAATGATCAATGTTTTATCACCAAATAGATGTATACACACTAAAACCACCAGCCAATCAAAATCCTGGAAATAGACTTGACCATTTCACAAAGCAGATTCAACTTGCAATACTGATCAGTCTACACAAATCTCTACATTGCTGTGTACATCACGCACCAAACATTTTATAATATACCTAAGTATTACTCTTTACTAGTAACACAAGTATTATCAATGATCAATGTTTTATCAACAAATAGATGTACTTTTTTTTTTAACAGAGACATGTGGAGAATTTGATTTTAATCGAGTTCAAGCGGTGTTTTTCAGTTAAGACTCAGACATCTTATTCAAGTAAAAGAGAAACGTCTTTCAAGAGAGTCTACAGAGACCACCCACACTCTCCATTTTTTAGTCTTGTGATCAGTTACACCTCTTGAAAAATTTCATGCTGTTTTTTGGCCTTTTTTGGGTTTTTTTTTCATTCCTTCTCCACAAGAGAAGAGAGACGCCATTTTTGTCAGGTGATTTCTTTTTTGCCTGTTTTACAACATAATTGAATTCTTTTCAATAGAATCTTTTTGTGTTTGTTGTCCACAACGGTGATTATTTTTAAGTAAAATGTATTCATACTATAAACCTAGTAAAGAAAAAAAAAAGATATCAGAAAAAGCGAAAAAGTAAAGGGGGGGATTATCCAAGCTTTCTAATAAAAGACACTAAATAAATATCTTTTATTTGTTTGTCCATCAGTGTAGATAGCCAACTCAGAAAATAAAAGAAGCGGGAAAAACATTTGAAACATTTCTGAGCAGCTCTTTTACGCTTGCTCATTATAATGAATCCTTTGCAAGATCTAAATAGAATGACTACTCTGTGTTTTATTTATCACTGTAACCCTTTCTTGATTAGTGGCAATTTTGGAGGTGCTTTTAGTCACAGAAAATGGACATGGTGAACAGAGTTCAAATCCTGGATGAAGCTGTTTGACATAGAGCTAATACCCTTGGGAAATGTATGAATCCAACTACCCTCTCTCCAGCTATGGACAAATAGTAGGATGTATTGGGCTATTTAACCATGGCTAGGTAACCAATTTAAGAGTAAGTAAAAGTAAAGCCATTGGGGCGGCCTAAAGTCAACATCAGCCAGTCAGCAAGGGAGTCTGTCCCCTTTTCAATAGTGCTAGACCAAGGAGACTGTTTTGGTGTCTGATGTGGAGTGCCACACCTACCATCAGCTCCTCACTTTACTGCACAGATCCCTGTGCTA
>CM042148.1:92470319-92525319 GCA_023376005.1 Doryteuthis pealeii | reverse complement strand
TCTCTCTCTCTCTCTATATATATATTTATATATATATGTATATGTATGTGCGTGTGTGTGTGAATATTCTTATGGTTTGCAGGAAAGATATAACCACAACTAAGAAACAAGATTGTGTAATGTTATTGAATGATAAGAAAGCAATATTGGAAATTGCAAACAAGTTGAACAGAAATCACAGAACAATAAATACAATTGTAAACATTGGCAAAATGAGAAAAACAAAAAAAATAAATGAGTTTAATAATGTTGCTAAAAAAGAGATCTGAGAAAAATTAAAAGCATCGTAGACACACAAAAAGTAGACTGACCAGCAAGAAAACATTTGAAGAAGAAGAAGAAGAAGAAGAAGAAGAAAAGCCGATGTTGTGAATATAAATGAAGAGGAAATGAATGCAGAAACATTGGCTTAAGACATGAAAGCAACATAACTCCCACCTTTGAACATTACAATGAACAACATCATTCGACATTTAAATGCCGGCTTTTTCACTTCTTGCTCGACACAGAAAGAGATGATGTTTTTAGACAATACAAGAAATTGTCTTGTTTGACTGTCGTATTGGAATAGAAATGTCTTTCTCTGCAAAGACATTGACCAGTGATATTGCTGCATGAGAATGCTATTACTCATATTGCAAATAAGATGCAACAGATGGTCATATAGTTGAGATGATTTGGTTTAGTCTGTTTGACCAATGGCATGTCAACTACTTATGGGTTATTTAATGCTGAAAATGGGGCCAGTTTAGTCCAGTCAGTAGAATGTCTGACTAGGAACCCCAAGGTCCTTGGTTCGATACCAGCCCTTGTCAACTCAGTGTATGAGTAGCACAGGGATCTATGTGGTAAAGTAAGGAGCTGGGGGTAGGTGTGATGCTTTACCTCAGATGCAAAAACAATCTCCTAGGTCTAGCGCTAATGAAAAGGGGATAGACTTCCTTGCTGTCTGGCTGATACCGACTTTAGGCCATCCCAACCACACATACACACTAATGCTGAATTTGGTTCATTTGTAAATGTTTGTAATTAGACTGAGCCTATTCTAGTAGTGACCACCTCAAGAAGTGTTTAACAGGTTTGAATTCAGAGTTATCCTTCTCCTAGACTGGTCGCCTAACCAAGATTAAAGAGCTCAGTATGCCCTACTATTTTCCCCATAGCTGGAAGGAGAGTAGTTGGATTCATGTAATTATAACTATTTGCATTTAGTTTGGTTTATTTGTTTAATGGCATATCAACTCCTTATAGGTTATATAATGCTGAAATTCGGTTCATTTGTGAATATTTGTAATCATAACTATTTATGTTTAGGTTGATTTATCTAATGGCATATCTGTAAAATTTCATATTAGGTGATCAATATTGAACTGTACTGCAAGTAGAATTTGTACTGATCATCAGTGTTTGTAAGTGGTATACATACAGGTTTGGATTGTTCTGCTATGTACTTTGACCAAGCTTATTCTCTGGACTCTGATTGGCAAACATCCACATCTTATTATCATATATATGCTAGAAGAAGGTGCGTGGTCTAATGGTTAGAGTCGTAGGAAATGGACTCATCAACGCGTGTTCAATTCCTGGACGAAGCTGTTGGAATTTCACATAGAGCTAATACCCTTGGGAAAGATATGAATCCAATTCTCCCTCCAGCTATGGGTAAATAGCAAGGGCAGACTGGACTCTTTAACCATGGTTAGGTAACCAGTCTAGGAGAAGGAAAACTCTGTATTCAAACCTGTTAAACTCTGCTTAAGAAACTGACCTTGTGTCGCATTCTGCTCGTGTGGAGGGGTTGGTAAATATATATTTATGCTAGAAGGTGGTAGCTGAGGTTTTTAGTGTCCTGGGTATGACATTAAACTGCATCTTATGGAGAAGTTCCAATTTCGGAGCTCTGGGGAATGTGGAGTACCCCTTAATCACCATTACTCCCAGGTCCATCCTGACCCGGATTGGTAGTACCTGTTAGGATCCCATGTATGAATTAGATAGAAAAAATCATTGTAGAATAATCAAGCTAAGATCCAATTACTGGAAATACCCCATCTTTTTTTAAATGCCGTCTTGGAAAACTTCTCCATGAGCCAATTCTTAAGCCTGCCAATATTTTCTTCTGTTTCAGGAAAGGTGATTTGGGGGTGGGGCGACTTGGCATTTGATCCTCACACTCATTAGGTTTGGGGACAAGCTCTTTATGATGTTGTGGAGTTTCATAAATACCCTGTCATTCTGCAGTAGAGTTGCAACAAGACAGGATCGTATTAAGTTATGACTGCTTGTTGCTGTGTCTTACCAATTCGACGGTAATTGGACCTTGATTATTCAGCAATCATGTGTTCAAAAAGAAATTGAGTTTAAACAAAATTTCAACTCTAATCAAGATTAGATTGAAACATCTTTGGTATAAAATAATCCATAAGGGTTGACATGGCATAAAAACTAACCAACTAACCAATCAACCAAAGATAAAAAGGGTTGGCTGCTTGTTTGTTATAAGAGCAATTTGAAGAATACAGTTGGGCTCTAATATATTTATTAAAAAATAAAGGTTTACATAAGATATGGTGCAGTTAATTTGCATACTGGTTTTAATAAATCAATGTTTCATAAATTATTACTTGGCTTTATTGATCTCTAATATTATTGTTTTATTCTCCTACTAATTAAAATCAATACTATGAATCATTCTATATTGTAATCAATTAAAATTTAATTAGAATAAGTAATATTTTTATATGTGTTCTTATTTTATTTTGTTAGTCTTTCTAATTTGATATATTTCATTACATTAAAACTTAAATTCTTTTGCCCGGGGGGTGCATATTCTTATTAGCTAGAATAATTGACCTAACCAGTTGATTGATCAGATTTAACCCCCCCCCCAATCACCTGTTTAGCTCAAGTGCCGAAGTGGAGTGTTGTTGCAGGTCATGTAAAAAAAGGCAAAAGAAATTTTAAAAAAAAAAAAAAAAGGGAGGGGTTTATCTTGTAGGGTCTGGTCTGAAAGAACACTAAAAAGGATTCCCCACTTCAGATCGTCATGCCTTGGGCATCTCTTAACCTTAATCCGAGTTTCCTATGACAGGATCAGCCTGTAATTACCCAACAATAAAGAGATCAGTCACTTTTACTACCTGTCGGCTTAATTTCCATTTGATTGATCAACAGAAACCTTTTTCTTTTCTTTTTTTTAAAGTTCTATTATTAATAGCCCATAAGTCTCTACAAACACTTGCTTCTTCTTGCAAAATAATTGATAATACTACACAAGCCTTCATTTTACATGGAAGAGATATTAACACCTTTTATTTCTCCTCTCATCTCTCGAATGTGTAAATAATCTGTGAAGCTGTAGCAAAATCAATGATGAACTATAGTGTGTTAAATAAACACTGATAACCTACAAAACTTATCTGCAACAAGCAGAGTTAATAGTAGTTCAAAAGGTTGGGGAGAGCAAAAATCTAACTAAAGCCATCAGGAGGAACGCATTCAGTCTTGCTTATATTAATAAAAAAGTAAGGCTTTGTAGTGTGGCATTGAATATAATCAGGTTATTAACATACAATAAAGGGGTTCATATTGTGTGTGCATGTGTGTGTGTGTATATATATATATAATATATATATATATATATATATATATATATATATTATAAATATAACTAAAGCCATCAGGAGGTATATTAAGTCTTGCTTATATCAATCAAAAAGTAAAGCTTTGTAGTGTGGCATTGTATATAGTCAGGTTATTAACATACAATAAAAGGGTTCATATTGTGTGTGAGTGTATGTATGTATATATATATATATATATATATAATATATATATATATATATATAAGAGATATCCAAAACTTGGTAGTAAATGATTCTATATGTGATTCAAGATCCACTGTACTAATATTGATGATCCAGTATATATAAATACAGTGAATCATTAAATCACTAAAGAGAGGTATATACAGAGCAATATTTATCAATAAAGGAAGGTTATTTAATTGGGGCCCATATAAATCTAAGTTGATTTAAACCGGCTCCAAATTTTTGCCTCATCTGATGGGTCTCGAGACCATCTGATGAGGCGTTTAAATCAACTTAGATTTATATGGGCCCCAATTTTTGTCGAAATAAATTTATTATGGGATTACTGTATTGAGTTCTTCCTTTATTGATATATATATATATATATGTATGTATGTATGTATGGGTGTGTGTGTGTATATTATATAACTAAAGCGACTAGAATGTACATTCACTCTTACTTATATTAATAAAAAAGTAAGCCTTTGTAGTGTGGCATTGTATATAGTCAGGTTATTAAAATACAAGAAAGGAGTTCATATTGTGTGTGAGTGTATGTATATATATATATATTATGTATATAACTAAAGCCATCAGGACGTACATTTAGTCTTACTTATATTAAAAAAAGAAAAGCTTTGCAGTGTGGCATTGTATACAGGTTATTAACATACAACAAAGAAGTTCAATGTGCATATATATATATATATACGATTAAAATCGAATGGTTTAAAATACAGATTGTTTTGCATATACCGACTCCAGTTTCTCGAAATAGTGCAAATCTTCAGGGTATTTTTTTGTCTGACTCAATTTGGTATATTTTAAACGATCTGTATTTTAAACCATTTGATTTTAATCATCTATTTAGCTTTTTATATTAAGCACTTTTTAATCGATTTTAGTGAAAAAATCCCAAAGTATATAAGGTTGTATACTTATTTACTTTGTGGATTTTTATTGTCACTGCAGTATATATATATATATATATATATATATATATATATATATATATTTCCCTCTTATCCTCCTTCCACTATTCCCCTTTCCTTCTCAGAAACTTATGACCCCCCCCCTCCCACAAAATCTCTACTGCATCCTTTGTTCAAACTACTACCAATTCCCACTACCACCCACTACCAATTCCTACGCTACTGCACGTTTTCTTAAAAACAAAACACCACAAAACATACCATCATTTCCAACCTGAAGATGGCAGATCGACATGCCGAAAGCGCTGTAGAGACACCTTTGGTGGATTACTATACCAGTTCCACTCTGACACCAAAAAGATGGCCAGACACCTTGAAAGGATTGAACAGAAACTCGTACGACAGGAATTGTCACTCGAGTTCAACCAAACTATATATATACATACATATATATACATACACACACACAAATGTACAGGAAAAATGGACGCAGTTACACGAGTTGCATTTCCCATAATTCTAATACCGATAGAGAAGATATGAAACCAACTATTCTCCTTCCAGCTATGGGTAAATATTTATATAATTCAATTGATTTACTGTTTAATAAGCATCAAATTTTCAAAGAGAGGGTGATCCTCACCGGGTGCTACACACTCGAGGCCTTGAGATATATACTAATCTAAAATTAAGAAACATCTATTGATCCTTTTCCAAGTATAGATGAGAAATGATCTTTGGCCACATTTTTGTTATACATTATATTGATGTTTACCACCAGGTAAAAGTTTGGTTTGGTTTGGTTTGTTTTACGGCATATCAACCTCAGTGGGTCATTTAATGCTGATAAAGTTTTGAAATAAATCAATTCTTAAATGGATAATACAATTTTTTTATAAATACATTTTTCTATTTAACCCATAGATGGGACCCTAACAGGTACTACCACTCCGGATCAGAGTGGACCAGGGAGTAATTGTAATGAATGGGGTGCTTCACATTCCCCAAACCTCCAAAACTGGAACCTCACCATCAGATAGAGTTTAATGTCATTCCCAGGACATGTAGACCCGCAGCCACCGCCTTCTAGCACCCATCTGATAAAAAGGGTTTGGGGCTTGCCATAAAAGCAATAGGGTTGGGAAAATTATATAGGTGCTAGGGCTTGACGTGACCAGCCAATTGATCAGAGGGGACCTCTCCGACCGCCCATCTAGCCCAAGATTGGGCTAAAGTGGAGTATTGCATGTCATGAATTGCTCATCCACCTGGGCTCTATCCTTAAGCATCACGGGTCGTCACCCACGGCCAACAGTGGCCCCATTGGGGGAGTCTTACCCCTCTGCAGAAGTGCAGTCGGTGCATTCTAACGCCCCAGCCGACAGGGCGGCAGATAAGTGAAGAATAATAAGAAGAATGATAATAATAAGAGTAATTAGGATTTGCAGTTAAAAACAACATTGATTATCAAAAGGTAGTGTGTCCATCAACAGGTAAATGATATTGTTTCCTGATTGTTGATTACTTTTAATTGGAAACAGAAAGAAGAGTTAATTAACTTATTAATTGGATATGACGTTAAATTGCAGTGAGTGCTGAGGTTCCAATTCTGGAGCTCTAGGGAGTATGGAGTACGCTTTCATCAGCATTATTCCCAGGTTCACTCTGACCCGGAGTGGTAGTACATGTTAATGTCCCATCTATGGGTTAAATAGATAAAAAATAAGTTTCTAAAAAAAGTTTTTAAAAATGAGTTTTAAATAGAATTAAATACCCAACATGAATGAATAAAACAAAACTTCTTTGGCATAAAATAACCCAAGGGTTGATATGCCGTAAAATCAAACTGACCAGTACTTATTAATACACATGAAGTTAATGGAATTTATTTCTTAAACAAATCACATACACAAACATTATATGTATATAAGATTTGGCATTAAATAACCCACAAGGGTTGATATACCATTAAACCCCCAAAACCAACCAAACTTATAAATACTTTACCTGGATGTGTGTGGTGTAATGGTTAATGTCATAGGAAATGGACTCGTCGACCCAAGTTCAATTCCTGGACAAAGCTGTTTGCATTTCACATGGCACTAATACCCTTGGGAAAGGTATGAATCCAATTCTCCCTACAGCTATGGGTAAATAGCAGACTTGGCTCTCAACCTTGGCTAGATAACCAATCTAGGAGAAGGAAAACTCTGAAATCAAACCTGTTAAACTCTGTAAGAAAACGTCCTTGTGTCGCATTCTGCTCGAATATTGGATGTCATGGACTGCTCAGTCGCCAAGCTTTGTATCAGGTTAATTGCTCTTATAATACAGAGTTTTCCTAACCTTAACCCTTTAGCTGTTTTTATTAAATTCTTAAAAGCAATGATTAATTTCTGTATTTAGCCATGAATAATTTACCTACAATGAATTTACCAAACACAAATTGAATGTCTAACTGAAAGATATTTTTTAGTTATTTGTTTTTTTCGTAAGACAAAATCCAGACATTACTAATTTATGGTCGGTGTTCAAGAAATACAACACTTCTGACCGCAGAAACTATCTCCTTGGTCTAGCGCTAGTAAAAAGGGGATAGACTCCCTCGCTGATTATCTGATACCAACTTTAGGCCTACCCGACAACTTTACTTACATCATCTCTCATGTGTAATGCCTTGTGCATTGTCATAAGTTTCCTGATATATTGATCCATCTATCAACGTTCCTCTCTTGTCCATTTTAAGAATGGTCCAGAGTATCTTACAAGGGGCACAGCTCAGGTGTTTATTCCCTTGACAAGATTTCTGCTGCAGACCTTGGTTTCTAGAATTTTTCTTGTTCTTCTTAGGTACTCTTTCCTTACTTTTTATTTTTATTTCAATGGAGTCTGAGTGACAACAAGTTTCTCCAGGATTCTTCTGAGTATTCCAGCTGATTTAAACAATGCTGTTGTCTGAATGGTCTCAATTCTTCCTCTGATTTCCAGTTCCTCTAGTCTTTTTTCTAAACTTTTAGAGAAGAATTGTCCACTGACAAATTCCTTAAAAGAAAGCTGTAGTAACAATTGTTCGTCATTCGTAGGGATTATTGGTTCGTTTGTTTTGTTCTATGGCATATCAACCACAGTGGGCCATTTAATGCTGGCAAACTTTTTAAAAGAATTGTAGTGATAGTTTGGAAGTAAATTTTTTAAACCCAATTTTTTTGGTAAACAAATTTTCTATTTAACCCATAGATGGAACCCTAACAGGTACTACCACTCAGGTCAGAGTGGACCTGGGAGCAATGGTGATGAAGAAATGCCCCATATTCCCCAAACCTCAAGAAGTGGAACCTCACCATCAGTTTGAGTTTAACGTCATACCATTGACATGAAGACACTCACTCACCACTTTCTAGCACCCATATGGTAAAAAGGGTTTAGGATTGCCATAAGGGTAACAGGGTTGGGACAATCATATAGGTGCTAGGGCTTGACATGGCCAGCCGATTGATCAGTGGGCCTCTCCAACCACCTGTCTAGCCTAAGTAAGGACCAAGGAGTGTTGCATGTCATAGACTGCTCAGCCCCCTCGTTTCCATTCTTAAACATCACGGGTCACAATCCACGGCCAATAGTTGGCCTCATTGGGGGAGTCTTACCCCTCTGCAGAGTTGTAGTTGGGTCAATTTCCTATGACAATAACCATTACACCACAGATTGTCATGAAATATACACAGGCCTCAAGTTGCTTACAGGATTTAATTTTGCTCAAGTGGTCACCCATCTAAGTATTGAACAGGCTCATTGCTACTTAACTTTGGTGATCTAGTGGCCACTGGTGCTTTAGGCATGTCCTGATTGTAAATTCCTTTGATTGTTGTTATTTACTAAGCTTTTTTTACATATACCACAGGTTGCTTACAGTACCAGTTGTTGCTTTAGTGGTCACCCTTCTAAATATTGAACAGTCTCATTGCGACTTAACTTCAGTGATCTAACAGGAACCAGTGCTTTCAGTGTGCCTTGACTATAATTTGTTTTACAGGCTGTTTATGGGTACTTTTTATATAATCAAAATCTTGCCTTTCAGAAAATTCAATTAGGTTTACTTTTTTTTTAAATTCTTTTTTTTTTTAAATTCAAATATTTCAAAAAGTTAAAATCTTACTAAATATGGAACATTCAGAATAAAAGTAATCTTTTTGAATTGACGTCATCGTAAATAGTCGAGGCTGATAAAAATGAAATGTCTTTAACTGTTAATTATTACTTTTCTTAAAACTCTCGACTGCATATACAGATGAACGAGGCAACTGACAAAAAAACAACATTTATTTGAAATGTTTAATTGATATGCCTCGAGCAATTTTCTGTCAAAAAGGAATAATATTTAGATTTAGGAGTAGGAAAACGCTGAATCCAAATTATTTATGAACTTGGAGAGGGGTGGGGGTCTGCCAGGCTATTCCTACCCAAGGGATGCAACATGAGTCACCTTCAGATGAAAGTTAAGCAGAATCAAATTCCAATGTGTTATTCCCTCACAGGTTCGTATCCTGTTCACAGTGCCATGTAGTATTTTGTATTAGGCAATCAGTATTCAGCTGTATTGCAAGTTGAATCCGATCTGTCTTCAGAATGTTGGTATTTTGTTTATATATATATATATGTGTGTGTATATATATATATATACATACACTAATCCCTCTGCACAAGCAAGATATGTAAAGTAAAGTTGTCGGGGTGGCCTAATGTCAGTATCGGCCAGACAGCAAGGGAGTCTATCCCCTTTTCACTAGCGCTAGATCAAGGAGATTATTTTAGAATCTGAGGTGGAGTGTCACACCTACAATCAGCTCCTCTCTTTACTGCACAGATCCCTGTGCTACTCATCACTGAGTTGGCGAGGGCCAGTATCGAACCAAGAATCTTGTGATTCCTAGCCGAACACTCTACTGACTGAGCTAAACTGGCACAAGATATGACACAAGGTCAATTTCTTAAGCAGAGTTTAACAGGTTTAAACTCAGAGTTTTCCTGCTCCTCGACTAGTTACATAGCCAAGGTTAAAGAGCCTGGTCTGCCCTACTATTTACCGAATACACTCTGTAACAACTAACAGGACATGATCAAGTGTTCAGTATATATGGATAAAAATATACACACTAAAACCACCAGCCAATCAAAATCCTGGAAATAGACTTGACCGTTCCACAAAGTAGAATAGCCCAAGCTGTTATTTAAACCACTTACCAAGTCTGATCCAACTTGCAAAAGCTGAATACTGACCAGTTTACACAAATCTCAACAATGTCTATTGGTCATTACCCATGAGAAGTCTTCAGTGCAACATCCAGAATCTGCACAGAGCTGATTGATGGAGGTTTTTGCTGGTCATTCTCTCTACCAAATGATCTATTTTCCTATTTGGACATTTTTTTATACCCATATGTACAAGCCCTTCTTTATATCTTGTCATGTTTTGTATTCTTGTTCAGTATTGAACTGTGTTGCAAGTTGAATCTGCTTCTGATAATCCAGACTTGGTAAGTGGTTTAAATAGTAGGTAGAGCTATTCCATTATGTGGTATGGTCAAGTTTATTTAAAATATCTATATTGAAAATAGATTTGGCCATGCTAGATAGTAGAATAGTCCAACCAGCTATTTAAACCACTTACCAAGTCTGGATTCTCAGAAGCAGATTCAACTTGCAACACAGTTCAATACTAATCAGTCTACAAAAATCTCTACACTAGTTAAAGATTTATAAGAATTTTTATCATCAAGTGTTTTTGCTTTTCCTATCCATAACATTTTAGTACATTCACCCCAGGTATCATTTATTGTTCTTGCTAGAACGTGTTGCATGTTTTTAGGGTGTCTGATTCCTGAACATTTAAAACTCATGCATCTCTGTCGTGGTTAATTGGTGTTGCATGACTTAGGATCTATTGGTGCATTCATGTGTTACACACTTCGATCAAGGACATTTATTTCATTAATCTGATGATTCATCAAACTATATCCCCATTGTATAATGAACATCATATTCACTATCACAGGAAGGCTGTGACTAGCACCCAGTCACCAGACAAAAAACAGAGAGTGTAACCAAATAAACTTTGAAACTTACTCTTCCATCACTCCCATACTTCATTGCTAGATTTTCCTGATGTAACTATTTAGTTAAAATAGGAAGAAAAAATAACATTACACTTATTTCATCTTGTTATTGGGTTTCTTTTAAGATTTATCTGCAGATTTTTGTTATATTCATTAAGATAAAACCAAACAATTAGAAATCAATAATACTAAGCACATATCTATTAAAATCAATTTTTTAATATCAATATGCAAATTAGCCTTCCCATTCACACTGTAAACCACTATTTTGTTGTATATATGAATACAATTGCATGTTATTAGTATGTAGATATGGTCAACAGTATCAACAATGTAAATCAATTTTATTAATAATTGAGGTTGGTTAAATAAAAATAAAATCCCGGAGAATGTGACGTTAATAACTAAGGGATTTGTGACTTGAGTAGTGATATAGTTTCGGTTACAGACAGAAAAACACACAATCTCCATTATACTAGGAGCTCAACAATCGATATTGAAAAAGTAAGCTTTATATAAATCATATTATTAATAAATGTGAATGTTCTCTGTGTGTTATAATACTAAGGAGAGTCCTGGAGAAATAAGAATGTTTGCTGGCACTTAGACTTCAGTAAAGACCAATTATTTCTGATGTGAAAAAATCACAAAGAATAAAATAATAATAACTAATCATGTCTAATCAAAAATTGATAATACACAAGAGTAGGTTTGGGTGATCCATCAACTATATTTTCATCGTTGGTTACTTCTTTAACAATAGAAACCCTTCAACTTGAAAATGTTTCCTTCATATTATAGTGGATTCTCAGCATGTGCATCGGTTTCAGATCTGACCTCTGCATTCCTGGTAATTAGACGGCCTGGGTGAACAGAGAAGCATTTATCTGAAATGCGTAATTAATATGCCTCAAGCAGTTTTTCATGAAAAAGGAATGATGTTTGAATTAGACTACATTGCAGTTTAATCTGCACGGCTTTCAAACTCTGCATGGAATGAAGTAATGCACAAAATGTCAGTGCATCATCTATCATGATATTACCAACTTGAGCAAGTACCTCCAAAAACCTCAACTAAAGTGAATGCCGAATTGTGCGAGTTAGTGCTCTGTTAAATTGAGCAACAACTACTAAGTATAACCGAATTTGTACACAGAGCAATTGGTATTTATAGCACTCCAGAATATTCCATATTTGCATCTGGGGGATTTCATTCTTTGAGTCGTGATTGGTTGCTAGTCTTTGGATAGATATCATACTAAATAAATATTCATCACTCTGCATTTTGCTACCAGTAATGTGGGGACTGTACTGAGTTACAGCTAGCAAACTAAAGTGAGTACCTCCAAAAACCTCAAGTAAATTGAATGCTGAATTGCGCGAGTTGGTGCTTTGTTGAATTGACTAACAACAACTAAGTATAACCAAATTTGTACACTGAACAATTGGTATTTATAGCACTCCAGAATATTCCATACTTGAATCTGGGCGATCTCATTCCTTGAATCCTGATTGGTTGCTGGTCTCTGTATAGATATGGTGTTAGATGAATATCCACATTCTGCATTTTGCTCTCAGCAATGTTGGGACTGTATTGAGTTACAGCTAGAAAACTAAAGTGAGTATCTCCAAAAACCTCAAGTAAAGTGAATGTTGAATTGCATGAGTTAGTGCTTTGTGGAATTGACTAACAACAACTAAGTATAACCGAATTTGTACACAGAACAATTGGTATTTATAGCACTCCAGAATATTCCATACTTGAATCTGGGCGATCTCATTCCTTGAATCCTGATTGGTTGCTGGTCTCTGTATAGATATGGTGTTAGATGAATATCCACATTCTGCATTTTGCTCTCAGCAATGTTGGGACTGTATTGAGTTACAGCTAGAAAACTAAAGTGAGTACCTCCAAAAACCTCAAGTAAAGTGAATGTTGAATTGCATGAGTTAGTGCTTCGTTGAATTGACTAACAACAACTAAGTATAACCGAATTTGTACACAGAGTAATTGGTATTTATAGTACTCCAGAATATTTCCCACTTGCATCCAAGTGATCTCATTCTTTGAGTCCTGATTGGTTACTGGTATCTGTATATAATGCTAGATAAATATCCATCATTCTGTACTATGCTCCCAGTAATGCAGGTATTGGGTCAGTAAAATGTTTATTCCTGTGTGTGGGGTTAAGGTGAGGGAGAAGCTTTCTGTGATTAGATATACCAATCACATGATGAGCCCAGAAGTTTTAGCGTAAAATACCAAAATCCCCACAGAGAAACCCTGGACTAGATCCGATGAAAACCTCTCCAAGAAATCAACCCAAGATATCAGATATCTTCTCAAGCACACCGGTAAGTCCCTCAAACTCAACTTTATACACAGGAAGGACTTTATATTGTTACTCATTGTTTTATTTATCTTTAATAAATTGTTAAAATTAAACTAAGTTTTAATTCATTTATTTGTTGCTGTTAGTCTTAGAATTAAATGCTATACTAACACAAGACAGGGACTATATTGAGTTACAGCTTGCTCCCTTTTCTGCAAATTGGGCACTAGTTGGATTTTTTTGGGAAAATTTTCTATTCAATATCTATGAATACGATACTTGATAAAAGCTGATTAGTGGATAAGAAGGAGTGAATTGTTAAATTGAGCAATAACAACTAAGTCAGTTGAGCATCCTCCTAGGAACCAGAAGCTTCTTTGTTTGAAACCAAACCTCACTAACTCAGTGCATGAGTAGCACATGTTTGATAATCTGATCAGTGCGTGGGAAGCTGATGGTAGGTGTGGTACTCCCCCTCAGATGCAAAATAATCTCCCTGTTCTAGCACAAGTAAAAAGGGGATAGATGCCCTCACTGTCCATCTGACACAGTGTTTTGTTTATAGTGGTGAAGTCTTGTGTTGGACCCTCCGCACTTTTTGGTACAGTCAATAAGAAAGAATTGGTGCACAAGGGATGCCACAAATCCAATCAACGACTGACCTTAGGTTTTTCAAATTCTGAGTTTTCCTTCTAGACTGGTTACCTATCCAGGGTTAAAGAGCCCAGCCTGTTCTACTATTTTATCCATAGATGGATGGAGAATATATGGATTCATACCTTTCCCAAGTGTATTTGCGCTAGGTGAAATGCAAACAGCCTTGTCTCAGATTTGAACTCAGGTTGATAAGTCCATTTCCCATGACTCTAACCATTATGACACGCACATCCATTCTAATATGTATTCATTACATAAAAGTGTCATTGTTGGGACAAAGGTCCAATGAAGAGCCGTCTGCAGGAGCTCGCTTATTTGCCACCCAATAGGGCATCATTTAAGCTAGTTAAAGAATATTTGTGAAGATTCTAATCTTAATGCACATCGAATTCAGTCAGTGAATTCTGTTGAAATTGAGGCTTGACGAGCCAAGTGAAGTGCGTTTAGATTGTCTAGAAGAACTTCAGATTTCAGTGTGTCGTCAAGAGTGGGCAATTTAGTACGGAGAACAGACGGTGAATTAGGATTCTTGCCAAACACCAGCTGATTTGCAGAACAACGATGCACATTAGCTGATGCACATTCTGATGGAGACTGTCCACATGCCAATGCATTATTTAGAGGACATATTGTATCTTCCTTTGATCAACATATCAGTCTGGGTGGCACATGTGATGCTTGTTTATAACACTGCTCCAAGTAGATTTAGCTATGTTTGTGTTGGACTATTTTGATATATAAGGCATGCTGCAGTACACCACTTAAATTTATAGACTAAGTGAGGTCACGTGGTTTAAACCTCAGCCAATCAACAGCCCGAATACATGGTTAGTTAACAATTTAATCACTGATATTGACAATCGTTCACTTGCACTTTATTCGACATTGACGGACGGATCTGCAACACTGAGTAACACCAAGGAACAACTGAAGTCTCATATCCAACATTAAGGGACACCAGGGAACAACCAAAGGATCATACCAAACACTAAGGAC
Source organism: Doryteuthis pealeii (assembly GCA_023376005.1). Lineage (NCBI taxonomy): Eukaryota > Metazoa > Mollusca > Cephalopoda > Myopsida > Loliginidae > Doryteuthis > Doryteuthis pealeii. Next base: position 92,510,482 of record CM042148.1, on the reverse strand, counting down.
ACCAAGGAGCAACCAAAGGATCATACCAAACACTAAGGGACACCAAGGAACAACCAAAGGATCATACCCAATATTAAGGGACACCAAGGAGCAACCAAAGGATCATACCAATCACTAAGGGACACCAAGGAGCAACCAAAGGATCATACCCAATATTAAGGGACACCAAGTAGCAACCAAAGGTTTCTTCACTAAGGATTGCACTCTGCTTAACACAAGGGATCTCTGCTGGACAGTGCTCTTGCTTGAAGGATGGCCACAAAAATCATAATATTGCGTATTTGAATTTCCTAATCTTTCAAATATCATTACTGGAAACTCACCCATTAGCACTAACTGCACTATTGCCAAGGCTTAGGATACACTGACTGCATTCTCTACAGAGGAGTAACCCGCAACAAAAGTTATATGGTTTCAAATATTTCTATTCAATTCTAATAATTGCTATACCAAGGCTAAAGAGCCTTGTCAGCCCTTCTATTTACCCATAGCTATGTAGAATGAGCATATCATATTCACCTTCATAGGAAGGCTGCAACAAATGTCCAGTTGCCAGACAATGGGTTAACAGGCTGTAACCAAATACAGACCCTGTATTAACTCCCAGAACATGGGTATATATGGATCAAAGTGTCCATACTTTTTTTTTTTTTTTCGAACATTTAAAATTCTGTTCTTGTCTACAACGATTTTTATATCAACTCAAAAAATAAAAAATTCACTCTGATGAAGGTCGTAAAAAATCTCTCTGTGTACGGAATATTTTATACATTTTTCCTATTATTATTATCATCATCATCATTTCAACTCCATCTGATTATTTTAATAATAATAATAACATAAATCCGTATACGTTTTGATAAACAGACTGAAACACATGTGTAAGTGATATCGATTAAAAGTGATATCGATAAAATTCATTTTTATCCTTCTACATTTCTTTTCTTTACTCATTTTTCCTCATATTGTCGGATTCATTTTCCATTCTTGCATTATATATATATATATATATATATATATACATACAAACAAGTTTTGTCAAAAAAGTATCCAGCTTTTTTGTACTTTTTGACACACCTTGTGTGGAATAAGGAAACTAGTTCCAATTACAGTCGAATTGGTAAGACAAGGCAGCAATCAATCGTAACTTAATACGAATTTGTTTTGCTGCAATTACTACTGCAAAATGCCAGGTTATTTATGAAGCCTCCTAAAATCATAGAAACCAAGCAGCCAATCAGGACTCTTGGAATGGAATCACCCAAATGCATGAGTGGACTATTCTGGATTCCCATAAGTACCAGTTGTCTTGGCACTGGTTCAGTTGTGCTTAGCTTGTTGCTCAAACCAACAGTATGCAAATTCACTTCAACACCTTGTATTTTGAAAAAAAATAACATTCCATTCATTAATTTTTTTCAGAATACAAGGTGTGTCAAAAAAGTACCAAATTTAAAGCTGTATTTATCAAGATAGAAATGAAGAATGAATAGAACAATATTTTTTTTTCCGAATACAAGGTTTGTCAAAAAGTACAAAAAAACTGGATACTTTTTGACACACCTTGTATATATAGATATATTATTTCTCTGAATGTTTGAGATGAGGCTTGAAGATTAGTATTATCTGCGTTATTCGGACTATTGTCCCCATCTTCATTGTTATTTGTACAACGTTTCGGCCGATATACCCTCTGGCCTTCTTCAGGTATTTCTTGTCAGACTCGGGAACCTTCTTTTCTGAGAAGGTTCCCGAGTCCGAGGAGGTTCCTGAGTCCGACAAGAAATACCTGAAGAAGGCCGGAGGGTATATCAGCCGAAACGTTGTACAAATAACAATGAAGATGGAGACAATAGTCCGAATAACGCAGATAATACTAATAGATATATTAATTTAAACAATAGTAATTTCTGATTGTGTCTCTACTTTCCTGCTGAAGTTTACATTCATGTTCAATGTCATCTCGTCAATTAATTCAAATTTTACACCATTGAATTAAAACTTTATTTTTGGATATTGAATAAAAATGTTTGTATACAACAAAGAATTTCACGTTGTTGCTGCTGCTGCTGCTATTGTTACTATTATTATCATTATTGTTATTTTAAATACACTTACTTATATATTTGATTTTACTTATCCCCCTTAATCTTCAGAGAATAATCTTCTCTAAGAGGTAATCCTCCTTCTAGCAGGTTATAGGCATGTACATTATTGACCAATGGGAATGTTCATCCTAGTAAATAACATGGGTGGTCACGACACATGGAAGTAATAGTTCTCATAAAATTAACTTCTGGCCTAATGGCTTACAACATCGAATATGCAGTTACTTAACATACACAAACGTTTTTCAATATGATTGGCTTAAACTGCTTTTTTCTTTTAGTCATCAATCATTATTTATTGTTTTTAAAGACAGGATAACTTAGAAAATCCTAAGAAAAATATAAAGTATTTATTGTTGAAGTAAGTTAGTATACAACTTAATTCCTATCATAACAAATGAGTATTTCACTGGTTTCTTTGTTTTTAATGGCACAACAACCTTTGTTGTTTGAACAACAACTACCAACTAAGCACAACTTAACTGGTGTCTATAGCAGGTGGTTGTTGAAGTCAGTCAGTCAGGGTACTCTTGGTTTGGATAACAGTAAAGGGTACTCTTGGTTTGGATAACAGTAACTGGCTAAGCACAACTGAACTAGTGCTCAAAACAGCTGTTACTTATAGAACTCAAAAATAGTCCATTCATGCATTTGGGTGATTCCATTCCTTGAGTCCTGATTAGCTCCTTGGTTTCTATGATGTTATGAGGCTTCATAAATACTTTGGCATTCTACAGTAGGACTGCAACAAGGTTAGATCTGTATTGGGTTATGGCACCTTGTTGGCTTACCAATTTGACGGTAAATGGAACTTAGTATGAGTATTCTGCATCTGCCCTTCTTACACCCCCCCCCATTGAGTATGATTAATCATACTAAGTTCCAGTTACTGTCGAATTGGTAAGACAAGGTTCCTAGTTCGATACTGGCCCTCGCCAACTCAGCATATGAGTAGCACTGGGATTTGTGCGGTAAAGTGAGGAGCTGATGGTAGGTGTGGCGCTCCACCTCAGATGCTAAAATAATCTCCTTGGTCTAGCGCTATATTAAATAACTCACAAAGGTTGATATGCCATTAAAAAACATAGAAACCAGTCAAAGACTCATTTGCTATGGTAGGAATTACCAACAATTTTATTCACAGAATCACATTAACCATATAAATTAAGAAGATATAAAAGCAGAACAAGAAATCAATTAATAACATTGTGGCTTTACATTATTATTCAAACTTAAAAGCACTTTTAATTAAAACATAAGTACCATTATTCAAAATTCAAGTACCTTGATAAAATAGAAACCCGATTTTAATGTAAAGAAGAAAAAATTGAGTATATTAATCACAAATTTTAGAAATCATTTTGTCTAATTAATTTGAACTTCTCTCTCCAATTTCAATAGACCATGAGCCAACCACAAAACATGCAGAGAAAATCTTTCTCTCTCTCCTGAAATGTTGGAAATAGTATGATCAATGGAGTGGGGGGGGAAATATCAAAGAAATACACAGAGTCTGCAATTTACCAAAAAAAAAAAATTACCAGGAATTAAAAGTAAATTGTTGGGCAAAGAGATTAATTTGTGAAAAGCTACTTCAATTCCTGTTCAGAGTTAAAAGAAAAGAAGAAAAAATTATTGAATAATGATACTTATGAATTTAAATAAAATATGGACGGCCACAACCAGATTATCAGTCATATGGAAATCTGATCTCACTGACAAGTTAAAACGACAATTCTTCCAGGCTGTGGTTATATCAGTACTGCTGTTTAGCTGCACCACTTGGACCCTAATGAGGCGCCTTGAGATTGAGCTAGATGGGAGCTGCACAAGAATGCTGCGTGTGGTCTTGAACAAGTCGTAGAAACAGCACCCCACAAGGAAGCAGCTGTATGGCCACCTGCTCCTCAACTCACAAACCATCAGAGTGAGATGGACAAGGCATGCTGGACACTACGACTTAGGTCTTTATTCATAAAAACATTTCATTTTTTATCACAATGCTGATATTTTTAATTAAACTACTTATATGGTAGGTGTCGCGCTCCACCTCAGATGCTAAAAACAATCTCCTTGGTCTAGCGCTATTGAAAAGGGGATAGACTCCCTCGCTGACTGGCTGATACCGACTTTAGGCCATCCCGTCGACTTTACTTTTTACTTATAAAGTCCAGAGTTGCCTATTGTCGGTATCAGCCAGACAGCGAGGGAGTCTATCCCTTTTTTACTAGTGCTAGACCAAGGAGATTGTTTTTGCATCTGAGGTGGAGTGCCACACTAACTATCAGCTCTACACTTTACTGCACAGATCCCTGTGCTACTCATACGCTGAGTTGGCAAGAGTTGGTATTGAACTATGAACCTTGTGGTTCCTAGTCGAATGCTCCACGGGCTGAGCTAAGCCGGCCCTATTTTTGATTAAATTGTTCTGACACACAGAAGGTGCTATCAAAATATTTGAAAAATCTGAATACATGCATCTATGTATTTACTATAACCTCTATGCCAGGGGTACCCAAACTATGGCCTTTGAGCCGGATCCATCACAGGCTAAATGTATTAAAAAAGATTTTGAAAAGAAAAATTGAATACCCAACAAGAATGGATAAAACAATGTCTTCAGCATAAAATAACTGCAAAATCCAACCAACCAACTTAGTTTTCTATATGTCTTTTATAATTGATGTTAATAGTTATCAATTTGTAGTCATGTCAGTGCTACTGTATGGCTGCACCACTTGAACTAATGAAATGCTTAGACAAAAGGTTTGATGGAAACTACTCAAGGATGCTGAACAAATCTTGGAAGCAGCACTTCTCAAAAAGCAGTTGTACAGCCACTTTCCCCCACCACAGAAACCATCCGACTTAAATGAACAAGACATAATATATTTATATTTACCACATACCCCATGCACAAGGCCCTATTAATGTGGTACCACCCGCGAACCAAAGCTCATGGGTGGCGGGTGCAAAAAATGCATTGATCCTGTCAGCTTTCGCCCTCAAGGAGGGGACGCCTCATGCACTAGGCAATAAACCCAGCCCTGCCCCTTTAAATCAAGGGGTCAGGTGTTGCCCTGAGGGATAGCCCCCTGGGATATATGCTGTTAATTGTAGCCACGGTCAAGAGCCAAAGTCGCTGGACCCCTGCCCTAAGAGACATACTGGATACTACACATGGACACACCAGGGTAACTGGAGAAGCAAAATCTATATCAATCAGCTCTGTGCGAATCCTGGATACCATGTGGACGACCTGCCAAGGTCAATGGCCTGATTGGGATGGTTGGCAATTGAGAATTCATGGGTTTCCACACTTGATGATGATGATGATGATGATGATGATGATTACTGTGGAATCAATTTGATAATAATATTTTAGTTACTGATACTCAAGGTAAACTCTTCTCCAGGTATTGAATTCATCTTTGAATTATGATACAAACCTGGTTAAAACTATAAAAAGTATTTTTTTAAAATAACAAAAAAAAATAATAATCTGAAATATTAAAAAAATGGCCTTTACTTTTTTATTTATATTTTTTCAGTTAAAAAAAAGAAAATCCTACTACTTTTTAAGTGAAGGGTGAAGGAATCTATTTAAAAGAAAATGAGATGGCAAACATTTTTATAACCTGCCTCGTTCCAATTCCTTCTTATCTGGATGTATTCGGAAAGAAAAAAAAAAGCTAAAATCTCTGACGTCTTTTCATGCCTTACTGAAGGACGACAAGGATACACAGGGGAAATGGAATTTCAAAAACCGAAGATGAAAAAAATTCTCCAAAACTTCAAGAAGGCTCATTCAAATATAAAGTAAGTAAAGTTGGTATCAGCCAGACAGCGAGGGAGTCTATCCCTTTTCACTAGTAACTTTTGCTAGACCAAGGAGATGTTTTGGCATTGAGGTGGAGCACCACACCTACCATCAGCTCACTTTACTGCACAGATCCCTGAGCTACTCATATGCTAAGTAGATGAGGGCTAGTATCGAACCTGGAACCTTAATCTCTATCCCATAATAGTTGTTACATGTGGCTATATATTTCATAAATTTGTCCGCCCAGTTGGCTGGGGCAGTAGAATACACTAACAGAACCTCTGCAAAGGGGTAAAATCACCTGTTGGCCATGGGTGGCAACCCATGATGCTTAAGGATGGAATCGTGGTTGCCTAGCAGTCCATAATGAGCAACAATCCACTTTGGCTCTTACTTAAGCTAGACAGGCAGTTGGGGAGACAGTGTCCAATCAATTGGCTAGTCACATAAAGCCCTACCAACTATATGATTGTCCTGACCCTATTGCAATGATGACAAACCCTCAACCCCTTTAATCATATGTGCTAGAAGGCAGTGACTGAAGGTCTTACTGTCCTGGAAATGACCTAATTCACAGACTCCTCAGCCACCACAATCCTGTCTTCAGGTATGACTTTAAACTCTATCTAATGGTGAAGTTCCAATTCAGGAGCTTTGGAGAGTGAGGAGTACTCCTTCATTGCTATTATTCCCAGTTTCACTCTGACCCGGAGTGGTAGTACCTGTTAGGGTACCATCTATGGCCTAAACAGATAAAAAAATCTTTTAAATTGGATACCCGATAAGGATGAATAAAATAAAAACATTTTCAGCATAAAATAACTCAAAGGTTATAAAATCCAGCCAACCAACCAGTTGTTTTATTACGTTCACTTTTGGACTAATACCCTTGGGAAGGGTATGAATCTCCTCATCCCTCAGCTATGGGTTAAATAGTACCACTACAGTCCTTTCGGCTAGAAACCACAAGGTTCCTAGTTTGATACTGGTCCTCGCCAACTCAGCGTATGAGTAGCACAGGGATCTGTGATAGGTAAAGCAAAGGAGCTAATGGTAGGTGTGGGCGCTCCACCTCAGATGCTAAAACAATCTCCTTGATCAAGTGCTATTAAAAAGGGGATAGACTCCCTCACTACTGGCTGATACCGACTTTAGACCGACCCATCGACTTATACTTTTTTTAACTTACATGTCTCACACAAGGATGAGTTTGGCATTAAATAACTACAAGGTTGAGATGTCAATAAACAAAAACAAAAAACTCAAGAGAAATTCCATCACTGTCATGCCGCAGTTTTTAACTGATACATTAGCGCAGAGAGAAGACTTGGGCAAAGCCAATCTCCCTTACAACGTTATCTATTGAAAACAGTTGTAAAGTTGCTACAAACCATTGTCATCCTTGACAAACTCATAATTATCTTTATTGTTGTTTATCTATGACAATCTCTGGGCTTGGTATATGAATGTTGTAAGACATCAGTGAATCAGACACTTTGTACGAAGGTCACTTCTGCCAGTGCAAAGAATACACTTATTGTTTGCATCAGAAGGAGTGGCAGCATCTGTGGCCGTGTCCTTTGGAAAAGCAAACATTGCTTTTTGCTAAAGAAATGATTCAGACCTCATCTTTCCGTCAGAGAAATACAAGTTTCACTGAAACGTTATCAAATGCAATAAATGAATTTAAGACCTGATTTTGAAACAGTTATTTTCATTATGCTGTCCTTGTTCACAGTAATTATATATATATATAAGTAAAAAAAAGTAAAGTCAACGGGGCGGCCTAATGTCGGTATCAGCCAGTCAGCGAGGGAGTCTATCCCCTTTTCAATAGCGCTAGACCAAGGAGATTGTTTTTTAGCATCTGAGGTGGAGCGCCACACCTACCATCAGCTCCTTACTTTACCGCACAGATCCCTGTGCTACTCATAGATAATCGGTATCGAACTAGGAACCTTGTGGTTTCTAGCCGAACGCTCTACTGACTGAGCTAACCCGGCCCCTATATATATATATATATATATATATATATATATATATATATATTATATAGTGTGAGATGGTCACTGTTTCAGCTTTTGTTGGAATGGTGTACCAAAGGCAGTATTATTGGTAGAGTGCTCCATATAAAATGAGGCTGTTATATAATATAATAAGATAAATATATAAAGGTTTTACATATCTATTTATTAGGTGACAATGGAACATTCACAACCATATTGGTTTCATGCAATGCAATCATCAGGATATAATATATATTATATATATATATATTATATGAGAAGTAAATACACAACAATGTGTTTTGATATGGCTTTTTTTTTTTTTAGCCGACAATTTTTGGGAGAATATGTGCTTAATTGAAGTCATACCTAATTTTGAAAGTTAATTAATAATTAATTAATTAGGCAGGCATACCTATTCAAATGTATGTTTGTTCAGCCTTACATTTGAATAGGTATGCCCGCCTAATTAATTAATTATTAATTAACTTTCAAAATTAAGCACATATTCTCCAATATATATATATATATATATATATATATATATATATATATATATATTCGTAGGTGGGATACCAGGTAATTTGGTATTAGGATGATTCTAAGCTGGTCCTTTCTTCAAATGATAGAGATGTTAGAAGTTCAGGTCAGTTTGAGAGCTCGATAATTTTTTATAAAAAGTGCAATATAATTAATAAAGAAAAAAAGTTTAAAAATCGGGTATTATGCAGTTATGGTACCATTTCCACTCATAGGTATCTGTCATTAATAATAGAAATCTATCTTATTGAGTCATTATAGAAGATCCAATTCTTAGTAGGAATCTTATTGAAAATAAATAAAGATCGGTCTGATGAAGCTCAAGGGTATTTAAGATATATGAGATATAAATGGTACCATAACGGATAATAGCCATTTTTTAAGCTTTTTTTCTTTATTAATATATAATATATATATATATATATATATATAAACTAGTTTTAAAGTTTTAACTTCACAGATGTGTTACCAAAATCTAGTGCCATGACTTTAACAATCAATATGAGGATACCAGTTTGAAATTAATCTGTGTATAATGTGATAATTCTTCATCTCAGAAATGGCCAACCATTGTGACTATAAAGACCAAGAGGAGGATACCAGTTTTAAATTATTCTAAATAAATAAGGAAGTCTATACCCTTTTCACTAGCGCTAGACCAAGAAATTATTTTAGCCTCTGAAGTGGAGTGCACACTTCCCATCACCTCTTTACTTTACACATAGATCCCTGTGCTACTCATACACTGAGTCGGAGAGGGCAGGTATCAAACCAGGAACCTTACGATTCCTCGGCAAGTGCTCTATCAACTGTGCTAAACCAGCCCTTAAAATTGGCTGCTGTGTGCACTGGCTACAATGCTGTATTGTGTGGGGATTAATAAAAATAAGATTAAACCAAATAGAAATAAATAAAACAAAAGTAACAAAATTAAATTAAATATAAAAGAAATAAAAAGTCACAAAAAGTAACAATCTCCCGAAGGCCTCAGACCAGAAGAGCCCTCTGGGCATGTGCAGAAACCCCAAATTCTTGGCGTCTAAAAGCCCTTTTTACTCCAAGACTTTGAAGAAAAAACACTATTGACTTGCTCGGGAAAATATCTCCCCTCTAGGAAATAGTGCAAATCAACAAATAAAAGTCTTACCTAAGTCATCCTATTTTCGTTCCTTTCACTTCCTTTCTAATTCCCTTTAGTTTACCACCCACAAGAAGAAAGAACAGACTATATTGGGGTTTAGACATGACTACGAGCAAGCTTAACCACATAGACTGACAAACTATGACTCTATAATTGCAAGCCAAAAAGATGAGGATACACACACATTATATTTATATATATATATATTATTGTAAGTTGAAAATGGAGAGATAATCCGACGGTATGTTGAAATGAAAAATAAAGGAAAGAAATGTTGAATGGATAAAATAGGATTTATTTTATTTTACTGACACTTGTTTTGCGCCAGGAGTTTATCCATGTATACATGTATTCTATCTATTATTATTTAAATACAAAAAAATGAAATAAAATAAATAAACAATAGAAGAAACTACAAATTTCTTTTTTGTGTATACAAAGAAATAACGGCCTCGTCAGAGTAAATCTTGGTGTTTTAAATCAAATCGGTTGAAATATTTCAACCGATTTGATTTAAAAAATAAAAAAAATAAAAAAAATATTTGTAGTTTCAACATTTTCTTTCCTTTATTTTCCATTTCAACACATCTTATTATAATGGAGATTGTGTGTTTTTCTGTCTGTAACCGAAACTATATTACTAATTGAGTCACAACTACATAGTTATTTACATCACATTCTCCATGATTTTATTTATATTTAAACCTCAATTATTAATAAAATTGCTTCACCTTTTTATTAGTGTTGTCCATATCTACATACAATAACATGCAATTGTATTAATATATACAAAAAATAGTGGTTGGCAGTGTGAATGGGAAGGCTAATTTGCATATTGATATTAGAAATGTGATTTTATTAAATATGTGCTTAGTATTATTGATTTTCTGTTGGTTTTATTTTAATGAATATAAGCAAAAATCTCTTCAATGAATCTTAAATGAATCATTAACAGAAAAAATAACTGTCATTTTATTCTTTATTTCCTAATTTAATACTAATTAGTTAAATAAGTAAAATTCAGCATGAAAGACGGAGTGATCGAAGAGTAAGTTTCATTTCTATTTTTCTATTATACCCCACTCTGTTACATATCTTTTTGTCTGCCTCTAATTTAATACGATATTTCATTACATTAAACTTAAATACTTGCACCGGAGGGTGCATATATTTGCTATATATATAATGGGGGTACAATATGGAAATATTTGATATGGAATAAGTTTACTTTATATTTTCATGTCATAAATTTTCAATATAAATCCTGATCATGAACAATTATGGGCATTTTTCTCCAAACACTTTCCAACTGAAGTCTTTTAAAATATCTATAACTATTTGAACAAAAAATATTTTTCTCTTCTTTTAATATTGGAAAATAAACATACTGAGTTCCAATTACCTAAGACCCTCAGCCACAATATACAAAGCTCATATGTAGAAATTTGTTGAGTGATTAGCATCCAATTGCATTGTGAGCTGAATATGCTATTGGTTTTGAACAACAAACTAAGCACTACTATACGACTGGCCCAAACAGCTAGTATTTATGGAACTCAGGAATAGTCCATTCATGTATTTGGGGGTTTCCATTCCTGATTCCTGATTGGCTGCTTGTGTTCTATGATGTTTCATAAATACTCTGGCATTCTGCAGTAGGCCTGCAACAAGGTAAGATCTGTATTAAGTTACAGCTTCCTTGTTGCCTTTGTCTTACCAATTCAACGGTAATTGGAACCAGTATGATGTTTATGTGTACATAAATATCATTTAAATAAAATTAACTTTCGGTAAAAAATTGCTTGGCGGTGTATTGATTTATGTGTGATAGTTTCTTTTGAATATTAGAAGTGTCTCACAAGAACTATTTCATTTCTCAGTCATATCAGTTTTAATTTGATTGGCTGCTGGTTTCTATGATGTTATGATGCTTCATAATTACGCTGGCATTCAGTAGTAGCCTGCAACAAGTTAAGGTCTGTATTAAGTTACAGCTTCCTGTTGCCTTGTCTTACCAATTCGATGGTAATTGGAACCAGTATGATGTTTATTCTACACTATGATGTTATGATGCTTCATAAATACTCTGGCATTCTGCAACAAGGTAAGATCTGTATTAAGTTACGGGTTCCTTGTTGTCTTGTCTTACCAATTCGATGGTAATTGGAACTATATGTTTATGATGCTTCATAAAATACTCTGGCATTCTGCAACAAGGTAAGATCTGTATTAAGTTACGGGTTCCTTTTTGCCTTGTCTTACCAATTCGATGGTATTGGAACCAGTATGATGTTTATTCTAAACTGTTATCATTTAAAAGAAAATTAACTTTCGATAGAAAAATTGTTCAGAGGTGTATTTATTTATGGGTGATAGTTTATATACATATTCTTGTGAATATTAGGAGTGTCTCACAAGACTAATTCATTTCTCAGTCATACAGTTTTATCTTGATAGGTGAAATGCTAATCTCCATATTGTGAGAACATCCATTTTAGTAGTTTAATACTTATCACTTGGTGCATCGTACCTCATAACCATAATGTATGTTTAAATCACTATGATAATTATTACTTGTGATCTACCTCGACTAACAGATCTTACAATGTTGTAAATATACTCTACCATTGACTCAGAACATTAGAAACATGATAATTCAACTAATAATAAAATAATAATAATACTAAATGGTAGTTTGATTGAAAACAGATACGGATCTTTTTGCCAAAGTTTTTTTACTCCAATGCATGAAAATAAATTAGAAAGAGATGTTAATTTTGGTTTCAGTTCTCTGTTTTAATGGCATATCACATTGCAGGATATTTAATGCCAAGCCATCCTTGTAGAAGAACAGTAGTGGTACTATATAGCCAAAGCCATCCTTGTAGAAAGAACAGTAGTGGTACTATTATACCGCAAAGCCATCCTTGTAGAAGAACAGTAGTGGTACTATTTAGCCAAAGCCATCCTTGTAGAAGAACAGTAGTGGTACTATTTAGCCAAAGCCATCCTTGTAGAAGAACAGTAGTACTATTTAGCCAAAGCCATCCTTGTAGAAGAACAGTAGTGGTACTATTTAGCCAAAGCCATCCTTGTAGAAGAACAGTAGTGGTACTATTTAGCCAAACGCATCCTTGTAGAAGAAAAGTAGTGGTACTATTTGCCAAGGCCATCCTTGTAGAAGAACAGTAGTGTGGTACTATTTAGCCAAAGCCATCCTTGTAGAAGAACAGTAGTGGTACTATTTAGCCAAAGCCATCCTTGTAGAAGAACAGTAGTGGTACTATTTAGCCAAAGCCATCCTTGTAGAAGACATTAGTGACTATTTAGCCAAGCCATCCTTGTAGAAGAACAGTAGTGTACTATTTAGCCAAAGCCATCCTTGTAGAAGAACAGTAAGTGGTACTATTTAGCCAAAGCCATCCTTGTAGAAGAACATTAGTGGTACTATTTAGCCAAAGCCATCTTGTAGAAGAACAGTAGGGTACTATTAGCAAAAGCTAAATGGTACCACTACTAAATAGCTGGGGAGATGTGAGGGTTCATACCTTCCCCAAGATTATGCTGGTGGTAATGAAGGTTCTGTATTGAGTTACAGCTGAGCTGAGCTAGTTGGAATCCAACTACGATGGCGAGTATTGTATGCTTTTAGATTTTTGGTGGTATAACTTCTCTCAATGGTTATTATTGAAGAATAATCAAAGTTCCAATTACCGTCGAATTGGGAAGACATGGCAATAAACGGTTGTAACCCAATACAAACCCGAATAGTCACTAAGTCTACTGCGAGAATGACTGGTATTTATAAAACTCCACAATATCATTCAAATTAAGCAGCCAATCAGACTCAAGGAATGGAATCACCCAAATCACCCAAATTCATGAATGGATCATTCTTGATTTCTATATAACCAACTGTCTTGTACACTGCTTAAGTTTTACCTTAGTTAGCTGCTGTTATTCAAACAAATAGTAGATTAACGGACTTCAATAATTATCAATTGATTTACCATATTATACTGGGTTACATGGTACCAGTAATTGATTCTTTATCTAATCTATTGAGTGATAAATTCATGCCTTTCCAAAGTAGAAATGGAACATAAACTGTCCGATATTGGAATTTGAACTCCACATGCCGTTTCCATTTTCTGTATTGTTGACCATTTGGGCTAATTGTAAGCCGTGATTAATTTAATAACAAAGGAGAAAATTAGTTGAAAGACTTTAAATGACAGTAATTAAGAGAATTTTGATCAAAAGAAAGAAACTCCCAGACATTTAAACAACTACGGAAAAGATGAAAATCCATAAATATAATCAATTATAATTGTGATTCATAGAGGAAGAGATAAATAACCAGGCGAGGGGGGAGAGAGAGAGAGAGAGACTTAGAGAGAGAAGATACATCTGTCAAGTGTCTCCGGACACACTCTCTCTCTCTTCTTTGTGTTGATATCTTCTCTGTGTCTTTTCACTCTGTTGATATCTTCTCTCTGCCTCTCAGGGGAGAAAGAGCTAGAGGACATTGACTGACATGAAAAGAGAGAGAGAGAGATATTGACAGACACAAAGAGAGAGAGAGAGATATTGACAGACACAAAGAGAGAGAGAGAGATATTGCAGAACAAAGAGGAGAGAGAGAATATTGACAGACACAAAGAGAGAGAGAGAGAGATTGACACAAAGAAGATGTTGAGAAAGAGAGAGATACAGAGAAGATGTTGAGAAAGAGAGAGATACAGGAAGATGTTGAGAAAGAGAGAGAGAACAGAGAAGATGTTGAGACAGAGAAAGATGTTGAGAAAGAGAGAGAGACAGAGAAATGTTGAAGAAAGAGAGAGAGACAGAGAAGATGTTGAAAAGAGGAGAGTATACAGAGATGTTGAGAAAGAGAGAGAGACAGAGAAGATATTGAGAAAGAAGAGGAGAGATATCAGAGAAGATATTGAGAAAGAGACAGAGAAGATGTTGAGAAAGAGAGAGAGAAGATGTTGAGAAAGAGAGAGATACAGGAAAGATATTGAGAAAGAGACAGAGAAGATGTTGAGAAAGAGAGAGATACAGAGAAGAATATTGAGAAAGAGACAGAGAAGATATTGAGAAAGAGACAGAGAAGATGTTGAGAAAGAGAAGAGATACAGGAAAGATATTGAGAAAGAGACAGAGAAGATGTTGAGAAAGAGAGAGATACAGAGAAGATGTTGAGAAGAGAGAGATACAGAGAAGATGTTGAGAAAGAGAAGAGATACAGAGAAGATGTTGAGAAAGAGAGGAGATACAGAGAAGATGTTGAGAAAGAGAGAGAGACAGAGAAGATGTTGAGAAAAGAGAGAGAGACAGAGAAGATGTTGAGAAAGAGAGAGAGACAGGAAGATGTTGAGAAAAGAGAGAGCAGAGAAAGATGTTGAGAAGAGAGAGACGAGAGAAGATATTGAGAAAGAGAAGAGACAGAGAAGATATTGAGAAAGAGAGAGAGACAGAGAAGATATGAGAAAGAGAGAGAGACAGAGAAGATATTGGAAAGGAGAAGAGAGAGACAGAGAAGATATTAAGAAAGAGAGAGAGGATGAGAGATAGAGAAGATATTAAGAAAGAGAGAGAGAGATAGAGAAGAATTAGAAAGAGAGAGAGAGATAGAGAAGATATAAGAAGAGAGAGAGATAGAGAAGATATTAAGAAAGAGAGAGACAGAAGATGTTGAGAAAGAGAGAGAGACAGAGAAGATGTTGAGAAGAGAGAGAGACAGAGAAGATGTTGAGAGAAGGAGAGAGAGACAGAGAAAGATGTTGAGAAGAGAGAGAGACAGAGAAGATATTGAGAAAAGAGGAGACAGAAGAAGTATAAGAAAGAGGAGAGAGCGAGAGAAGATATTAAGAAAGAGAAGAGAGCAGAGAAGATATTAAGAAGAGAGAGAGAGACAGAGAAGATATTAAGAAAGAGAGAGGAGACAGAAAGATATTGAGAAAGAGAGAGAGAGAGAAGATATTAAGAAAGAGAGAGAGAGGCAGAGAAGATATTAAGAAAGAGAGAGAGACAGAGAAGATATTAAGAAAGAGAGAGAGACAGAAAAGATTATAGAAAAGAGAGAGAGACAGAAAAAGATATTGAGAAAGAGAGAGAGACAGAGAAGATATTGAGAAAGAGAGAGAGACAGAAGATATTAAGAGAGAAAAGATTGACAAAGAGAGGAGAGAGAGAGGAAGATATTGAGTGAGAGACAAGATATTGACAAGGAGAGAGAGAGAGAGAGAGGAAGATATTTACAAACACCAATAGAGGGTAAGATAAAAACTGATAGAAACACAGAGATATATAAAAAGACAGATACAAATGGTGTAGTCATTCTAAAAGTTAAAAATCTCACATGAGAAAATAGGGATTTACCAATTCTATATTTTATGGCATTAATATTCTATAGAGGGGTTGGGAAAATACATAGAACCTGCCATTTTTATCATTCATTGTTCCTCTTTAGAGGAAACAGGATCAAATACCTCAAGTCTTGAGAGCTTGCTACATCTTGTAGCAACATCATACCACTTTAAAAGCTTTCTATTTGAATGGTATTATTATATCCAACTAGCAAATATATGCACCCTCCTGGTGCAAGTATTTAAGTTTTAATATAATGAATAATCATATTAAATTAGAAAGGCTAATGAAACTGAATAAGAATGCAATAAAAAATTGGAACAGAGGGGGTATGATTGAAAATAAGAACAACTTTGAAACCAACTCTTCCATCATTTTCCATTACTCCCATCTTTCAGTGGTAAATTTTCCTAATTTAACTCTTTAGTTGAAATAGGAAGTAAAGAATAAAATTACAGTTATTTCTTCTTGTTATAGGATTTCTTTTAAGATTTATCCACGAGATTTTGTTCATCATATTCAATAGATAAAATCAAAAATTAGAAATCAATAATAATAACAATATATTTATTAAAATCAAATTTTTAAGATCAATATGTAAATTAGCCTTCCGTTCACACTGTAAACCACTATTTTGTTGTATATATAAAATACAATTGATGTTATTAGTATGTAGATATGGTCAATAGTCTTAATTATGTAAAACAATTTTATTAATTATTGAAGTTTAAATTAAAAATAAAATCATGGAGAATGTGATGAAATAACTAAAAGGGAATTGTGACTTGTATAGTAATATAGTTTCGGTTACAGACAGACAACACACAATCTCCATTATAATAAGATATTACAGCCACTGACTTAGAACAGGGTCTGTATTTGGTTATAGCCTGTCTGCCTTGTCAATCAACTGGAAATATCTCCAAGACTCCTTATAA
Source organism: Doryteuthis pealeii (assembly GCA_023376005.1). Lineage (NCBI taxonomy): Eukaryota > Metazoa > Mollusca > Cephalopoda > Myopsida > Loliginidae > Doryteuthis > Doryteuthis pealeii. The sequence continues at coordinate 92,493,551 of CM042148.1, read as the reverse complement.
TGTGATTGAGAATGTCATTGTTTATAAAAGACGATTTTAGGATTAGGGCCAGGTTAGCTCAGTCGGTAGAGCGTTCGGCTAGAAACCACAAGGTATCTAGTTCAATCAGTCCGCCCGCCAACTCAGCGTATGAGTAGCACAGGGATCTGTGCAGTAAAGTAAGGAGCTGATAGTAGGTGTGGTCTCCACCTCAATGCTAAACAATCTCCTTGGTCTAGTGCTATTGAAAAGGGGATAGACCCCCCCTGTTGACTGCCTGATACCGACTTTAGAGCCGCCCCGTCGACTTTACTTTACTTATTTATTAGGAAACAAGTTTTCAGCTATTTTGCAAGTTGAATTTGTTCAGAGAATACCAGATTGAGTTAGTGGGTGCTTTAAATAGCACCTTAGGCAAGCTTATTCCCTGGATTCCATACCAATACCAAAGCCTTTAGTCCATACCAATTTGTTGCTACCAAGACTCCTTGTAAATTCAAAAGTTGAGAATATTATTGCTGTAAAAGATGATAAAAAGAATCTAAGTGTCATTTCGGACAACAACAAAAATTTTAATCTTACTCTAATGACTGAAAACTTTGATTTCTGACGATCAGTGGCAGCCGAATCCAAAAACGTCTTATTCAAACAAAGCCTTGCTGAGAATCCGTAAAAGAGAAGTGGCTTCTTCTCTGGCATCGGATCGGCATTTACTTTGGCAATTGTTTTTACGGACATTAAATTAATAAATAAATCCAATCATTGTAATAATGTTCGCCAAGTGCAATCAACTTGGGTCATTTAGAGGAGAGCAAAGGTCAGAAGAGCAAAGTGGTTGGTCTATCCTTCCCAGCCATCTCTCATTCAAGTCCAACGTTCCCCCAGGAATATTACGAGGACGAGTCAAAAAAGTAATGCCATTTTGTTTAGGACAGGTATAATTACCCACACAAGGAATATCTATCATACATCAAAATGAAGCTGGTCCTCTGTGGATCACATCCCTACTTCTCCACATAGTCATGTTTCTCTTCAATGCAATGTTAACCTTTGAATGAGAGCATGTATCCCTGTCCGTAAATTCTGTTGCACCCACATTTCATCAGTCGGCTACAGACCTAATGTACCCCACACACACATATATATATATATGATGTGAGTGTGTGTGTATTGACAGGATCTTATTCTATCAATCTGGCCAATGATGTGTTGGCAATGTTTTATTCTATATATATAATTATAATATATATATATATTAATATAGGAGATTCGCTTTCCGTTTTTTGTCTGTAACAAAACTATGTCAATGCTTACGTCACATTACCCAAAATCCTCATAACATAGAATAAATACACACAAAAATTTGAACAGCAACATAAGACAGTCCTCATTGTTTTTTAAAACAAGTTTTAATAAATACATGACTGGTATTATATATCTATACATAGTTTGTTTTATTTTAATAATATATATTAAAGTTATCAGAACTAAGTTTCCATTCAAATTTTTTATTTTTTACTCCTTTAATAAATTTATTTATTTTTTTTTCCTTTAATAAATTTTGATGATTTTACTTTACTTATGGATACAAACCTCTCTGATATTAATTTTCAACTCCTATCCCCTCAGGCAATATTTATTATATGTCGCCCAGAGGGCGTTTCTTTAATACTAGTTATTATTATTTCTGAAAGTTCTATTTTGTGCGCATATATGGGACCTTTATCAAGTACTACAACTCAGGGTCAAATGGACCTGGGAGTGATGGCAAAGGAAAGACATATTTCATACCCCAGATTTCTAGAACTGGAGCCTCACCATCAAAATGCCATGAAGTTTCATACCCATGACACCTCTTTTGTTGTTACCACTTAGTAGGGAATCGATCAGTATATTCTAAGTCATACGGACAGAACTTCTATAATTAGAGATGAATTGATGCTTTTTTTTTCAAAGGCATTAGCAAGAAGTAAATGCAAGCAGATTTGGTCTATATTTGAACTTGGTTTGCTGATTGAATTTTCCATGTCAATGACTTATATGACCCGCACATCCATATATAACTGTGGTGTGTCTATGTGCAATCTATAAATGGTATATGTATATATTAACACATACTCAGAAATACATATACCCTTATTTTATGCACATACACATATACAGGAATATGTATACACTTATATAATGATAGCAAGTATGGTAATCTCTTTGGGGGGACACACCCAAAATAGAAGTTCATCATAGTGATTCTGTGGGTGACCTTTATATAAATATAAAAGAAAAGGAGGAAAGAGAAAAGAAAGAGAAGAGAAGAGAGAAAAAGAAAAAGAAAAAAAAGAAACAGAAAAAAAAAGAAAGAAAAAATAAAAGAAGAAAGAAGAAAAGAAAGAAAAAGAAGAGAAAATAAGAAGAAAAGAAAGAAAGAAGAAAGAAAAAAAGAAAGAAAGAAAAGAAAGAAAAAAAGAAGATGAAAAAAATAAGAAAGAAAAAAGAATGAAAGAAAAGAAAGAAAAAAAAGAATGAAAGAAAAGAAAGAAAAAAGAAAGAAAAAGAAAAGAAGAAAAAAAGGAAAAAAAAGAGAAAAAAAAGAAAAAGAAAAAAAGAGAAAGTAAAAAAAAAGAGTAGAAAATCTTTAACCCACTGTCTAAACAGCCCAAATCTGGGTGTCTCTACCGGCAACACTGTTAAGTTCGGGTGGGGTGGAGAATTAGAACGAGAAGTGAATGTGCACACCTGTTCCGCCAGGTGTGTTGCATGAAAGAGCAATGTATAGACTTTTATTTTCACAGGTGATCTATAAGGTGCCGCCTGCTGCAAGCTTCATGTGGGTTCCGTCAATTCTCATAAACGACCGGACTTATCACTGCATCAATCAATAACACTTAACGCTGCGATATGTTAAAAATGAAAGTGCTGAAAAAAAGTGCACGCACTCATTCACACACTCATCCATTGAACTCCATTCCCAGAGAATGACGTTGGTTCCTCCATAAGGAATGTGTGTGCAGGAGTGGATATAGAAGAGTAAGATGCTGCACTCGGTCCAGGCCCACCCTCTTTAAATCCCAGCTGTATAAAGGTGTGGTCCAGGAACAGTTGGGAGGCAAAGTCCCCTGTAGTATGTAGAATAATCATACTAAGTTTCAATTACCGTTGAATTGGTAAGACAAGAGAACAAGGAAGCCATAACTTAATATGGATCTAAACTTGATGTAATCTTACTGCAGAATGCCAGAGTATTTATGAAGCCTTAGAACATCATAGAAACCAAGCAGCCAATCAGTACTCAAGGAATGGAATCACCCAATGCATTAAGGGGACTATTCTTGATTTCAATAAATACCAACAGTCCTGGGCACTGCTTCAGTTGTGCTTAGCCAGTTGCTGTTATTCAAACCAACAGTAGACTGACTGACTTCAATATGTGCGCGGTGAACACTTGCTGTCTTGGGGAAGGACCCCAAATACATGAATGGACTATTCTTGAGTTCCATAAATACCAGCTGTTTTTGGAACCAGTCAGTAGTGCTTAGTTGCTGTTGTTCAAACCAACAGCATAGTCAGCCCACAACACAGTTGGATGCTAATCACCCAACAAATCTCTACAGTTTCTAGTGGTTAACATGATGGACTGCAATATTTTAGTAAGCAAGTTTGAATTCTAGTTGCACTATTATGTTCATTTGTGGAATAACACCCTTGGTAAAGGTATGAACCCCTTCTTGGGTTATCTTCCCTTGTCTGGAAGAATTATCTTCCCTCTGGGTTCCCATTTTTACCACCAGGGTTTTTTTTATATGTAAGCGCCTGTTTCAAACTCTCTCTTTCTTCTCCGGGAACCCACACACATGAGTTAGACGTTTATGTCTACACCTTCTCGTGTGGGGGCTTCGGCCCACATTAAGCCACTAGTAACTGACTTTAGTCTATGGACTCTCCATAACTAAACATATCTTCTACGTAACTCTTCTCATGTATCTAGTATGCGTATATTATCTACTATGTATCTTGTTTCTTGTATATGTACTTCATATCGTAAATGTCTCTCCATGTGCTTTTATTAAAGTCCATTAGGTTATGTTTAACACTCGTGTCGGAGTTGTTTGTTTCAACCAATTATAACATTATTATAACCTTGAACCTTACACCCTTTATCATTCCAGCTATGGGTTAAATAGTACCACTACTGCTCTTCTACAAGAGGGCTTTGACATTAAATAACCCATGAAGGTTGATATACCATTAAACAAAGAAACTGAACAATATATTCCTCTGTTCTCTCATTGTTCACTATATGTTTGTTCTCTTTGTTTCAGCAACTGACTAGCCTTTAGCCGTCTGTCAATTTGTCTCATTTGAATAGATATCTTCAAATTTTTGTGGTTTTTGACTAGGCCATTATGTATATAACAAAATTCATGGCAGAAAGAAGAAATTCAGTGAAAATAGTCACTTAGTGAAAAAAACAAACCCTGTTTCAACAGGAGAAAAGGTGACAGCAAGCCCGACATTAGTTAACAGAGGAATGTATTGTTCAGAAACCCTAACCACAGAAGCATTGTTTGGTTTGTTTTACAGCATATCAACCTTAGTGGGTCATTTAATGCCAATAAAGTTTTGAAATAAATTCATTCTTAATGGATACTCAATTTTTCTATTTAACCCAGAGATGGGACATGAACAGCTACTACCAGTGGACCAGGGAGCAATGGTGATAAAGGGGTGACCTTCCAAAACTGGAACCTCACCATCAGATAGAGTTTAATATCATTTCCAAACCTGAAGACCCACAGCCACTTCCTTCTGGTACCCATATGATAAAAAGGGTTTGGGGCTTGCCATAAGAGCAATAGGGTTGGGGCAATCATATAGGTACTAGGGCTTGATGTGACCAGCCGATTGATTGAAGGGGGCCTCTCTGTCCCCCTGTCTAGCCTAAATAATGGCGTAAGTGGAGTGTTGCAGGTCATGGACTGCTCAGCCACATGGGTTCCAACCTTAAGCATCACAGGTCACCACCTATGGTTAACAGCTGGCCCCATTAGGGGAGTTTTACCTCTCCATAGAGGTGTAGTTAGTGTATTCTAACACTCCAGGGGGACAGAGAGGCCTCCTTCAATCAATCGGCTGGTCACATCAAGCCCTAGCACCTATATGATTGCCCCAACCCTATTGCTCTTATTCAGGGTAGGGAACAGTTGTAGAAAGCAAGTTCAAATTCTAGTTGCACTATTACGTCCACTTTCAGAGTAATACTCTTGGGAAAGGTATGAACCCCTTTATCACCCCAGCTAAGGGTTAAATAGTGCCACTACTGCTTCTTCTACAAGTGGGCTTTGACATTAAATAACCCATGAAAGTTGATATACCGTTAAACAAAGAAACCCTAACTACAGATGAAAATGCATGTGTAGTGTAGAGAGTGAATTTAATGGAGTAAGGGGTAGCACAAGACCACCCTCTTTATATAACCTCCTGGATCCAGCACAGTAAATTGGGATCTAGGGGTGGATGTTTGCCATGAGAGCAATTTGAAGAATATGGTTGGGACAATAATATAGTTGCTAGGACTTGACATGATCAGATGGGGCCTCTCTGACTGCTCAAGTGGAGTGTTGCATGTCATGGGACCACTTCGTACCTGGTTCACAGACCGCACAGCCACCACAATCCTGCCTCAGGCATTATGGGTCAACACCCACGGCTAACAGGTTGTATAAATTTGTTGGGTGATTAGCACCCAACTGTGTTATGAGTTGAGTATGCTGTTGTTTTTAACAACAGCAACTAAGCACTACTAAATGGTGCCCAAAACAGCTGGTATTTATGTAACACAGGAATACTCTATATATCTGGGGGATTCCATACCTTGAGTCCTGATTGACTGCTTGGTTTCTATGATCTTATGATGCTTGATAAATAGTCCGGCATTCTGCAATAGGCTTGCAACAAGGTAAGATCCGTATTAAGTTACATCTTCCTTGTTGCCTTGTCTTACCAATTCAGTGGTAATTGGAACTCAGTATGTTTATTCTACATAGGGGACCTCATTAGGGTGGGCAGTGTCTTACCCCTCTTCAAGACTGCAGTTGGTATTTTTCTATAGCTCTAGCCAACCTAGTGGGGTGGGGTGAAGTGTCTTAAATCAGTACAAGAGATGCAGTCTGTGTATTCTAGGCCCTACTAACTGGGTGTAATTATTGTCCGTAGTATTCTTGGATTGTTAATGACTTCTCAAAACTATAGATGGCATCAACCAATGCAATTAAATTGCAGAGTATGAAATTTAGAAAAAAATATATAAAAGATGAAATTAGACAAAAGAAGTCACACACTCATTTTGCTTTATAAATTCTACAGACAAAAAAAAAAAGACAAAAAAAACAAAAAAACTTTTTCTAAATTTTATTTTGGATCATATAAAAGTCTCTCACAATAGCTATCATTAGGAATTCTCCAGAGTTGATATTAATGTCACAGCATTTTTAATTATATATACGTTTGACTTAAATATAGATGAAAAAGCCATTCACAGTTCAACCTTGAAACCAAAAATTGGAACTTTGAAAAAAAAAAAAAAAAAAAAAAAAAAAATGAGATTCAGTTCACCAGCCAATGAATTTTCACTTTGAACAGAATTATACTGAGTGTAATAAAAGCACAATGAATGATTTCAAATATTGATTGGAACTATATTCAGCCTCCGAACAGAGTTTTCCCAAACACTTTGTATGAAATATTTATTCCTGTATTTGTTAGAGGGCTTTTATAACAAATGCATCAATGCCGTCCCATCAAAAGACTGATACACAACAAAGTAGGGTTCAGTAACAAAAGATTACCAATAGCAATAGGATGAGACTTTAACAGCAATAAAAAAAAAATTAAAAATTATAAAAAGAACTACTTACATGTAATTGTAACTTAATATGTATCTGTCTTGCTGCTAATAAGTAAAGTCGTCGGGGCGGCCTAATGTCGGTATGAGCCATGCAGCGAGGGAGTCTATCCCCTTTTCACTAGCGCTAGACCAAGGAGATTATTTTTAGCATCTGAGGTGGAGCACCACACCTACCATCAGCTCCTTACTTTACCGCACAGATCCCTGTGCTACTCATATGCTGAGCCGGCGAGGTCCGTATCGAACCAGGAACCTTGTGGTTTCTAGCCGAACGCTCTACCAACTGAGCTAACCTGGCCCTATTGCTGCAAATACTACTGCAAAATGCCAGGTTATTTATGAAGCCTCATAACATCATAGAAACCCAAAGCAGCCAATCAGGACTCAAGGATGGAATCACCCAAATGCATAAGTGGACTATTCTGGATTCCCATAAGTACCAATTGTCTTGGCACTGGTTCAGTTGTGTTTAGCTTGTTGCTCAAACCAACAGTACGCTAACTCACTTCAATACTGTAGAATAATCATACTAAGTCCAATTACCGTCGAATTGGCAAGACAAGACAGCAAGCAGTTGTAACCCAATACGATTCTGGTATGCTGTAAAGACCACTGCAAAGTGGCAGGATTTATGGAGCCTCAGAACATCATACAAACCAAGCAGCCAATCAGGACTCAGGGAATGAAATCCCCCAAATGCATGAGTGGACTATTCTGAATTCCCATAAGTACCAGTTGTCTTGACACTGGTTCAGTTGTGCTTGGCCAGTCACATTGTTCAAACCAATTGTTCACTGACTAACTTCAATAAATACAGAAGATGGTGGGAAAATGAACAGATCAAATTAAAAAGTCATAAATATGAACAAATTCTGACTATTCATTGAATCATACGATTTTGAGCAAAAAATCTTGAGGCTACACTTATTATATACCCACATTTGGTATAAAAATAAGGGATTGAGAGTTCTTGGATGAGAGAGAGAGGGTTATAGATTAAAGAGAGGATGAGAGAGGATGATCTTACTTGATTCATTTTAACTTCATTACTAGAGTTCACAGAGTGCTAATACCCTTGCAAAAGGTATAAATCCAAATATTCTCCCTCCAGCGATGGGTAAATAGTAGGGCAGACAGGGGTCTTTAACCTTGATTAGGCAACAAGTCTAGGAGAAAGAAAACTCTAAATTCAAACCTTACCACTACTAGAATAGGCCAAGGCCTACTTAGTGATCTATTTCAATTTTAAAAAATCTTAATTTGAATTCTATTTTTGGTTTGGTTTGGTTGGGTTTTACGGCATGTCAACCCTTGGGTTATTTTATGCTGAATACTTCCATTGGTAAAAAAAAAATTGTTTAATGCTAACAAAGTTTTGAAATAATTTCATTTTTAATGGATAATACAATTTTGTTTGTAAACTCATGTTTTCTATTAAACCCATAGATGGGACCCTAACAGGTACTACCACTCTGGGTCAGAGTGGACCAGGGAGCAATGGTGATGAAGGGGTGCTTCACATCCCCCAAACCTCCAGAACTCGAATCTCACCATTAGATAGAGTTTAATGTCATTCCCAGGACATGTAGACCCTCAGTCACCGCCTTCTAGCACCTATATGATAAAAAGGGGTTGGGGCAATCATATAGGTGCTAGGGATTGACGTGACCAGCCGACTGATCGGAGGGACCTCTCCGACCACCCGTCTAGCCGAAGATAGAGCCAAAGTGGAGATTTGCAAGTCATGGACTGCTCATCCACCTGGGTTCTATCCTTAAGCATCATGGGTCGCCACCCACGGCAAACAGGTGGCCCCATTGGGGGAGTCTTACCCCTCTGCAGAGGTGCAGTCAGTGCATTCTGACGCCCCAGCCAACAGGGCGGGAAATTCTATTTTTTTAAAATTTGAATTTCCGTGCTTTTAAGAAACAGTTTCTGATTGCAAAGGTAAAAGATTGTCACTGACCAAGCACTATTGACTGTATATTCTATTTTAAGATTTACAATTGGTCTATCACTGATATCGAGCTATCTTAATTTATAGATATAGCAAACTATTTTCACTAATGAAAAGGAGATAGACTTACTCACTATTTATCTGATACCGACAATAGGCTACTACTAAAGTCTTAAGCAAAAAGATGTGTGAAATTCGAGCTTGTGATTTTCCCCTTTAACCGGACTAAATGTAAACGAAGCAATCAGCCCCAATTTAAAAAAAACTTATTCAATCTGTAGCTACTGTAGCCTTAACTACAAACCAAATCACTATTCCAACCGGTGATTAGTATGTGTCCCAATGACTGTTGCCATGGTAATTGCAGCCATTCAGGTTTATAACTGGTTTCAAGATCAATGTATATCTTGTACTAGGTTGGACTTAATGGAAATAAGCATGACACCAAATTGACCTAATATCGGTCGGATATATCAAGGTGACAATAAAGAGAAGGTGAGAAGTTGTATAAAGCAAGTGCAATTTTAGATTTGGGTCTTTTTGTGTTACTATTAATAGATGTTAGAGACTAGCTTGCTAACTATTACACCATGATGGACACATCCTATTGCATTAGCAAATACAATACTTTGCAAAAGAGGAATCCACAGGGTTCCTGGTTCGATAAATATTATTTATTGAAATACCGACACAAAATCAAATATCAAAATATCTTGCCCTAAAGAAGACATTTTTTTTGTATACTTAAATTCTATGTTCCTTTTTATTATTATTATTATTATTATTATTATTATTTTGTATTAAAAATAATACTAAATAGGATACAATGTATACAAGGACAAACTCTTGATTGAAACACATGTTCGTATTTCAGTAAATAACTTTTTATCCATACAACATTTTCTTTCCATTTTTCTTTCAATATAATTGTCAGATTCACTTCCATTTTTCCTCACTTTCATGCTCCCATAAATTTGGTATGAGCTCTCTAATTGGTAATTTCAATTAACCCTCACTACTAAGCATATAAGCAATGATCGTTTCCCTGGAAATTTGATTTCTCTGTGATGTAAAATACGTAAACAAACCTATCTACTTAATAGTTTAAAAACACCAGTCCCCAATTACAGCTGTCAGTGGACGAGGGGATAAGATATCAGGCTGAGTTCGACCCTAGCCAAAAGATACTTGTGTCTAGCCACACTGAAGAGGCGTGAAATGCCAAAACACATGTCTGTGGATGACTTTTTAATATATATATATATATGTTTAGCCTTACATTTGAATAGGTATTCTCACCTAATCAATTAATTATTAATTAATTAACTTTCAAAATTAGGTTCGACTTCAATTAAGCACATATTCTCCCCAAATATATATATATATATATAAATAAAAGGAGCAGAAGGGATTCACTAGAGTACAAACATTTGGAGGATTTTAGTAATATATAAAATCAAAATTCTCATTGTTCTTAGCAAACCAGATAATATTGTGACTTAAATGAAGTTTAAAAATCTAACACACCACAGGATGAAAATGACACAGTTATTAGTAAATTAATCTTATTACATAATGTTTGGTTCTCTTCTTTATATGGTAACACTTAGAGCTTTTTAAAAAGCTCCTAATAGGTGCAGAAAATAAAGCTTGCCTCGGGATAATTTTGACTTTTCATTTAAGTAAGCAATTTAACCAGAAAAGTACAAAATTACATAGTTTAATTCACTGTTACGCCAGGAGACCTCGTCTGAGTTCAGTTTCTTTTTTTCTGCCCCCTTGCAATCTATTTTTAGATGTACATTTAAAATTATAATACGCGTGTTCTTCAATCTTCCATCCGTTATCATCCTGCAACACCCTCTGGTTAAAAATTAGACCATCCAAATCTTACAATAAGCAATGCAAAAATGTGTATACAGATTATCTGGTGTCGATTAGTCATAGATTTCTTATTTGTCCCATTTTATTTCACCCAATTTTAAAAATGAAACATTTTTCTTGTGTTGCTTAAGTGCCCTATATGAAATGAAACTGTATTAAAAAAAAAAATTACAAAAAAGAAGTTACATGTTTGTTTTATTTGTAATATTGAAATTGTAAATTATAGAAGATATTTTGAAAATTTTGATCTTATGTCATCCAGGCCTACTGCCCTAATTTAAACTATGTTTTAGCAAGCCAGCATCAGGCGAATTTCCTGCCCAACATTTTTTTATGGGTTGTGTTTTTGTCACTTTCATTTTTGTAATGTTTCGGCCAATGTGCCCTCCAGCCTTCTTCAGGTATTTCTTGTCATAATCGGGAACCTTTTCATTGTAATAAGGAGCCATCACGGAACTTTGAACCCAACCCTTTATTCAATCCATGAGGATATCCTGTTCTCATTCTGTTAACCATAGCTGGGTGCAGGTGTTAAGCTGTGTTAATTACTATTCTATGTTACTGTCGCCCTTGACTAGGATTGAACCTGCCGCTTAGAGATAACCGTTGCTTAGAACTGTCTTTATGTTCAATGCCTTTATCGACTAGGCTATGTGTCCAAAAAGAAGGCTTCCGTGTTCAAGAAGGCTTCCGAGTCCAACAAAAAATACCTGAAGAAGGCCGGAAGACACATTGGCTGAAACATTGTACAGATAACAATAAAGATGAGGACAATAGTCTGAATAATCGAAATAATCCTAATTATCAAACCTCATCTCAAAAAATTTCGAGAAAAGCTACTTTTCTTAATGGTGTTAACACTATGTGAATTTCAAACAACCTCATCCAGGATTTGAACTCTGATCGTTGTGTCCATTTCCTGTGATGATAACCATTACACCACAAAAAACGTCTCTCTAAGGGCAATGCAATTAACCACATTGTAACTATATCAGACAAAATAAAGTATGAATAATAAATGATGTTAATCTCATTAGGCATTTTAACCCTTGCAACACTAAACAATTTGGCCAGCCTCAAAGAAATAAAGCCGAACCAAAAAATATTTTTTACTTGTTTTTTTATTTTTTATGCTGAAATGCACTCGACGACAGAAGAAAGAAAGGGTTAAAATTAACAATGTGTTATGCTTGCAGGTCTCAATATGACGCTAATAGGCAGATATTGCCAAAAATATTTAAAAAACGCAGTAGTCCCCTAAACAAGCAAAAGAAATTGGATTGCATAAAAATTTCAGACAAAAATGTTTAATGCAAGGAAGGCTGACGATGCTTGCAATTTGCTCTCAAAAAGTTGCTACAATCAAAATAAAAAAGGTTCATCAATTTTATCATTATTACTACTATTAGTACTACTACTATAACTAATATTACTATTATTACTAACACTTATTATTATTATAATTACTAACACTATTACTAACACTATTATTATTATATAATTACACTATTATTATTATTATTATTATAATTACTAACACTTATTATTATTATTATTATAATTACTAACACTTATTATTATTATTATTATAATTACTAACACTTATTATTATTATTATAATTACTAACACTATTATTATTATTATAATTACTAACACTATTATTATTATTATAATTACTAACATTATTATTATTATAATTACTAACACTATTACTAACATTATTATTATTATTATTATAATTACTAACACATTATTATTATTATTATAATTACTAACACTATTACTATTATTATAATTACTAACACTATTACTATTATTATTATTATTATTATAATTACTAACACTATTACTATTATTATAATTACGAACACTATTATTATTATTATAATTACTAACACTATTATTATTATTACTAACACTATTATTATTATTACTAACACTATTACTATTATAATTACTAACACATTATTATTATTATAATTACTAACACTATTACTATTATTATTATTATTAATTATATTACTAATTACTAACACTATTATTATTACTATTATAATTACTAACACTATTATTATTACTATTATAATTACTAACACTATTATTATTATTATAATTACTAACACTATTACTATTACTATTATTATAATTACTAACACTATTATTATTATTACTAACACTTATTATTATTATAATAATTACAATTACTAAGAAGAACCAAGCATTGACATCACTGATGACACCCTCAAAAATGTAGTAATGTGCATATATATTTAAAGATTAACTTAGAGATATGTATTTCCTTCAAATCTCTTAGTTTATATAAGTCCTGAGCAAGTCTCTGCATGGCTGTTATGAATTCAAGCCTGTTAAATTCCACTCAAGAAATTGACCTTGTGTCACATCCTACTTGTGCGGAGGGGTTGGTTTGGTTTGGTTTGTTTTTTATGGCATATCAACCTCAGTGGGTCATTTAATGCCGATAAAGTTTTGAAATAAATCAATTCATGGATAATACAACTTTTTATAAATACATTTTTCTATTTAAGCAGGGAGTAATGGTGATGAAGGGGTGCTCCACATTCCCCAAATCTCCAAAACTCAGCATCAGATAGAGCTTAACGTCATTCCCAGGACATGTAGACCCTCAGTCACCACATTCTAGCACCCATGCGATAAAAAGGGGTGGGGGCTTGCCATAAGGGCAATAGGATTGGGAAAATTATATAGGTGCTAGGGCTTGACGTGACCAGCCGATTGATCGGGGGGAAGCCTCTCCGATCGCCCATCTAGCCTAAGTACGGTTCTAAGTGGAATGTTGCAGGTCATGGACTGCTCATCCACCAAGACTCTGTCCTTAAGCATCATTTGGGGGAATCTTACCCCTCTGCAGAGGTGCAGTCGGTGCATTCTAACACCCCAGCCGACAGGGGGAGGGGTTGGTAAATATATATGATAGGTCACTGGAATAATGAAAAGTGAATAATATGAGTCAAGAAAGAACCATCTGTTTGCAAACGCAGTGAGCAGGTAGATTTGCACGATAAGTTTATTTGAAAAGCAATTTTGAACTAAGCAAAGTCATATATATATATATATATATGTGGGGGGGGGAGTGGGAGTTTGTGTGTGTCAGGCAGGTATTCACATATATCATTGTTTGTTTACAAGAGAAATAAACATCTTTGTTTACACAGGAAATAAACTGTTCTGTTTTTTGTTGAGTAGACTAAAACTCAGAGCATTCATTACTGTGTGCATTCTTTACAGCATGCAAAAAACAAAAAACCTATCTGAAAGCTTGAAGCTAAAGTTTGAACTGAAATACTGGAGCAAGTCAAAAGTTTTACAATATTTTGCTATGTAGAATTTTGTAATAGTCAATCAGTATTCAGCTGCATTGCAAATTGAATCTGATCTGACCATCAAGAGTATTGGCAGGTGGTTTATATACAGATTTGGGTTATTCCACTATGTACCCTGGACAAGCTCATTCACTGGATTCTGATTGGTTCCTGGTTTTCAGTGTAGACATTCTGATCCATAAATACCCAACATATGGCTATTTTCTGGGAGTCAGTATGGGGTCTGTATTTGGATACAGTCTGTCCTCTTTGTCTGGTAACTGGACGCTAGTTAAAGCCTTCTTGTGAAGGTGAGTAAGAAATGTTAATTCTACACTAGTTTACACTACTTAGATCACATGACTAAAGTAATTTGAGCTATGGAAGGTACCCACTATGGTTGGTAGTATCAAGTTAGTGGGTGTGCTGACATGTTGTGTACTGCTTCACTCTGTGGGTGATTAGAAAACTGCTCAGATGTAGTTTAATTTAGGAACGCCTGTTTTAAGAATTTTAACTGGGCCATAACATCACAAAAGCAACCTAAAAAAATGGGTTGTACAAAAGATGATGGCAATATTTGCGATATTGTAGAACCAGCAGTGGCTACCCAGCAAAGCCCAGGTAGAGGAGAAAAAAACATGGGTTAATAATCGTTTGTAGATCTATTACTACTGAATAGCAAGTTCGATCCTCACAGGATGACCCATAAAAATTACTACGTAAAAAAGATCTTATTTTAATCAGACCTGGCGGGAGGTCAGTGTAGACACTTTTTTTCTGGGTTTCCTTTTCTTCTGACCTTGTGCCAAACTTTACTAAGCTTTGTAAATAACAACTGTAGACACTTCTCATACTTTTGTTGTTTATGTTTCAGGCATTGTTGGGTGGTCTCTGTTTACCTGATTGATCTCACAATTCGTTAGTTCTCCTAATTCTACATGGCGCTGCAGAGCGAGGACACGTGGACCAAATTCTTTTCCGATACTGGAATCCCACAAGACATCGCTGCTCAGTACCTCAGTTCATTCCAACAGAATCGAATCACCATATCAGTATTATGAGAACTTGACAAGGATGCACTGACTGAACTTGGTGTAAACACTCTTAGCGACTGACTTGCAATCCTCAAACTGGCATGGTCACTTTCATCTCAACCCGCTACTCCTGTTGTCCCTTCGGTCAAAGATACATCAACAAAAGTATGAGAAGTGTCTATATCTCCCCCGCCGACGGGGCTTCAGTCCATGTAAAAGCACTTAAAGTTCATCAGTACTGTTCATTGTATACAGTCAGGGTATTTTTTTTTCGTCAGAGTAGAGGGAATGACATCATATAATGATATAGTAAGAAATTTTAATTCAATGATTAACTATATTTTTAAAATAAAATATTAATGATGTGATTTGTTAAATTTCAAATTAATATGTCAAAGTAAAAAAAAAAAAAATTAAATTAATATAAATCAAATCTTCATTACTTTTATCTTAAATACCAAGCCCTGGTGATATTTAATGTCTATATATATATTTACATTGTAGGAAGCGCGTGGTGTAATGGTTCAAGTCATGGGAAATGGACTTGTCGCCCCGAGTTAAAATCCTGGATGTGGTAATTACATTTCACTTAGCGCCAATACCCTTGGAAAAAGTATGAATCCTACTTTCCCTCCAGCTATGGATAAATAGTAGGGCAGACTTGGCTCTTTAACCTTGGTTAGGCAACCGGTCTAGGAGAAGGAAAACTCAGAATTCAAACCTGTTGAACTCCGCTTAAGAAATTGGCCTTGTGTCACATCCTGTTCGTGCGGAGGGGTTGGTAAATATATATATTTACTTTGTTGTTAAATGTTTTATTTTCAAAGTTTCCTCCAGACATACAGATTCACACAACTGCCCTTTATATATGTATAGATGAACATCATTGTTCCTGTGAAGGGTATGATGTTCATTCTACAATATTGCAAAACTTTTGACTCACCCATGTAAAATTTGCATTTGTCTTATCCAAGCAAAGATGCACACTGTTCGGTTATCTAATTTCTCCAAGAATTTCAGTGAGAACTCTCGATTCAATGATATATTTATCTCGAAAGAAACTAAATGGAAAATGGTCATTTTTTTTTCTATTTCTTTCTTTCTTTCTTTCTTTCGTTGGCAGGAATTCTGGTGAGCAGATTGTCAGTTTTCTTGATTTGGGAGAAGACTTTTCAAAGTTGACACCAGCCTCAGAGTTCTCCACTGGGAGGGGGGGGGGAATTTTAAGGTTTCACAGGGGAATTAGGACCACGAATTGGCAGACTCACGCTGTTAGAATATTGATCAATCGACAAATTACAATTTTACAATGCACTTTTTGTCCGACAAGAGCAGAATGACATTCGGAAATAAGAGTGAAACTGGTTTAGAGAAAGAAATGATTGAGAAGCGTTACATTAATATACAAAGTGTAATCAAAAGTACTAAGATCTTAAGATTTATTTTTTCAAATATTAAAATCTAAGATACATGGCCAGCTTATCAACTTCTATAAAAGTGGAAGCACGTGGTGTAATGGTTAGAGTTGTAGGAAATGAATTCAACAACTAGAGTTCAAATCCTCCATGAGGCTGTTTGCATTACACATAGCACTAATACCCTTAGGAAAGGTATGAATCAAAATACTCTACCTCCAGCTATAGGTAAATAGTAGGACAGACTGAACTCTTTAACCTTAGCTAGGTAACCAGTCTAGGAGAAGGAAAACTGAATTCAAACCAAAATTATATATATATATATATATATATATATATGGTATTTGTGGAAAAGGTGACTTTCCGGTGAAACAGGTCACAATGGTTAGTTGATGCAAGATTCACAATGATAAGGCATCGATATAACAAATATAAAGTGCTCAATACGTTGGTAGAGCAAATTTATTATGATAATGGTACACGGTAATAACCTACTCGAGTTTCACTATAAGGATCTTCAGGGTTAAATCCACTGGATTAATCAAGATATTGATTAATTGCAGTTAATTTAACTCTGAAGATCCTTATGGTGAAACTCGAGTAGGTTATTACCGTGTACCATTATCATAATATATATATATAAGTTATTTTCGGCGAATCACAGAATTATTAAATTTCTGTCTTACTAAATACTACTTCAGTCTCAATACTTTTGAACAGACCTCATTTATTTATATATAGTCTTGGGTCGATGTCGCCTAAAGTCGGTATCAGCCAGACAGCGAGGGAGTCTGTCTCCTTTTCACTAGGAGATTGTTTTTGCATCAGGTTGAGCGCCACACCTACCATCAGCTCCTTACTTTACCGCACAGATCCCTGTACTACTCATACACTGAGTTGGTAAGGGCCAGTATCGAACCAGGAACTTTGTGGTTCCCAGTCAGACACTATCACCTGAGATACACAATCACATATATATACACACACACACATTCATATAATAACATACACACACATTCATATATATATTATACATATACACACACATATATATACACACATTCATATATATACACACATATATACACACACATTCATATATAAACATACACACACACACATACACATATATAAACATACACACACATTCATATATAAACATACACACATATATATACACACACACATATATAAACATACACACATATACATACACACATTCATATATACAACATACACACATATATATACACACACACATTCATATATAAACATACACACATATATATACACACACACACATTCATATATAAACATACACACATATATATACACACACATTCATATATAAACATACACACATATATATATACACACACACATATATATATAACACACACATATATATACATTACACACACATATATATAAACATACACACATATACACACACACATTATATATAAACATACACACATATATATACACACACACATATATATACACACATATATATACACACACACATTCATATATATATATATACACATACATATATATACACACACATTCATATATAAACATACACACATATATATACACACACATTCATATATATATACACATACACACACACATTCATATATAAACATACACACATATATATACACACACACATATATATACACACACACATTCATATATAACACATACACACATATATATACACACACTCATATATATATATACACATACACACACTCATATATATATATATACACATACACACACTCATATATATAGGCACATAAATATAATCCAGATCTATTTGGCCAAGACAGTTGCATATTTACAATTAGTGTCTCTGATTTTCAAGCCGTAAGGAATTAGCCCCAGGGAAATGTTGGTGCTTCCCGAGGTAATTGGGACTCGAGATAATAGAAAGATTAATATTCCAATAGACCAAGCTACAATTCCGCAATCCACCTTTCCAGTCAGCCAATCTCAGAAGGGAAGAATAACATTTTGGAAATATGGTGGGAAGGATCCATGAGCGTCGGGGGGGGGGGTATTAAGAACCACTGCACTATCTTGCATTAATAGAGATACCAGAATATATACCACTAATAGCAGTACCACCCACGAAGAGATCCGAATCCATTTCTCCATTTTTCTATTTGAGACATGAAGGACAAAATATTGCTTTTCCATTGCTATTCTTCCGGGCAACGTATTTTAATTTCTTTTGGTCAGGATTGCGAACCAGAAATAGACTGCATTTATTTTAAGATTAGCACACAAAATATATATATATATATATATATATATATATATATATATTATATTATAACTTGACTTTAAAAATAATAATCTATTCGTTTTGATGATTTGGCATTTAATACAAAATGAATAATTTTTTTTAGAAATTAATTTTAAAATATTGCTTGATTAGATTTTGGGTTTCAATAAATGAATATATAAAATTTTAACAACTTAGGTCTAGTGGGTTTTTTTTAGTTTCAAATCAAGTTTATATATATAAGGGGCCGGGTTAGCTCAGTCGGCAGAGCGTTCGGCTAGAAACCACAAGGTTTCTAGTTCGATACTGTCCCTCGGCAACTCAGCGTATGAGTAGCACAGGGATCTGTGCGGTAAAGTGAGCTGATGGTAGGTGTGGTGCTCCACCTCAGATGGTAAAAAAACAATCTCCTTGGTCTAGCGCTATTGAAAAGGGGATAGACTCCCTCGCTTACTGGCTGATACCGACTTTAGGCCGCCCCATCGACTTTACTATATATATATATATATATATATATATATAGGAGAAGGTAGTTAGGTTAAGACAGTTCTAAGTGACAGTTATCTCTGGATTCCGGGTTCAATCCTCAGTGGCGGCAGTAACATAGAAAAATAATTAACACAACTCCTACCCTAGCTATGGTTAGCGGAATGAGAACAGGATACCCCCGTGGACTGAATAAAGGGTTGGGTTCAAAGTTCCGTGATGGTTCCCGATTACGACAAGAAGGTTCCCGACTACGACCTGAAAGTTCCCGAGTCCGAAAAGAAGGTTCCCGGTCCGACAAGAAATACTGAAGAAGGCCGGAGGGCACATCGACCGAAACGTTGTACAACTAACAATAAAGATGGGGACAATAGTCCGAATAACACAGATAATACTAAAAAAAAACTTTATTTTCAAAAGTAGTGGGTGTTTACAGATTTACGGGGTCCTTCAGTCTAGATGTCTGGATGAAAGAGAAGCTATATGAATCATTAATTTTAACCCTGTAAAGATTCCGTTCCTATTTCGGGTGGCAACATATATCACCCACCCGCCTTCGCTAATAGTATCTCTGAAAGTGAACCTTTCTCTCACCCTACTGATAGTTTGTATAGTTCCTTTTTTTTCCAGTTAACCCTTTCTCTGCCATATTTACATCATCACTAAATGCCACTCCGATTAAAATCTCTTGCCCTGTAGTCTGAGTGGATAAGACCACCCACAGAGATAAAGCCCACCCACAAAAATAAAACGATTGCCTATCACCAAATAGTCTGGGGGGGGGGTATCGCCGTAGCGCAGTGGTTGGTTGGATTTTATGACATGTCAACGCTTGGGTTATTTTATGCTAAAGACGTTTTTATTTTATTCACTCTTGTTGGGTATTCAATTTTTAAACTATTTAATCCATGGATAAGAGCCTATCAGGAACTACCACTCCGGTTCAGAGTTGACCTGGGAGTAATGGCAATAAAAAGGGTGTTCCACGCTTCCCAATGCTACAGAATTGGAACCTCACAAATAGATGCCGTTTAACGTCATACCTGAACATATGATTATGGTGGCTGAGCACTCTGTGACCCAGGTACTAAGTGGTTCTGTTACATGTAACATGTGGTCATGTAACATGTAACACTTCACTCCAGCCCTTAGTTGAGCTAGATAGCAGTCAGTTTGGTTTGGTTTGTTTTACGGCATCTCAACCTCAGTGGGTCATTTAATGCCGATAAAGTTTTGAAATAAAGTCATTCTTAATGAATACTCAATTTTTTCATAAATACATTTTCTATTCAACCCATAGATGGGACCCTAACAAATACGACCACTCCGAGCCAGGGTGGACCAGGGAGCAATGGTGATGGGGTGCTCCACATTTCCCAAACCTCAGCATATAATAGAGTTTAACGTCATTCCCAGAACCTCAGCCACCGCATTCTAGCACGATGATATTATTATGATAAAAATAGCTGGGGTTCGCCATAAGGGCAATAGGCAAAAGGCAATCATATATGTACTAGGACTTGACGAGACTAGCCGACTGATCGAAGGAGGCCTCTCCGACCACCCGTCTAGTCTAAGTGAAATGTTGCATGACATGGACTGCTCATCAACCAGGATTCCGTCTTCAAGCATCACTTGTTGCCACCCACAGACAACAGGTGGCCGCATTGGGTGAGTCTTATCCCTCTGCAGAGGTGCAGTCAGTGTATTCTAACGCTCCAGCCGACAGGGCGGAGACGGTAGTCGGACAGACCTCATCCAATTAATAGACTGGTTATGTCCAGCACTAGCTTCTATATGATTGTCCAATATTCATCATATTACTATCATGGCAAACATCCAGTCCTTTTTATAATATATATGTGTGTGTGTGTGTTTACCAACCTATCCACACGAGCATAATATGAGTTTTTTCTACTCCGACACTGGTTCCCGAGTCAAGTTTAAAGAGCCCAATCTGCCCTACTATTTACCCATAACTGGAGGGAAGTAGTTGGATGCATACCTTTCCCAAAAGTATTAGTGCTATGTGAAATGTTAACAGCCTCGCCTAGGATTTGAACTTGGGCCGAATAGTTCATTTCCTACGACTCTAACCATCACACCGCGCGCCTTCATCTCCTTTTTCTCATAACGGTGCTAAAAATCAATGACTGAGGGTCAATCACCAATCTTTATCAGTACACATGAAGTTAATGAAAACTATTTCCACAAATTTATTAATACACATGAAGTTATGAAAAGATTTGGCATTTAATAACCCAGAAGGGTTGATATACCATTAAACATCAATTAATATAGATTTTGTTGAGTAAATAATAGATAAAAGTCCATAAAAAATGTAGATCCAATTGAATTAAGAGAAGGAGATTAAAAAGAAATCCTTTTTGACGTATTGAAAGCCACAAATAAAAAAAAACTTGCATCATAATAAAAAAGACACAGATTTTGTAAAAAGAAATCTTTCAACTCACTGCACTCATAATCAAATGTTGCAGGTAAATAGCATGTGCAATAAAAAAAATCACGGAGAGAGAGAGAGAGAGAGAGAGAGAGAGAGAGAGAGAGAGAGAGAGAGAGAGAGAAGAGAGAGAAGAGCAAAACAGATGAATGAAACAATAAGAAAATATTTCAATATAACATTTGATAGAGTATAATATATATATATATATATATATATATATATATATATATATATATATATATAGATAGAGAGAGAGAGAGAGAGAGGAGAGAGAGAGAGAAATACATAGCTGAAAATATATTTCAGATACACATACAAACGCATTATATATATATATATATATATATATATATACATACACATGTATATACATTGTATATATAAACATTCAGACATGCATATTTACATATATAACATTTTTATATACACATACACACACATATGTATATATTCTTGAGACATCTTATATATATATATATATATAAGTCTGCTGAAGTCCCGGTTTCGATTTCTGTCGGAGGGAAATCGTTAGTATATGCCGCTGATGAGACTTAATAAACAGTCTGTACGGTATTCTACACACCGAGCGATCCTTTGCTGGGATTACACTTGTCAAGTTCATTTTCTATAAGAAAAAGTATCGAATTTTATGCGATACATGCGTTGTAAGTGCCTTCAAGTAAAAATGTTATATATATATATATATATATATATATTAAACATACTCACGGAAAAACATACACACTAAAATATTTCAGATACACACGCACATTATATATATATATATATATATATATATATATATATGTGTGTGTGTGTGTGTGTGTGTGTGTGTGTGTGTGCACAAACACGCGTACGTATATATTCACATACACATAAAATAGAGATTTTCATATACACATATAGGCAATATACATATTCTAAATACGCTTACATACAAACACCTGTATATATATATATATATATATATATATATATATATATATATATATATATGTGTGTGTGTGTGTGCGCGCGCGCATATGTACACATAAATGTTTTACACACATAGGCATATATATATCTTATATACACATGCATACTCACACACATATAGGCATACTTGTATCTAATAGACATACACATAAATTATACACATTCCCATACACATATACAAAAGTAAACATATATCTTATATAGATATACACACGCATACGCTCATACATATTAATGAGATTTAAATGAAAGAAAAAGATTAATAAGATTATTTTAAATTGAAGGATAAGATTTCTCAATATTAGAATGGAGCAACTAAAAGTGACATATATATATATATATATATATATGTTACGTGTAAATTTTGTTCTTGCGAACGTTGTCTTTTTTGGTATTTTGAAGCATTGAAAAAAAAGAAAAAAAAACACAACAAAAAACAGAATTTTAATATTCAATTGTTGTTCTGTCCCTGTTTCGATTAATTCCGATATTT
>CM042148.1:92464492-92470119 GCA_023376005.1 Doryteuthis pealeii | reverse complement strand
GCTTGGTCTCTTTAATGGCATATCAACATTTTCTGATAGGTTCAGTTCAAATTTCCCTCAAGCTACAAGGATGGCTTTAGCATTAAATAACCCAACAAGGTTGATATGCCATTATACAAAGAATTCAAACCAAACAACTATGTGCTAAATTATTTGTTTTAGATTGGAAAAAAAAAAATTCTGACCTTCCTCCAGGCCAGTTTAACACAAGGTCTTTTTTATGTGTTTTTTTTATGGGGCATCCAGCAAGGATTGAACTCATAATTCAGTAATAATGTATCCACAAGAAAGATGGAAACAATACAATGATGTTACATGCTGTCTTTTAAGGGCCGGGTTAGCTCAGTTGGTAGAGCGTTCGGCTAGAAACCACAAGGTTCTTGGTTCGATACCGATCCTCTCCAACTCAGCGTATAAGTAGCACAGGGATCTGTACAGTAAAGTGAGGAGCTGATGGTAGGTGTGGTGCTCCACCTCAGATGCTAAAATGATCTCCTTGGTCTAGCGCAAGTGAAAAGGGGATAGACTCTCTCGCTGTCTGGCTGATACCGACATTAGGCCGCCCCGACGACTTTACTTTCTTTTACATGCTGTCTTGAATAAATCCTGGAAGCAGCCCCCCCGCAAAAAAAGCAGGAGTATAGCCACTTAACTTCTATCATACAAACCATCCAAGTAAAATAAACAGGATATAACTGTGTATGAGAAACAACTATGCATATAATGTAAATATAAACGTACAATGAATGCGATTCCCAAAGATCTAAGCATAAAATAGCCCTAGATGAGTTGACATGCCATTAAGATAAATCCATGTGGGTTCATCTCATTAAAAATGTTGTCAGAGAAGAGCAATATTTAACATGCTAATCTTGCATCTCATTATTACTGTAGGGTGTTCAAGCTTCACTGAATACCGAGGCATTTTCACCTTGGCCTAGATATTAAGCTATGATTAATATCCATTTTTGGATTCTGATCTCGTTATGTCGAAAGTTAATCTGGTTGTCCATTATCTGGCGTATTTGAGTTCAATCCTCACAGTTAACCCAACTATTGTGCTTTCATATCAGATTAAACTAATCTTTATAATTACTAAGGTGAATCAAAATTTTGCAATATTTTACTAACATGAGCCACATTTGCATGGTGGCTGGTTGGCAGGATTTTGTATCATGTAAACTCTTGGGTCATTTATGCCGAACATGTTTTGTTTTATTCTTATTAGGGATTCAAATTTTGAGTTCAATCCTCACAATTAATCCAACTATTGTGGTTTCATATCTTTATAATTACTAGGGTGAATCAAAAGTTTTGCAAGATTTTACTAACATGGGCCATATTTGCCAAGCTGGTTGGTTGGATTTTCTGGCATGTCAACACTTGGGTCATTTTATGCTGAAGTCATTTTGGGATACTTCCAAGTCAAATCATCTAGGAAAAAGTAAAATTGTCACCCATCCCTTCAATTTTTCTGAAATTTTTTCCAGGTTGGTTAACATGCAATTAAAATCAATCAACACCATTTTAACATTATTCAGACTATTGTTCTCACCTATATTGTTATCTGTACAATGTTTCAGCCGATGTATAGATATTTGTTCAGGTATTTCTTGTCGGACTCAGGAGCCTTCTTGAACTTGGCAACCTTATTTTCAAACTCAGGAACCTTCTTGTTGTAATCGGGAGCCTTTACAGAACTTTGAACCCAACCCTTTATTTAATCCACCCGGGTGAGAAGGTTCCCAGTTTGAAGAGAAGATTCCTGAGTTCGAGAAGGCTTCTGAGACCAACAAGAAATACCTGAAGAAGGCCAAGGGTACATCGGATGAAATGTTGTACAGATCACAATATAAATAAAGCAAAGACGTTGGGGTGGCCTGAATTCAGTATCAGTCAGACAGAGAAGGAGAGAGTCTATCCACTTTTCACTAGCACTAAAACAAGGAGATTGTTTTGGCATCTGAGGTGGAGTGCCACAACTACCATCAGCTTTTCAGTTTACCGGACGGATCCCTGAGCTACTCATATGCTGAATTGGTGAGGGCCTGTATCGAACATAGAAATTTGTGGTTCCTCTATTGACCTAAACCAGCCCTTAGATGAGGACAACAGTCCAAATAATCCAAATATTACAAATTACCAAGCCTCATCTAAAAAAAATCAGAGAAATAGTACCATTTTAAGATTTCTATCATCTTTTAAGTTATGAGTATCACAGAAAATACTGTATCAAGTTTTTCAAAACATGTTTTGTTTTTTTAAATTCTTTTTATTGGAATGGCGTCAGCTCATTTAATCTTTGTTTGTCCAGATGTTGTACTTTGTCAGTTGCCAAGTTTTATAATATATATATATATATATATATATATAGTAAAAGATATCAAAAGGATTATCAATATAATTTCTTTAAAGACTTATTATAAAGTATTAAATTGTTGCCTGTGCCAATCACTTCAGATCAAAAGATTTATTCCCAATAAAAACAATCTTGGCAGATTACAATTATCCTTTACCATTTATATATATCATCATCATCATCATGAAGTTATGCTGACAACACAGATTCCCATGTCTCTCTTTTACCACCCATCCCTATCAGTCATTGTTCCTGGCAACTCCTCAGCATGACATCTAGGTGTCCACATGAGAAAATCACATGTGTTCATCCTTACTTCCCCAACAGCGTTCTGTATGTCTTGTTCATCTTACTTGGATGGTTTGTGTGATAGGAGTTAAGTGGCCATACACCTGCTTTATTTTTCGGGGGGGGTGCTGCTGCTTCCAGGATTTAT
The DNA here is from genome assembly GCA_023376005.1 of Doryteuthis pealeii. Lineage (NCBI taxonomy): Eukaryota > Metazoa > Mollusca > Cephalopoda > Myopsida > Loliginidae > Doryteuthis > Doryteuthis pealeii. The sequence continues at coordinate 92,467,324 of CM042148.1, read as the reverse complement.
TCAAGACAGCACATAGTATTCTTGTATTCTTCTCATCTAGCTTTTCTTTCCTTTTTTTCAAGTGTTTCGTTAGAGTCCATCTGGTGCAGCCATGCAGTAGTACTGATACTGCTACAGTCTGGAAGAGTTCCCTTATGATCAATAATCTGTCAATAGCAGTCCATGCCTTTCCTATGCATATACTGACATTGCTTTCTGTTTGGTTTGTTTGTTTTGTTTTGTGGCATATCAACCTCAGTGGGTCATTTAATTTATTTTATAAGCATATTTTTCTATTTAACCCATAGATGGGACCCTACCAGGTACAACCACTCCGGGTCAGAGTGGACCTGGGAGCAATGGTGATGAAGGGGTGCTCTTCATTCTCCAAACCTCCAGAACTGGAACCTCACCATCAGGGAGTTTAACGTTATTCCAAGGACATGAATACCATCAGCCACCGGCTTCTAGCACATATATGATAAAATGGGTTGGGGCTTGCCATAAAGGAAGTAGGGTTGGGGCAATCATATAGGTGCTAGGGCTTGATGTGATTGGAGGGAGCCACTTCGACCACCTGTCTAGTCTAAGTAAGGGTCTAAGTGGAGTTGCATGTCATGGACTGCTCAGCCAAATGGGTTCTATCATTAAGCATCACAGGTCACCACCCACAGCCAACAGGGGATTCCATCGGAGGGAAATCTTATCCCTCTGCAGGGGTACAGTCAGTGCATTCTAACACCCCAACTGACAGGGCGATTGCTTTCTGTAAATGAGATATTGCTACCTGGGTGTGTGAATTAGTCAACTAACTTCAGAGGTTGCCATTTAATGGTATATATATTCAATAAAATTCACAGTCTGATGAAGCCGAAAATAAATCTATAACTGCTAATATGAACGTGTTTAAACCTTTTTCTTTGCTAAAGATATTGCTCTGTATATAATTCCCAAACTATTGTGGTGTAGTAGTACCTGTTAGAGTCCCATCTATGGTTTAAATAGAAAAATGTGTTTATAAAAAAAAATGAGTACCCATTAAGTATGAATTTATTTCAAAACTTAATCGGCATTATATCACCCACTGAGGTTAGTATGCCACAAAAATAATCAAACCAAAACAATTGTACATTGAGCTCAACGATCAAATCATTTTTTAAAAAATTAATTAACTTGTTAGAGCAAATGCTCTATTTTGCAAATTTTCCTGAAAATAAGTCACTGACACTACAAGGATTTCAGTCATTTTTATTTCATAATCTTTTGTTTTTGTTTTAATGAAATGAAGAGTAGATTATTTTTTTCTTTTTGGATAATTGATTTTGTGCTTATTTTCTTGAACGTTGATCCCAATGAATCTAAATTCCTCGAAAGTTCATTGACCTGGATAATCTAAGCAAGAGCTCAAGTTTGGAAGACGATTATATCACATGAATCTTATTAGTATTTAAATCTATCAAAAAACACCACGTTCTGTTTGATGCCTCAACTTAAAGTCTGTTTCATTCAATCAGTGACATATTATAAGAGTAGATCCTGGTTACTTCTGCAGTGTTATGGCCCAGTAAGACCGCCCTCCAAAAAAGGGGTGAGCTGGGTATGGCACTAAATTGCGTATGATTATGAGGGTCCAATGTTTAAAAAAATGATATATCTGGGGTCAATTTTGGGTTAAATCCTACTTAACAAACATAAATTCAACCATCATATGTCACCCAGACGAAATAAGAAAAAAAATACTAAAAATCAAGGAATTAACCGAATTTAATGAGATTTTCAGTGTTGATATATTAATGAATAAAAAATATAATGCACCAGTTATTTTATTTGAAAACTCTTACATTTTTTCAGGTCAGTTAATTTGAACCACGTATCTTTGAGGCGTAACACAGATTCACAAACATACATTGTTCAAAGTTAATTGACCTGAAAAAATGTAAAGGTTTTTTAAATAAAATAACTGGTGCATTATATCTTTTATTCATAAATGTATCAACACTGAAAAAAATTAAAATCAGTTAATTCCTTGATTTTTAGTATTTTTTTCTTTCGGCAGGATGACATACGATGGTGGAATTTATGTACGTTAAGTATGATTTAACCCAATTTTGTTAGCTTCGAATTTTAAATCTGCCAGTTAATAAGTGCCCTTTATAAAGTGCTATGATACAACATCAAAATGAAGCTGGTCCTCTGTGGATCATATCCCTACCTCTCCATATAGTCACTGTTTTTTTTAACAATTTCTTCACTTCAGATTTCACTTCCTAATGTTTGCCTCTCAAACCCTTTTCATGGGGCCGAGGAAGTGAAATCTGTAGTGGTAATCGACAATGTCCTCCTTCTGCGGGACAATGCTCGACCACACACAAGCATCAGGATAAGGGAGAAAATCGCCTCATTTGGATGGACAACTTTACCGCATCCTTCATACTCACCAGATTTAGCACCTTCAGACTATCATCTCTTTGGTCCCATGAAAGAGGGTTTAAGAGTCAAATCTGTAGTAAAGAAATGGCTTAAAAACAGTTAACAGAATTTTACGAGGCAGGGATGCATGCTGTCATTCGAAGGTGGAATATTGCTATTAAGAGAAACAGTGACTATGTGGAGAAGTAGGGATGTGATCCACAGAGGACCAGCTTCATTTTGATGCATGATGAATGATCCTGTGCTGGTAGTTATACCTATCCTAAACAAAATGGCATTACTTTTTTATTCATCCTCGTATTTAAATAAAACTAATTCTGAATTTGTTTTCTAAAACTTTATAAATAATGTTCTTTTCTTTTTTTTTTCTTCCAGGTAAGTCTTTTACAATTTCGAAGAATTCTTTTCATACCTGATTTGATA
>CM042148.1:92456992-92459492 GCA_023376005.1 Doryteuthis pealeii | reverse complement strand
ATATTTCGTCACAGTGTGTTGAACCGAGGTGAAATATCGATTTTAATGAAGTTTGTGTTTTATCTGTTATTCCTCAATTTTAATCACACTTTTACCAAATCTGTTATTTCCTCATATATATATATGTGTGTGTGTGTGTGTGTGTGTGGGTGGTTGGCACTATTATACTTGAAGGAGCGGTAGTAATCCAATGTACAGTTAACAGCTCAGTCGTAGAGCGTTCGGGCTAGAAACCACAAGGTTCCTAGTTCGATACCGCGGTCCCGCCAACTCAGCGTATGAGTAGCACAGGGATCTGTGCGGTAAAGTAAGGAGCTGATGGTAGGTGTGGCGCTCGACCTCAGATGCTAAAAACAATCTCCTTTGTCTAGCGCTATTGAAAAGGGGTAGACTCCCTCGCTGACTGGTTGATACCGACTTTAGGCCGCCCCGACGACTTTACTTTTTTTACTTATATCATTTGCATCATTTTCAACACACTTTCGTCGCCTTGATGACTGACACAGAGCAAGAAACCAATGGTAGCAACATTGTTCCAATGCAAATAGATATAAACTGAAACATTATATATATATATATATATATATATAAGTAAAGTCGTCGGGGCGGCCTAATGTCGGTATTCAGCCTGGCAGCGAGGGAGTCTATCCCTTTTCACTAGCGCTAGACCAAGGAGATTATTTTTAGCGTCTGAGGTGGAGCGCCACACCTACCATCAGCTCCTTACTTTACCGCACAGATCCTGTGCTACACATACGCTGAGTTGGCGAGAGCCAGTATCGAACTAGGAACCTTGTGCCTTCTAGCCGAACGCTCTACCGACTGAGCTAAACCCGGCCCATATATGTATATATTATTGCAAGGCTTTCTTTAAAAACGTATAGAGCTCTCTTTAATGTATTACATGTATATACTTATATCAGTAAAGGTTCCCTTCCTTAAAGTTGAGTATGTGGACCGCCAAGGGAGTGGGTACATTAAAATCATGACGTTATTCTATCTAACTTCTTATCACGTATTTATAAGGGTTATGTTAAAACCACAAGCTGTGCACATTGTCCCGATTTAATTTTTCAACAAGAAAGTAAACGATGAATTGCCCATTAATACTTAGCTTCACCCTGCCCCTCCTAGCCTCTGTTCTCTTTGTTAGAAAAAAGTGAATTTTATGAAAAATAATACTGAAATGTAGCTAAACCTAAAAAGCCTTTGAGGAAGTCTATTTATATATCAGGGACTTTAGTCTCTGCTGGTATAATGCCTTCTAATAAAGCGAATCTAAATTACTAATTTTTGTGTTGCTAATTTCTTGCAGCAAAACTATTTTTAGACGCCGCACCCTTCTTTTTACTCGCGGCACCCCGGACTTAATAGATGCATTCCACCATTCGCAATACCCTGGTGACATACGTGTATATCCACCGCGAAACCGTAATTTCGGATGACAGAAGAGATCAAAGAGAATGGTCGACAACGAGCTGCAAGATATATCTCAAAATGACTTTTTGAACATTATTCTAGAATTGTACAAATGATATAACAAGTGTAAAGATAGTAAATACACAGTTAATTTTCTTGAACATTAAGTTCATATAGTAGGCACCTCCCACCACTAGGGAACCTGGTGCCCCCAGTTGTGTGACTGACAGCAACGGCGATCAATCACAGGAGCACTTTGCCTTTATCTTTCTAAATATTTCGTGTAAGTGTTGGAAATATTATCAAACGGGAGTTGGGTTTTTTTTTGTAATGGGGTCAATCACGGATTAAGCCGTAGATGCCCCCCCCCCTTCCATCAATTTTGCAATTCCTTCATCAACTCAACAATACCACTTCATGTATTCCTGATTTGAAACCGGTTTAGATAAAGAAGATAGCTGGGTGAAGGACAACAAAAAAGTGTTCACTGTAAATATGTGGAGGATTAATGTTACTTAAGGGAGGATGAAACACAGTAGTAGTGGTATTTTTCTGTTAAAATCGTGTCTGAATTTTTCCTGATGTGATCTCGTCTTTTCTGCAGTAACTTTAATCAAAGCCCTACAATACAACAGAAGCTGTTATACACAAATTCTCAAGTTAGTCGTTCTTTTAGAAGTTCGTTTGATGGTGGAATAGAAAATTATATAAGGTTTCTTTTTAATAACAAGTAAAAATAAAAAAATCTAACTCACCTACAGTGATTTTCTTTAACCAGTAAGTAAATCCACAGGACTTTATCAAATTTCAGGTATGAAAGAATTCTTCGAAATTGTAAAAGACTTTACCTGGAAGAAAAAAAAAGAAAAAAGGGAACATTATTTTATAAAAAGTTTAGGGAAAAAAGCCAAAATTTCAGAATTTAAGTTTTTATTTTTAAAAATTACGAAGGATGGGAAATAAAAAAAAAAAAAAAAGGTTTTTTTTTAAATTTTTCCCCCCCCATTTTTTTTGTTTTTTAAGGGAAATAGGGTATTAAAACTAACCAAGCACAGGATCATTCATCATATCGTTCTCTCTT
>CM042148.1:92454025-92456892 GCA_023376005.1 Doryteuthis pealeii | reverse complement strand
CCAAAAGAGGAGATTTATTTTAACAAGCTTAAGATCTAGTTTTTTTTTAGTTTTCAAAATCAAGTTTTATATATATAAGGGCCCGGTTAGCTCAGTGGTAAAGCGTTGGCTAGAACCACAAGGTTCTAGTTCGATACTGTCCTCGGCAACTCAGCGTATGAGTAGCACAGGGATCTGGCGGTAAAAGTAAGGAGTGATGGTGGTGTGGCGCTCCACCTCAGATTGCTAAAAAACATCTCCTTGGTCTAGCGCTTATTGAAAGGGGATAGACTCCCTCGCTGACTGGCTGATAACCGATTTAGTCCGCCCATCGACTTACTTTATATATAATATGATATATATATATAGGAGAAGGTAGTTAGGTTTAAGAAGTTCTAAATGACAGTTATTCTGGATTCGGGTTCAATCCTGCAGTGCGCAGTAAATAGGAAAATAAGATAACACAACTCCTACCTAAGTATGGTTACGGAATGAGAACAGGATACCCTCGTGGACTGAATAAAGGTTGGTTCAAAGTTCCGTATGGTTCCCGATTACGACAAGAAGGTTTCCCGACTACGAACCTGAAAGTTCCCTGAGTCCCGAAAAGAAGGTTCCCGAGTCCGACAAGAAATACTGAAAGAAGGCGGAGGACACATCGGGCCGAAACGTTGTACAAAAATAAAATAAAGATGGGGAGAATAGTCCGAATAACGTAGAATAATACTAAAAAAGACTTATTTTCAAAGTAGTGGGTGTTTACGAGATTTACGGGGGTCTCAGTCTAGATGTCTGGATGAAAGAGAAGCTATATGAACATTAAATTTTAACCCGTAAAGATTCCGTTCCTATTTCGGGTGGCAACGGTACATATCACCCACCCGCCTTCGCTAATAAAGTATCTCTGAAAGTTGAACCCTACCTGAATAGTTTGTATAGTTTTCTTTTTTTTTTTCCAGTTTAACCCCTTTTCTCTGCCATATTACATCAACTAAATCCCACTTCCCAGATTAAAATCTCTTGTGCCTGTAGTCTGAGTGATAAGTTTACACACAGAGATATAAGCGCACCCACAAAAATAAAAACGACTGCCTATCACGCAAAGAGTCTGGGGGGGGGAAGGTATCGCCGTAGCGCAGTGGGTTTGGTTGGATTTTAATGAACATGTTAACGCTTGGGTTTTTTATGCTAAAGACGTTTTTTATTTTATTCACTCTTGTTGGGTATTCAATTTTTTAAACTATTTAACTCCATGGATAAGAGCGTTATCAGGTACTACACTCCGGTTCAGAGTGGACCTGGGAGTAATGGCAATAAAAAGAGTGTTCCACGCTTCCCAATGCTACAGAATTGGAACCTCACAAATAGATGCCATTTAACGTCATACCTGAAGATAGGAGTGTGGTGGCTGAGCAGTCTGTGACCCAGGTACTAAGTGGTTCTGTTACATGTAACATGTAACACTTCACTCCAGCCCTTAGTTGAGCTAGATAGCAGTCAGTTTGGTTTGGTTTGGTTTGTTTTACGGCATATCAACCTCGGTGGATCATTTAATGCCGATAAAGTTTTGAAATAATGTCATTCTTAATGAATACTCAATTTTTTCATAAATACATTTTCTATTCAACCCATAGATGGGACCCTAACAAATACGACCACTCCGAGCCAGGGTGGACCAGGGAGCAATGGTGATGGGGTGCTCCACATTTCCCAAACCTCAGCATATAATAGAGTTTAACGTCATTCCCAGGACATGAAGAACCTCAGCCACCGCCTTCTAGCACGCATATGATGAAAAGGGTTGGGGTTCGCCATAAGGGCAATAGGATTGGAGAAATCATATATGTACTAGGACTTGACGAGACTAGCCGACTGATCGAAGGGGGCCTCTCCGACCACCCGTCTAGTCTAAGTGAAATGTTGCATGACATGGACTGCTCATCAACCAGGATTCCGTCTTCAAGCATCACTCGTCACCACCCACAGACAACAGGTGGCCGCATTGGGTCTTTCCCCTCTGCAGAGGTGCAGTCAGTGTATTCTAACGCTCCAGCCGACAGGGCAGAGACCTCATCCTAATTTAATAGACTGGTTATGTCCAGCACTAGCTTCTATATGATTGTCCTGCATTCATCATATTACTATCATGGCAAACATCCAGTCGTTTTTATAATATATATATATATATATATATATATATATATAATTATATGTGTGTGTGTGTGTGTGTTGTGTGTGTGTGTGTGTGTGTTTACCAACCCATCCACACGAGCATGATGTTGAGTTTTTTCTTCTCCGACTGGTTCCCGAGTCAAGTTTAAAGAGCCCAATCTGCCCTACTATTTACCCATAACTGGAGGGAAAGTAGTTGGATGCATACCTTTCCCAAAAGTATTAGTGCTATGTGAAATGTTACAGCCTCGCCTAGGATTTGAACTTGGGCCGAATAGTCATTTCCTACGACTCTAACCATCCACCGCGCGCCTTCATCTCCTTTTTCTCATAACGGTGCTAAAAATCAATGACTGAGGGTCAATCACCAATCTTTATCAGTAACATGAAGTTAATGAAAATAATTTCCACAAATTTATTAATACACATGAAGTTATGAAAATAGATTTGGCATTAGATAACCCAGAAGGGTTGATATATACATTAAACATTCAATTAATATAGATTTATTGAGTAAATAATAGATAAAAGTTCCAGAAAAAATGTAGATCCAATTGAATTAAGAGAAGGAGATTAAAAAGAAATCCTTTTGACGTATTGAAAGCCACAAATAAAAAAAAACTTGCATTCATAATAAAAAGACACAGATTTTGTAAAAAGAAATCTTTCAACTCACTGCACTCATAAATGAAATGTTGCAGGTAAATAGAATGTGC
>CM042148.1:92421525-92446525 GCA_023376005.1 Doryteuthis pealeii | reverse complement strand
TGAAAAAATCTGCTTTAAACAGCGAAAAAAAAGGGAAGGGGCCTCTGAACAGGGGAAAAAAAGGGGGGGCTCTGAACAGGGGCAAAAAATAGCTATCAACAGAAAATACTACCAAGCGAATTTCTTTGTCCCAAGCAGCGAGAGAGAGAGAGGAAAAAAAAAGAGAGAGAGAAAAAAGAAAGAGAGAAGAGAGGAGAAAAAAAGAGAGAAAGAGAGAGAGAGAAAAGAGAGAGAGAGAGAGAAAAAGAGAGAAAGAGAAAAAAGAGAGAGAGGAAAAAGAGGAGAAAGAGAGAGAGAAGAAAAAGAGAGAGAGAGAGGAGAAAAAAAAGAGAGAGAAAGAGGGAAGAAAAAAGAGAGAGAGAAAAAAGAGAGAGAGGGGGGAAAAAGAGAGAAAGAGAAAGAGAGAAAGAGAGAGAAAGAGAGAGAGAGAGAAGAGAGAGAGAGAACGAGAGAGAGAGAGAGAAGAGAGAGAGAAAGAGAGAAAGAGGAGAGAGGAGAGAGAGAGAGAGAGAGGAGACAGGGAACGAGAGAGAGAGAGAACGAGAGAGAGAGAGAGAACGAGAGAGCGAGAGAGAACAAGAGAGAGAGAGAGAGAACGAGAGAGCGAGAGAGAACAAGAGAGAGAGAGAAAGAGAGAGAGAGGACGAGAGAGAACAAGAGAGAGAGAGAGAACGAGAGAGAACAAGAGTGAGAGAGAAACGAGAGAGAGAGAGAAATAGTTTTTAAAAATCTAAGTTGCATTGTACACGCCATATTCGACTTTTATTTCGTTCCGAGCACTTGTTAAAGAATGTGATCGGATGGTGGGGGGTTTACTATCACCCCCACCCCCCCACCCCGCTAAAAAAACTATCAACGGGGCAAAAAAAGTGCTATTAACGAGAGGGAAAAATGCTATGAACAGAGAAAAAAACAGAACAAACCCCCAAAAATGCTATGAACAGAGAAAAATGCAATCAAGAGCAGATTTTCTTTGTGACAAGGCAAGAGATGAGAGAGAAAGAAAGCTAAGCAGTTTTAAAAGTCGAAGTTGTATTGTACTCTTTCTTTTCTAGTTCTGTTGTATCTTCCTTCTGTGTGTGTAAAAAAAAATGATATGAGCGTGTGTAAAGAAAAAATGAATTGCTATCAGCTAGGGACAAAAAATTATTATCAACGGGAGTTCATCCCACCCCAAAAAAACTGCTATCAACGGGTTTCCAAAAACTTATCAGAGGAGGGCAAAAGAGTGTATTCCATATTTTCTAAGATAAATTATTTTAACAACCACACACATACACGTGTGTGTGGTTTAGCCCAGTTGGTAGAGCGTCCGACTGGGAACTACAAGGTTCAGGGTTCGATACTGGCCGTCGACAACTCAGCATATGAGCAGCACAGGGATCTGTGCGGTAAAGTCGGGTGCTGATGATAGGTGTAGCGCTCTAACTTAAACACAAAAACAATCTTCTTGGATTAGCGCTAGTGAAAAGGCAATAGACGTCCTCACTGTCTGGCTGATACCGAATTTAAACTACCCGGTGACTTTACAATTATATATATAATATATATATATATATATATATATATATATATATATATATATATATATATATATATAATATTATATAATATATATATATATATATTATATATTATATATATATAATATATATATATAGGGCCGGGTTAGCTCAGTCGGTAAAGTGTTCGGCTAGAAACCACAAGGTTCCTAGTTCGATACCGGTCCTCGCCGACTCAGCGCATGAGTAGCACATGGATCTGTGCGGTAAAGTAAGGAGCTGATGGTAGGTGTGGTGCTCCACCTCAGACGCTAAGATAATCTCCTTGGTCTAGCGCTAGTGAAAAGGGGATAGACTCCCTCGATGATTGGCTGATACCGACTTTAGGCCGCCCCGACGACTTTACTTACTTACTTACATATATATATATATATATATATATATCATTTTTTCAGTCGATTGAAGAAATCAGACATTCCTCAAAGTCGGTGCAACATGGGTATTGATGCTGGCTCATGCGGTTCGAATGTAACCACACGAGAAAACAGTTGTACGGCCACTTGCCATTTATCACACAAACCATCCAAGTAGGACGAACAAGACATGCTGGAGGAACAAGGACGAACTCATAAGTAACGTTCCCCAGTGAAATTCTGCACATGGGCACGTCAGTGTGAGCCCTCCAGCAATAACCTACATTAACCAGCTCTGTGCGAATTCTGGATGTGGCACTGAGGACCTCCCGAGGGCGATGACCAATAGGGATGGTCTTCGAGAGATTTCCATGGATATCCGTGCTGCCAGCACGACCTAATTCTTATTATAATGGAGATTGTGTGTTTTTTTGTCTGTAACCGAAACTATATTACTATACAAATCACAATTCCTTTTGTTATTTACATCACATTCTCCAGGATTTTATTTTTATTTAAACCTCGATTATTAATAAAATTGTTTTACATAATTAATACTGTTGACCATATCTACATACTAATAACATGCAATTGTATTTAAATATACAACAAAAGAGCGGTTTACAGTATGAATGGGAAGGCTAATTTGCATATTGATCTTAAAAATTTGATTTTAATAAATATATACTTAGTATTATTGATTTCAAATTGTTTGGGTTTTTTTTTCTTATTGAATATGAGCAACAATCTCGGGGATAAATCTTTAAAAGAATTCATTAACAAGAAGAAATAAATGCTATATTATTATTTACTTACTATTTTAACTAAATAGTTAAATTAGGAAAATTTATCAATGAAAGACAGGAGTAATGGAAAATGATGGAAGAGTTAGTTTCAAAGTTGTTCTATTTTTCGATTATACACCCTCTGTTCCAAATCTTTTTATCTGCATTCTTATTCATTTTCATTAGCCTTTCTAATTTAATATGATATTTTATTATATTAAAACTTAAATACTTGCACCCGGAGGGTGCATATATTTGCTAGTGATAATAATGATAATAATAATGATGATATTACTTAGAAACCATTACAATATCTTCTTTAGTATCAGACATACCAATAGAGACATTACTTAAAATTCTAAAAGCGTTAATTAAAAATACAGTCTTCTAAAAGATTTTGAATTCATACAATCTAATAGCTGACAGGCAAATGCATTATGTAATGTTATTAAATAATCATGTAATTAAAATCTGAAAGAAAATAATATCAATGTTGAAAGAGGAAAAGAAATTAAAATAATACTAATTACTTCATGAAATAATTATATCTTTATTTTAATGGTATTATCATTTTTTTTTTTCTATTTCATTATCATTCTTTTTTCTTTAGCTTTTCAACTAATATTACAGGATAAAAATGTTAGAATAGAAAATAAGAATTTAAAATATTTATCATGAAGTTTTAAATTAATAGAATATTCTTTTCTAGTAGTTTAGGTTATATATTTGATTTATCTTTATGTAATTGTTTGTATATATTTATCAGCTACTTAATATAAAATTCAAAGTATATAGACATGTTATCATGATTGTATAACAGTTTCGAGGCGTTCGTGATGTAGAAGCAGCAAAGCACCGGCCACATCAACATCTTCAGAAACGTAGTGGTACTGTTTAACCATATCTGGAGGAATGGGTGTTTCATACCTTTCCCAAGGGTTAGTACAAAGGTGAAATGTAATATTGCAAACTGAAGTTCAAACTCGCTTACTACGATATCACAGTCCCAGGATGTTAGCCTACGCCACGGGGACTCCTAACAAATAATTGTTTATAGTTATATACAGCACAAAAATATATTTTCACAATCATTTTAAACAGTTAAATAATTAATTACAAAATTAATCTTTTTCAAGAGCCAAAGTATTAATGTACTTTCTCAATCTTAATTCTCAGACCTTTCTCAATCACCACACGGGAACACGTCTGCTAGGTTTATCATTTATTACGAGGGAGAGTCAAAAGGTAATGCCATTTTGTTTAGAACAGGTATAATTACAAACACGGGAACATGTATCATACATCAAAATGAATTAGGCCCACTGTGGATGACATTCCTACTTCTCCACATAGTCACCGTTTCTCTAAATAGCAATGTTCCGCCTTCGAATGACATTATGTATCCCTGCGTCGTAGAATTCTGTTGACTGTTCTTTGAGCCACTTCTTCCCTACAGATTTCACTTCCTCGGCCCCATAAAAGAGGGTTTGAGAAGCAAACATTATTCCAATGACGAAAAAGTGAAATATGTAGTGCAGAATTGGCTCAAAGAAGAGTCAACAGAATTTTACGGAGCACGGATACATGGGATCTCGTCTTTGTCTCCAGCAACTTTAATCGAAGCCGCATAACATAACAAAAGCTGTTATACACAAATCCTCAAGTTAGTTGTTCTTTTAGAAGTCGTTGATGGTGGAATAGCAATTATGTTTTTTTTACTTGTTATTAAAAAACAACAGCAAAAAACAACTCACCTACAGTGATTTCCTTAACCAGTAAGTAATCCACAGGACTTTATCAAATCAGGTGTAAAAAAAAAAAATTTTCGAAATTGTAAAAAACTTACCTGAAATAAAAAAAAGAAAATAAGATTATTTATAAAGTCTTTTTTTAAATTCAGAATTAGTTTTATTTAAATAAAATCAAAAAGTAATGTCATTTTGTTTAGAAGAGGTATAATTAAAAACACAGGAACATGTATCATACATAAATGAAGCTGGCCCTCTGTGGATCACATTCCTACTTCTCCATTTAGTCAACATTTCTCTCAATAGCAATGTTCCCCGTTCGAATGAGAACATGTATCCCAGCATCGTAAAATTCTGTTGACTGTTCTTTGAGCCACTTCTTCACTACATATTTCACTTCCTCGTCACTGGAATAATGTTTGCCTCTCTTCGGTTTTAGAGGTAAACATTTAAACATTAGCGTGAATCAGGGGTGGGTCCTTTTTCTCGCACATGTGTGGAGAATTCTTCTGGTGAAGGCTCATAGGAGCTTATTTTGTTATTATTATTATTTCTAATCTTATTTTAATCTCCGTAAGCCTCGCCATCAAATGCAGTTTAGTTTCATGCCTAAGATAGCCGTGTTTGTTTGTGGGGGATTCTTACCCCTCAACATGGTTTGGTTTGGTTTGGTTTGGTTTTACGGCATATCAACCTCAGTGGGTCATTTAATGCCGATAAAGTTTTGAAATAAATCAATTCTTAATGGATAATACCATTTTTTATGAATACATTTTTCTTCTTAACCCATAGATGGGACCCCAACAGGTACTACCACTTCGGGTCAGAGTGGCCCTCAACATGGGAAACGGCGTATTTTAAACTTCACCGATAGGGCGGTTAATCATACGATGCCACTCGTATATCTAAGTAACCGCTAAAAAAAAAAAAATACATCCGCATTTGCATCGAGTTAAGGAAATCGACTCACGTTAAGGAAATGGGTCCTGCGAAACCAATGAATTAAACTGAAAACACAGACATTCATTTTTTTGAAAATCTTGTGAGGGGGTGAAAAACTAAGACAAAAAAAAAAAATACTAAGGACCGCTTGCTTTAGCGAGCGTAGCGTTCCAGTGAGTGAAGCAAAAACTCTACTGCATTGTTTCGGCTAATTTGAGAAAAACAAACAGATAAACAAAACTTACTAGTTTATAGTGAGGATGAATAACAGCTTCAAACTGCTAAGCAAATTAACACGAAAAGGGCCGGTTTAGCTCAGTCGGTAGAGCACTTGACTAGGAATCGCAAGGTTTCTGGTTCGATACCGGCCCTCGCCAACTCAGCGTATGAGTAGCACAGGGATCTGTGCGTTAAAGTGAGGAGCTGATGATACCATCAGCTCCTCACTTTCCTCACGTGTGGCGCTCCACCTCAGACTCAAAAACAATCTCCTTGGTCTAGCTCTAATGAAAAGGGGATAGACTCCCTCGCTGTTTGGATGATACCGACATTAGGCCACCCCGACGACTTATTGTTCACACAACTGCACACAGTGGATCTAATATTTCGAAGCCTTGTTTACACAATTAAACTCATTGGTTTGCTTTGCTTTGCTTTACGGCATATCAACCACAAGGGGTCATTTAATGCCGACAAACTTTTGAAATAAATTCATTCTTAATGGAGGTACAATTTAAAAAAACAAAAACATTTTTCTATTTAACCCATAGATGAGACCCTAACGGGTACTACCACCCCGGGTCAGAGTGGACCAGGGAGCAATGGTGATAAATGGGGTGCACTACATTCCTCAGAGCTCCAGAACTGGAACCTCACCATCAGATAGAGTTTAACATCATTCCCAGAACGTTAAGACCCCAGCCACCACCTTCTAGCATCCATATGATAAAAAGAGTTGGGGCTTGCCATAAGGCATTAGAGTCGGGGCAATCATATAGGTGCTAGGGCTTGACGTGACCAGCTGGTTAATCGGAGGGGGCTCTCTGACCGCCCGTCTAGCCCAAGTAAGGGCCAAAGTGGAGTGTTGCAGGTCATGGACTGCTCAGCCACCAGAATTCCGTTCTTAAGTATCACGGGTCGCCATCCACAACTAAAAGGTGACCCTAAAAGTAAACGTAGTAGCGAAACTGTAGTTCGAACTCGCTTACTAAGATATCGCAGTCCAGCACGTTAGCCACTACGCCACGCCCACTAACCTAGATTTCTAATATACCGTTAGAGGCATCCTCACCCATTTTAGTATTTTGAGAGCCACATATGGGTCTCAGTATTTTCCTTGACACGTTTGAGGGCAATATGTGACTCTCAAACCACATTTTGAATAAATGATAAAATCTTGTGAAAACGTGAGTAGATACTTCTAATTTGCCTTGAACACTGAAAGGGTTAAAAGAAAAAGAAAAAAATCGTAGCTTATATTTGGCACAAGGCCGCAAGTATAGGTCATTAATTTAGGATCGAAACTCAATAGGAATTTAACTGCCAGCCAAGCTTGCTGACCTATTACAACACGACGATGTGCCCAAAGACATGACATTTTTTTCTTTGCAAATTTAGTTAGCCTTCACCTTGAAAGGCTTTCATTTTTTGAAAAGATAAAACAATACCATCAAAATCATTATAGTTCATTAGATTCTATCCAATCTTTGTCTTTTAGGCACGAGTCTGTCGTCTTTGCATAAGTATTTCAGAGGAAAGCCGACAGCAAAACTAAAATGAAGAGAAAGAAAAAAAAACTGCCGAATATGGATGACGAAAGAGAGAGAGAATTCGACTTTCTCAAGAAAGGTGATAAAAATGAACGACAGTGGCTAAAACACGATAAAGAGAATAAAATGATGATGTGCCTAGTCTGTGAAAAATAAGTTTGTTTTTACGATATGAAAATGACTTTGTAGAAAGAAAACTTAGTCGAGACGAATTATTTTTGGATGAGCAAACTTTCCCTCTAAATCGACAGACGGTAGAATTACTTTAAAAAAACAAATCTATTTCTCTGAATTTTTGAGATGAGTTTTGATATTATTTTGTATTATTTTGATTATTCGGACTATTGTCCTCATCTTTATTGTTATCTGTAAAACGTTGCGGCCCTCCTGGTCAAGGGCGACAGTGACATGAAATAATAATTAACACAGCTTAACACCTGTACCCCAGCTATGGTGAGCGTGATGAGAACAGGATACCCCCGTGGATTGAATAAAGGGTTAGGTTCAAAGTTCCAGGATGGTTTCCGATTATGACAAGAAGGTTCCCGAGTTCGAACTTTGGTGATCTATCGGGAACCGTTACGTGACTTGATCATGACAACTCCGGGTCTTTGTTGTGTTTTGTTTTACAGCATATAAACCTCGGTGGGTCATTTAATGCCGACTAAGTTTTAAAATACAATCATTCTTAATGGATACTCAATTTTTTATAAACAATTTTTTCTATTTAACCCATAGATGGGTCCCTAATAGGTACTACCATTCCGGGTCAGAATGGACTAGGAGCAAAGTTGATGAAGGGGTGCTCCATAGTTCCCAGACCTCCAGAACTGGAACCTCACCATCAGATAGAGTGTAACGTTATTTCCAGGACATGAAGACTCTCAGCCACTGCCTTCTAGCACATATATGATAAACAGGGCTGGGGCTTGCCATGAATGCAATAGGGTTGGGACAATCATATGGGTGTTAGGGCTTGATATGACCAGCCGATTGATGGGAAGGGGCCTCTCTAACCGCTCGTCTAGCCTAAGTAAGGGTCTAAGTGCAATCAGAGACTGCTCATCCACAGGATTTCGTCCTTAAGCATCACGGGTCGCCGTCCACGGTCAACAGATTGTAGAATACTGATAATTGTTATTCTGTGTTACTTTCACCCTTAGCCAGGATTGAACCTGCAGTCTGGAAATGACTGTTACAGATTGTTAACTATTGGACAGTAGAACAGTCAAACACCTCCTCAGCTTAATGGACTCTTCCTGGCAGCAGTAGCAGGAATTATTTAAGCTGTTATAGTGGGTTCATTAATGAACTAGTAAGTTCATGTTAGGCTTGGCCAGTCAAACCAATTGTTGACTGTCTAACTGACTGACTTCAATACAGGTCACCCCAATTGGGTCGGGGTCTTACCCCTCTGCAGAGGTGCAGTCAGTGTATTCTAAAGCCCCAGCCGACAGTCACCGCCTTCTAGCACATACCAGTTGTATCCCTTCTATACAACAGAGGAGGGTATAATCGAAAAATAGAACAACTGAAACTTACTCTTCCATCACTCCAGTCTTTCATTGCTAAATTTCCTAATTTAACTCCGGGTCTGAGTGAATCTGGGAGTAATGGTGATGAAAGGGTACCCAACACTCCCCAGAGCTCTAGAACTGGAGTCTGGCCAGTGGATTCATTTTAGTGCCATAGATAGGACATTTTCTTTTCTTGTTTTTTTTAATAGGAATGTCCGCCTTTATCAATTCAACTGACACAAAGGTAATCTCAGGATTGCTGCAATATCATGGCAACAAACGCAAGTGGGCTGTTCACTGATCATCTAAGCAATATTCACACACACCAGCCAATTTATAAGTAACCAATCTGAAATATGAACTATAAATAGCGAGTAGCCAAGTTGCAGGGGACTTCTATTTTAATGCATCCACAATAACCACCAGTGCTCTCGAGCTTTCTACAAGACCACCAACACAGCCAAACGACCGACCGACCCCCGCCAACAACCAGCCACTCAGAATAAGTCATTGCTTAATTGACAGAAAGCAGGAGCAGCCCCAAAGGCACAAAGGGCCTGTGACATCAGGGTGGATTTTTGTTGGTTTTGTTTTTGTTTCTTTTTTTAATTTTTAGTTTGTATGCGAGTGTGTTGATCAATATCTGAGTGGTATTCACGTTGCTGGTTAGCTATGTCGTATATGTTGTGGCATTAAATAAATTGGTAACTGAATGGTTAACGCAGACTCTCTCCATTGAAATCAAAAATCCCTAGTTAAAAGTGGTTAGTTTGATGCCACAGAATTATATGGCGTACTCCTCAAAGTTCCCCTAAATAGCACGTCCAGAAGGTCAAGCACCTCCAGTAGTGAAATTACAAAGCGCTCATTTGGAGTGGATCTATATTTAGTTTAGGCTTAAGAGAAGAAAGAGGATTTTTTTCATTAAACCAGAAAGATTTGTCTCCCTCCCCCCATTCAAAATTAATCAATTCGTATTGCCTGTTTCGAGCTTAAAACAACAATTATCGGTAAAGTGAGATATTAATCACGTGTGCAGTAGGAAATACGTCATGAAAACAAAAAAAATAATTAAAAAGAAAAAACTCAGACATATATACGGTGGTATATATAAGGTGGTCGGCTGAAAGGTTCATAGGCTGACCAAGATACTCTCATGGAATGTGACAAAATCGGGTTTATTTTTCAAGATCACCTCCCCACCCCTTGTTGTCTAGACACTTCTTCCGTCGGCGTTGCAGTGCTTGGATCCCATTCGTAAAAAGGTCATCAACAGCAGATATGACGTCATACTATGAACTTTTCAGTTCACCCTCGTACACACACGCTTATATATATATTAGTTGTAGAAAAGCTTTTCTGTCTACCACGGTTTCGGTGTCCAAGGTACACCTCCCCCAGGAGAACTAATAAAGGTAGCTGATATTGTATATACTTGCCTGTTTAGAATTATTTTTATTTCTCTATGTCTCCTAAAATTAAACTTTTTGTCCCTAAGGAAGGTGTACCTTGAACAGCGAAACCGTGGTAGAGAGAAAAAATGTTCTATAACTATAAATGCTCTATATTTTATGAAATAGATTGAGCTCATTTGGATTAACTACTAATGCTACTGCAATGAAAACGTGGTAGTAACTTTTTGATTATATATATACGAGGATGGTTTGATAATCTCATAGGCGAGAAACAGTTAGTTGCCAAGTGCCGTTGACTTCATATCTTTACTAATGTAACCTAGATATACATGCTCTATCATTTTTTAAAAATAGATACGGCTGGACAAAACATTAAAATCATTTTCTAAGAAAGGGAAGGTTTGACCTAATTTAAGCTATGGGTGGCTGCTTATAAAATTTAACATACAAATACAATTCTCCCATTCTCTCTCTCCAAGAGAAACTAATATATATAATGAGAAAGTAATCAAGCGATATATAGAGAGGGCAAAAGTGATAGGCAGAATGGAAAGTGAGGGACAGGTCAGTGTTTGACTTAATTACAATCAAGAATAATTAGAACCAATTGAAATGGATTTTTTCAAACATAATTCAACCCTAAAAGTAAGGAATAATTTACTATAATTTTCGTGTCATTAGACTAAACAGTAAAAAAAAGCCTTTAGGAGGAAAAGTTGATTTGCTCAGCTCTTGTATTATATTTATATATATATATATATATATATATATATACATATCGTTTATCGCAAAATATTTATACACACACGCGCAACCACACACCTAAAAAAAATGCACAATGCTTTCTTTTCGACATACACACTTACACAGTCCCATACTCACACCGTAAAGAGAATATTGACGTCATATTTCAAACCGCTCCTTTTTTCAAACCTCAAATTTTAAACAGACTGAATAACAAGGACTACCACTCGCTTTTCTCGTTATTCTGTGATAAAAAAATTGTTATTCTTCCATATACCAACAAATGCCTTGAAGATGATCTAATTAATAGATCGAAACACTGCAGCGTCGGCCAAAAAAAACTCACCACTAACTCATTTAAAACCTGTGTTTTTCATTCTTTCTTAATAATATTATATATATATATATATATATATATATATATATATTTAATATACCAAGCGTTTGGTAGAATCCTTGCGGAGAGAAAAACCCGGCAGAGAGTTTGATTGTAAAAATATACTACCAAACATCAACCAGGAAGAAAAAAATTTTGAAAAAAAAGAAAAGACCAAAGATATTCGAATCAACAAAATAATCTATTGGTACAGTATTTGGCCAAAAGAAAAAACAATTTATATGTATATATATGTATATAAATATATATATATATATTCATAATAACCGCTAGGAGAAGCTAATTTGTAAAAAAAGTGCTCGATACCTAAGTAGAGCCAAGTAATAAAGATAATCTACTGAGTCAGACGAACCTACTATTAGTTTCGCAATAAAGCTCTTCAGGGCTAAAATCTGACTATCTCTCTCTCTCTCTATATATATATATATATATATATATATATATATATATATATATCATTAGTAGTAGTAGCATAAAGAGAAGTCCGCAAAATGGTTTAAATTTTATTTTCAACCCTCCCACTTATAAAAAAAAAAAATAAATAAAAAACTATAAGAAACTAAAACTATTTAGTATTATTTTTTACTGACAGTGCAAATTTTTAGTGGATGTTTCTCCTGAGGGCTTGAATTGTCTAGTTCTGCCTTGCAGGTACTCCTATAATATTGTTTATAACAGCGTCCCGGTTGGGTCTGTCTTTAGGGTTAGGGGAAGAGGGGTCTGAAACACAGTACAGATTCTAAATCTGCGGGTTGGGGGAAACTTTACCAATCACAGCCTGGCCCCATCCCTAATTTTACAAATTTGGTCGCTGTCGTCTAGTGTTGTGTCCGTGTTTTTTCCCTTTAACATTGACCGGGCGATGTTCGACCGTATGGCACTGTTCTCTTAAAAAAAAACAAAAATACTTGGCATGATAAACACACTCTCTGGAAATTATACAACAGTTATTTTCAGTTGAAGAGTCAGGCCTACACAATAGGCAGGGTCGATTTTTCACTTTTTTAAAATATCAAATTGTCCATCTATGCGAAAGTTGTGTGTTAGTATACTGAATACTGATGCTAAAAATGAAATATTTAATTTGCACTATTGTTTGAGGAAAGAACATCAAAGATCGTCTATTAAAATGCACTAAAAAAATCCTGGTTTCAAAAGGCTAAATTTTGCGAAAACGAGGATTTTTAGTGCATTTTAGTAGACGATCTTTGATGCTATTTCCTCAAACAATGGTGCAAGTGAAAGATCTAATTGTTATTATTCAGTATACTAACACACAACTTTCGCAGTTTGACAATTTGATATTTTTTTAAAGTGAAAATCGACCTTCCCAATCTACGTGTTTTTCTATTTTTGTGGGTTGAGGCAGTGATATCATACTGATGCTATACTTTATCTTTGGAGCTGAAACCATTACAGATGCGGACTACATAGATGATCTGGTACTTTTATTAAATACACCTGCACAAGTTAAATCACCGCTTCATAACCTAGAGAACGTGACAAGAGTCCATTGGTCTCTATGTGAACTCCAATAAAAAAAAGTTCATGTGTTTTAAATAAGATGGAGACATCTCCACACTGGATGACAAGCCACCGAAATTAGTACACCAGATCACATACCTAGGTAGTAATATCTTATCTACCGGAAGTGATGTCGGTGAACGTATAGGAAAGGCTTCAGTTGCTATAGACTATTGATCATATAGAAATCTGATCTCTGATAAAATGAGAATTCTTTCGTGTATATACTACTGTATGACAACACCACTTGAACTATTGCAAAACGCTTAGAGACAAGGATGATGCGTGTTGTCCTGAACACTGAGTGTTCAATTCGTTTAATTTGGCTCATCTTTTATTAAAATTTTATTCACAGTCAACGGCGCCGATTTATTTGAAATTTATTTTGTTCATTCAAAAAGACAAAACATTAACAACAAATAAAAAAAAAAAACTGATGATTTTTAAAAAATTCAGCTTACGGAATAATGAAAATATGAACAACAATGTTTACATTTTGCACCGTTAAATCAATTGAAATTTAACGTAGCCAAAAACAAACGACTAGAGGCTTTTTATTTTAATTCTTATAAAAAATCAATTATTGGTTCGATTTTCTCGAAAATTTCATAATTACCTTTTGAGGAAAATATGTTCGAAATAGGTTTTTTCCTAAAATTATATGGGGAAAATTTTATAGGGGAAATATCTATTACGGGGTCTACTCCCCCTATTTTATGAAATATGAAAAAATGATTTTACTTTTTTTCTATAAAGATAAGAGTCTGAAATAAATATTAGAAGATTTATATAGTTCTATACGGAAGTTTTTTTAGAAAAAGATCCACGAATACAAAATTCTGCTAAAAATATCAATAAAAAAATGACCCTGTTGTAAAAACAGGGACTGTTTTACTTATTTTTTTTAAAGATAACGATGAGTAATTGTTCCCCAGTCGGATAATTTGATCTTTGTAATAATTCTTCATGTTCGTTATTTTTTGCGAGTTTTTTTTTTTATAGTTCAAAAATATTTACATTTTCTTCCCTTCGATATTGCCTAAACTGATCACGTGACGTATTTTGGTGGTACCTAGAGATTAAATATTGCATTGACGAGTGAACGGAGAGAGAAAAAGATATTCTATGCGCAAAAAAGATTTCAACGAGTTCTACTCAACGATATAATGTAGTAAAAAGTTAGTAAAACACAAAATAGGCTTCAATGCTGTCGCAGAATTTTTTTTCTTTGACACGTTTTAACAACATTGAAAGAAATTGTGGGGGGAGAGAGAGAGAGAGAGAGAACCCCCCCAAAAAAAAAACCCCTCGCAATTAAAAAAAAAATTAACATGAAAAAAATTAAGTGACACGTGACTAAACATACCTTGCCCTGGGGACTGATGCTTTTAGAACGACACGTGACCAAGGTTACAGTTTTGTTGGGGTTGTATTCTATTTTATCTCATTTCATTTTGTAAGCAATACGTGACCAAAATTCTTTTAACCCTTGAATTCTCGTGTAGTCCTTTTATCGGTAACACAATGGCACTTTATTTTAAATGCTTCAGCATTGTGCCAACTAAGTCTGCAAGGGACATAAATGTTGTCTGTTTTGTACATTCCCCAGCATTCCTGAAGGGACAATGATATTTATAGTAGCCCCCCCAAAAAAAAAATTGTGTTATTTTAAAACTTAAGTAAAACAAATAAAACAAAAAATAAAAGAAACATTAAATAACAAACATTGTGATTAATCATGATATTTCGGACTGTTTTCCTCATCTTTATTGCGTACAAAACAATGTTCAGGCCACTGTAACCTGGGGCTCAAAAACGGAGCCCCAGATTACAGGGACTTGAACGTTGTGTTTATCTATCTATACATATATAATGGGCAGTTGTATGTATATGTATGTCCGGAGGAAACTTCGAAAATAAAGCAATTAACTGCAAAGTAAGTATATATACACATTAAATACCACCATGGCTTGGTTTTTTAGCAAAAATAGTAGAGATTTGAGTTATATTCGTGGAGATAATTAAAAAATAAAATTTAAATGGTAACAGCATGGAATCTTTTATTTATTTAATATTTTAGATAGTAGACATTAACATTTCTTTTCAGAGTAGCTGGATTGATGCAAGGTCTATTTATTTTTTTACATGGGGATTTAAATGGGGCATCCAACGAGGATTCAACTCACGATTCAGTAATAATGGATCTGCGGGACTAACTTTAAAAAATCCCCTCTACCTAGGCGACGCCGGTTAGCCGCTGTTAGTACGTAATAAAGATGATGACAGCAGTCTAAAATATCTTAATTATTCATATCAAGCCTCATCTCATAAATACACATAATAAATTGTGATTGATTGATTTTAATGGGATGTCAACCCATCTATGGTTATTTTATACCTAGATGTTAGGAAATCTCATTCATTATAACTTCGTATTTATATTTTTTGTGTAGTTTTTGTTTTGCACATGGTCGTATTGAAAACGAATTATATTTTTTGTGATTTTCAAACCAAGTATTTGGTTTTAAAATTGCATAGGCTAGAGATTATCAGTAACCAAGCAGCGTTGACTTCATGTCCACACTAACCTAACTTTAACTATACATAAGGATATTTGATCAACTACTAACTAGTCAATAGACCTATTGTTTATAACTTTAGTAAAAGACATTAACATACCTTATATTGCTCTGGCATTTGAACATATTCACATTCTTGAGATCGGTAATAAAAAATTTAGGGGTCGATCCTTTCTCGTTTTGGGTAAAATCCGTGTGTGGGAATGGGAGATTTTTTTAATGAAAAACAAAATGGCGGCGGAAAAAAATGTCGCTAATATACCAACCGATCGATCCATTTCAGCAGTGCTAGGTACACCAAGTACCCGGGGCGATTCCAAATTACAGCCGAGGGGGTGGAATGGATAGAAGGTCCTCCAAAACTCATTTACTCAGCAAATTTTCAATGAATTTGATTCTCACTGTGCGCCTCATACTTTTGGTCTTGTGACACATTTATATAAAAGGTTAATAATAATTGATATATGACGTCTCGTCCCAGGTGGTAAGACTATTTTTTTTTGTTCTTTATTATTGATTAAAAAAATGGTTTTAACTTAGCCAGTATAAGTATGTGCATTGGCTTTTGTATTAGTGGGTTTTTTTACCCCTCTCTCACAAACTGGTTTCTGTCATCTAAAGAGAGAGAGGGAATTAAAAATGTTCTAATTCCCTCTTTCTTTAGATGACAGAAAACCAAGTTCGGAGATGGTGATTTCTTTCGATTTCCTTTTATTTTCCCACACTTCCAATATTTTATTCAACTCCCACCATGCTAGGTGTGAACAAGGTCTTTTTAACATGGGGATCCACGCATAAAACTGAAGTTTATGCGATGGCTAGTGCAAAAATAAAAATGCGTGTTTCCCGATTGCATCCTCCTTTGGTGCGCTCTGGCACTGGACAATAACCCAGCCTATCCTATAAATCATGGATCATCAAACTTTTTTCACGTTGGCCGAATAATTGAAAATATAACGAGCCTGGCCGCATAATTTATTGTAACAAGTGAAAATTCGGGATCGCGTAAATAACAAGTGAAATGTTCACATGCACAAATTTTGTAACCTACCTACATTAATCAAGTCCATGAAGATTTAGTAAGCTTAAAATGATATTTAAATTTTAATGTTATCGGAACGTCTCGTGTTCCGTACCTTTTAATAAATAAATTCAAGTACTGCCAGCGGCCTGATAAAATGCATTCGCGTGCCATAGTTTGCTGACCCTGCTTTAATTTGAGGGGGAGGTATTGCCTAAGACGGGCCCTGGGAACACGCGGTTAATTTTTGCAAAAGTTAAGGCCTAGAGGTGGAATTTTCTAAACCGAAACAGAATATCACACTTCTTGCATCATTTATTCGACCGATCAACTTAGTCTCATACCAATACATTTTTATTTTTCGTCGTCGTTCTTTTTCCCACTCTCAGTTTTCATTTCGATTTTCGTTTTCTTTTTCCCTTCCACCCATTAGATCATAGAAATTCGAGTTCTCCAGATGTTTGAGGAGGGATTTTAAAAATTATTTTATCCCCCCCCCCGTCAAGCAATTTTCGACCAGTGAACTAGTTTTCTGCAATATTACTAAGTGAGGGGGCAATACTACTAATAATCATTTTATTTTTATCATATTTTCTTTTTTGGGATTCACATTGTTTTCACGGTAGTTTTTTCGTTTGATTTTTTTGTATAAATCATTCCCCTCCCTCACGACTATGGAAATACGGAATTGTCAGAGAGAGAGAGACTGGCAAGTTTTGGTGTTTGTAGTGCAAATTGCTTTTATGGTGAATGGAAAATTCGGCATTCCACTTTTGAGGCACCTCGGGTACCGGGCAATAAATCCATCCCTGTCCCTTTTAAATCAAGGGGGAATGTGTTGCTTGGGGTGGTACGGCTCCATGGGATTACGCAATTTATTTGCCTAGTCGCCGAGGGCAGCTTGGGAAACCCTGCAGCCTACAGCTGATTGTTATTTAGCACTGTATTAACACAACCCCTATATATGTTGTGCCATGTGTCCAACAAGTATGGGGTGCCCACTGAGGATCGAACTCACTTACAATGGTCTGTGAATCTAACTTGCTAACCATTACACCACGTAAGGTGCTCAAACGTTGCGTATATAATAATAAAGATGAGGACAAAAAATGCTGGGGGTTTTGTTTGCTTTTAAAAAATCTTAAACAGATTAAATGTTTGTTTTCTCAATTATTGTTTGAAGAGGAGAGGGTCGATTTAGCTGAGTCGGTAGAGCGTCCGCCTGGGAAACCACAAGGTTGCTGGTCCGATACCGGCCCTCGCCAAATCAGCGCATGAGTAGCCCAGGGATCTGTGTGGTAAAGTGAGAAGCTGGTGGTAAGTGTGACGCTTTACTTTAGACGCTAAAAATCTATCTCCTTGGTCTAGCGCAAAAGGGATAGACTCTATCGCTGTCAGGCTGATACCGATTTTAGGCCACTTCGATGACTTTACTTACTTAATTACAAATCAGATTTTAGGGATTTAAACTGATCAAAATAGCCGAAAAAATAGCTCATAGCCTACCTATGAATATTAATGGGTATGTCCTAATCATCATAAATACGGGAGTATTATGCTGACGGAGTAGTCTTATACAACTAACAGTGGTTTATCTTCTCCACGCCGCTGGCGAGTTTTGAGATTCCATTTTATTTCCCGCCTCCATTTGGTTATTTCTCCTTTAGTAACCTTTGTTGGGTTACAACATTTTGGCGACGAGGATGAAATATTGACATTAACCTGAAAAGGAAAAGATTGACTCTGGAAGAGTAAATCTAAAAAGAGGGTGTTATATACCCTACCTATGAACCTTAATGGGTATATCCCAATCGTCATAATACGGAGTATTATGCTGTGGTTTACCTTCTCCACGCCGCTGGCGAGTATTTATTTGTTAATGTTATAAAGATTCCATTCCTTCCAACCTCCATTTTGGTTATTTCTCATTAGTAAAGTTGGTAATAACAAAAGTTCAGTTCTTGAATATCATAAAGCGCTTCTCCGTTCGCGCCATTTCCCGGACTTAATGGAGGCTTCACCCATCTCCATCCACCCATTCGCGATACCCTGGCGACGGTCCTAATATACATAAATCATTTTTTTTTGTCTCAAACTGGTACAACAACTTTTCATCGATCGACTTTTTATTGAACAAATTTTCACTGACACAACTTTTTCATAGAAAAAACTTTATATCTTATTATAATGGAAATTGTGTATTTGTCTCTCTGTGACAGAAACTATAGCCCTACTCAAGTCACAATTCCCTTAGTTATTTACGTCACATTCTCCATGATTTCATTTTTATTTAAAACTCACTTATTAATAAAATTGTTTAACATTATTAATACTGTTGGCTTTATTTACATACTAATAACATGCAATTGTAATTATATATATAACAAAAATAGCAGTTTACGGTGTGAACGGGAAGGATAATTTGCATATTGATATTAAAAATTTGATCTTAATAAATACGTTATTGGTATCATTTATTTCTAATAGTTTGGTTTTATCTTAATAAATATGAATAAAAATCTCGGGGTTAAACCTTGAAAGAAATCCATTAACAAGAAGAAATAACTGTTAAATTAGGAAAAATGAAATTTAGCAATGAAAGAGTAAGTTGTGTTCTATTTTTTATTTATTATACCTCCCTGTGTTTCAAATCTTTTTATCTGCATTCTTATTTAGTGTGATTAGTCTTTTTTTATTTAATATATCTTATTACATTAAAAATAAATTACTTGAACTCCGAAGGTGCATATATTTGCTCGTGTAAAATAATTATAAATACAGAAAATAGGGTCCATTTTATTTCTACCAAACGCAAGAAGAGTTTAGAATAATAATAATAAAAGGATTTTTAAATTAGATTGATTGCTTTTTAATGGCATGTCAACCCGTCTGGGCTTCTTTTATGCCGATGTTAGGGAATTTGTACATTGTACATTAATTACATAGGTGTTGTGTGTTTGTGTTTTGTTTTTTTTACACACAGTGATATATCAATAATCTATCATAACATATATAAAGGGCAGTTGTGTGTGTGTATTATGTATGTCCGGATGAAACTACGAAAATAAAACAATTAACGATTAAGTATATATAGTATATAAATATATATATATATATATATATTAATATTCACTGGTTCTTGCTTTTTGCTGCAAAAATTATGGAAGATTGATTCATACTCAAAGATATTTTTAAATTAAGATACATAGAAATAGCATTGAAATATTACGTACAAATGTCCAGCATGTAAATCTCAAAAGTAAAACAAATAAATACACCAGGTATTTCACCCGGTGACACTTAAACGTATTTACCAAAACACTTCGCATATTTTTAAGCAGAGTTTAAAACAGTTTGAATTCAGTTTTCCTTTTCCTAGACTGGCCTACGATTTACCCATAGCTGTAGGGAGAATAATTGTATTCATACCTAGTTTTATACACCGTATTCATACCTTACAGATATACTAATGCTAATATGGTCCTTGGAGAGTAGCTCAATTAAACATCTTCACTCGCCACCAATTAATCCAATAACCTCTTACCCTACCGTAGACAGTTGTTCTGCTAGTAATAATAATTCACTTTGGTGTGAAACACTTTATTAACAGAGAACGTGACTAAGCCTATTTAGCATGGTCATTAAAATGCATGTCACACTGTCCTAACATTAGACTCAATCAAATGATTCAATCCATCAGTGGTAACTATTGTTACTTACATTCTCTTTACCGGGACGGGAAGTGGGGAAGATTGTAGCATCATCAGTGTATTGTCGGCGTTTCCTTCCTCCTTCCTCCTCCCTCCACCCACTGCAAAGGACAGTT
Organism: Doryteuthis pealeii; assembly: GCA_023376005.1. NCBI lineage: Eukaryota > Metazoa > Mollusca > Cephalopoda > Myopsida > Loliginidae > Doryteuthis > Doryteuthis pealeii. Next base: position 92,426,343 of record CM042148.1, on the reverse strand, counting down.
ACAAAAAATTACATCGACTTTAAGTGCAAGTGTCATGGAGGCCAGGCTTGCGAATCGTGGGCAGCAGCCATATTATAAGTTGACTCAAAGGAGAAAAGAAATACAAATATGTTTTTATGGCTGTTAATGTATTGAGAAAACGTAAAAAAAAAAAAAAAAAAACCAATTTGATGGAGTGTTTATGTATTTATTTAAAACGTTTCGGCCCTCTACGGACTTCATCAGTTTTTTTTTCAAAATTCTGATTTATTTCTTTTTTTCTTTCCTTTCTCTCTACTCTTTTCCTCATTTTCCCATCTCTTTCCTCCTTCGTATATTATAATCTAGGGTATACACAATCGTCGAAAAAATCCGTTTCAAAAATTGACCCCCGCGCCCCCGTTTGCAAAAAATACCAAAAATCCAGGCAAGTCATCCTGATTTTAATGAAATTTTCAGTGAAGAATTTTTATAATTGCAATCTGTTATTTTATTTCAAAACTTCTGATTTCAGCACTTAAACTGTGTGACCCCCCTTGTTTAGGCCGCAAATATTCGGTTTGTGTAATTGATTAATGTATTTCTGCATTATAACAAAGTCAAAAAAAGACCAATAGAGAGATAAAAAATTTAAACTGCCCCGGCTAAAATCAGAGTACCGAAAAAAGGAAAATAAAAATGGGAAATAAAACTAAAAAAATTACATTAAATTTTTTTAATAATTAATTATTTAATTGGCTATATATTCTAAACAAAAAATACAATCAAAATTAATAATATAAAATTCTTTGAAAATACGAGCAGCAACATTCTAAGTTTAAAAATGTCATATTATTAGATTTCTAAAAAAAGTCTTTAATTATTTACCTTATGTATCAATCACTCTATCTTTTCTTGTCGTAAACTGTATTTAAATTGGAACCAATATTGATTATATTTTTCTTAATTTTAACAAAATATTGAAAACGTCCGCAACTGTCTATAGGTAGTTGTGGCACCATAGTAGGACCGCCGATCTATGAAACTTTCCAGACTATTATTGAATTAATTGTAATTATAATGTTGATTAAATGATTCATTTTTAAATGATCTCGTGACGATCTCGAATGATGGTGCAAGCAAAAACATCATTGAATGAGTTTTCGTATTTCGTCCACTGTCTTTCTGCCACACCAGACAACTATTTTCAAAATGGATTTCCATGAGTGGAATATGCTATCCGCTCAGGCGGGGACAATACACTCTGAAGAGACCGGAGAGTTTACAATGATCCAAAAACGTTGTGTCCTTAACATTATCTACGCGATATTTAAAAAACGAACAACAAGTCCGAAACATCAAAAATAAAACTTTTGTTCGTTGGAAAATATGTTAGTTTGGCTGATCCATCTAATCTTAGTTTTAGGTTGGGGTTTTATTTATTTTCTTATTGGCGTTTTGATCCCGACCGGAATTTTAACAAAAGATTCCTTTTTTTCCATTTGCCGACTAAGTTATAGTATTATTTGAGCCGCTGGAGGTTTACTAATGCATTATTACTGCGCAAAGACGAAATATCATGAATTACGTATAAAAACGCATTACATTCCGTGGAAATACCGAAACCTTTGGAGACGTTAGGTTAGGAACATCAGGAAGTCAACAGTCTTAACGCTATTTAACGTAAAATGCATGAATTACTATATTCTCTGCGCGCTATTGTGTTCCATTCAAAGATGTAGGTGCTAAAAAAGTAAAGTCTGTTCGGGGCAGGTCTAAATGTCGTATCAGCGAACGGATCTAATCCGTTTCACCTGCCTAGATAAGATTATTTAGCGTGTCTGAGGTGGCAGTCGCCACACCTACCATCCAGCTCCCTACTTTTACGTCTCACAATCCCTGGCTAGTCATACGCTGAGTTGGCGATGAGCCGGTATCGAAACTAGGGGAACCTGTGTGGTTCTTAGCCGAACGCTTCTTACGACTTACAGAAAAAGAATAAGCTTTCTCAACCAAAAGCTCTATTTAATAAACGGACATAAAATTCATGAAACAAACTAAAATGAATGAACGTACCTGTTGTTGAAATAAAATAAAGTCGATTAATTTAAAATGGAGAGTGGGGTTAATTTTCCATTACCGTTAGGGATATGAGTAACATGACGTATTCTCCCAACTGACCTTGCCGGTACATGGCTCCGCATTGGGGCGCCCCGTGAGAATAAGTTTAGTTCTAGTTTAGATGTGATCAATTTCAGAGAAGGTGGGACCTATTAGGTCGGCCGCTCTGATGTCGTCCCACCGCGTTTGGATGATCTATGGCTTGATCAAGAAAACAGACCAGTAACTTGTTTGTAAGTTGAATATTAAACAACAAGAATAGTGACAGTCGAAGAAAAAAATCAACGAATTAAGATATCAACCCCAGCAGGAGCCCTGAAGTAGAAGTAAAGCCCACTAAGTGGATGCGACCAACGAGTAGTAGGAACCAGAACCGGCAAAATGTTAAATGGACCATCTATAAACCTATCTATCTTATTATCTGTCTACCCTCAAGATAAGGCTAAAGGAGATAAACCCCCAAAACTAATCCCGGAAGCCGCGTGAGTTCCTAAGTGGTGATGCTTGATATACTCAGTTGCATCCCATTCAACTCCTGCGACCACTACCGTTTTGCCAACACCAGCAGCATGTTTCGTCGGAAGTGGAATACGCTGCTTGGGCAACAGCCCCTTTCATGCCGTGTTGTAGAATAATCAAACTAAGTTCCATATCGTCGAAATTGTAAAGACACGACAAAACAAAATCTCCACAAATCATAGAACCAAGCAAGCCAAATTATAACTCAAGAAATGAATCACCCAAAGCATGAGGATCATCCTGATTCTATAAATAAACCAACTGTCTTGGGACACTGCTCAGTTGTGACTTAGCTAGTTGCTGTATTCAACCAACATAGAGTAACTTGACTTCAAATACATGGAACCCCTCCCAGGCCTATGTAGTTCCAAATGAATAATAATAATAAATAATTGGACCAACTTCTCCATCGACTCTCGAGTCAGAATTACCAACAAGCAACAAAAACAAATTATATGGGTATATGAGCTATATCAACGCGCTTAATTGTTCCCTGACTATTTCTGACGCTTAAATACCCTTCAGTCCATTCTAAACAACCACAAGTTTTCGGTGGCAGTAAGCTTTTTTACCCAAAGAACTCTTTGGGAGTAAACACTCTCACTAACGCCACAATTGCATGTGTGCATTGTCTGTGGTATGTTGCGCAAAAGACCGACACAAAAATTGTTGTTCATCTGCAGTTTCTATAACTAAGATAAAATAGCGCAACAACAACACGAGGCTGTTGTAGCCTTGCAAGCTCTGATAATAGACGACAATGGTTAATTAGTTGCGCTCCATGTACAAATATGAGCACGCTGGCGCGTAATGGTATCGAAATATAATTTTTTAAATACTCGGAAAAGCCTTTTGTGCATTTTACTTCCTAATTACTAACAAACACTTGAGAAAGGCAATGAACACATCATTTAAAACCTAATTTTTTTTTTTTGGCCATCCTTTGGCCTTCAAGCAAGGGGCACCACTCCAGGCGAGATCCCTTCCCTTGTGAAGCAGAGCCGATCCTTAATGAAGAAACCTTTTGGTGCTCCTTGGTCCTCATGTTTGTTATATATGTTGTTGTTCCTGTGTCCCTATAGTGTTTGGTTTATCATCCTTTTTGTTCTTTTTTTTTTCCCCCCCCCTTTTGGTTTTCCTTAGTGTTTGTATATTCCTTGGTGGTTCCTTGGTGTCCCTTGAGTGTGGGTATGATCTTTGTTGTTCCTTGGTGTCCCTTGTGTTGGGTATATCCTTTGGTGGTTTTCCTTGGTGCGTCCCTTATGTTTGGTATGACCTTGGTTGTTCCTCGGTGTCCCTAGTTGTTTGCGTATGATTCCTTTGGGTTGTTCCCCGTGGTCCCTAGTGTTGGTATTCATCCTTGGGTTGTTTCCTTGGTGTTGGTTAAAATCCTTGGCGTTTCAGCAAAAAGGGTCGTCATTGCAAAGCCCCGTTCGTCAGTATCGAATTATGCGTGAACAGTCAAATCCTAGACAAGACTGTTTTCACATGGCTAAAACCTTAGGCAAGGTATGCATTCAAAAAAAACACTTCTGCCCTCCAGCAGGGTAAATATAAAGCAACTGGGCTCTTTAAACCGTTGGTTAGTTAACCAGATCAGAGAAGGAAAACTCTGAATTCAAATCCTGTAAAAAACTCTGCCTGTAAAAATTGACCACGTGTCAAACATCCTATTGTGCTGAACGGGTGTAAAATTCCTCTGTTTTCTGGTTTGGTTTTTTTTATCCCCCCGCCCTTTTTTAGATATACATTCAAACCTGCATCTGATGGTTAGCTCCAGTTCTGGAGATCTTGAGGAGTTAAAGCAACCTCTTCATTAACTATTACTCTCAGCGGTTACTCGAACTCGGTAGTGGTACGCTGTTAGATCCATCAAGATAAATAGAATCTGCTTAAAAGATTATTCGATTGATAAATTGCATTTTAAATGAGTTTGCAATCGCACTGGAAAGTATGCATCAATACTATTTTCCCTTCTGCTATGAGAAATAAGCAGGCACTCTGGCCTCTTTAAACCTGGTTAGGCAAACCTATTCAAGGAAGAAGGAAACTCTTAATCCAAACGTAATAAACCTCCGCTTAAAAAAATAGATCTGTGCCACATCCTGCTCGTTACGGAGGGGTGATATTATATATGTCATACACCAGGACTACGCTTTGGAGAGTGGAGGAGTCTAACTCTCCTCTTCGGTGGGATACAGTCAGCGGATTCATCTCTCC
>CM042148.1:92347801-92421425 GCA_023376005.1 Doryteuthis pealeii | reverse complement strand
GCGGTAAATCTTATTAACCTTGAGCCATGATAAAAATATACCTGCATTATCTGCTTATTGAGTTTGATTTACTGCTAATCCTCTTACTCGAGATAAAATACATATTTATTCGCCGAGGGAGGTAAAGTGATTTTTAGTGCGAAAAAAGGAAAAAGAAAAAAGTCTTCAAACTATAGATACTATTCGTTTCACTCGCCAGAAACCAAAAAATAATCTATTGGTACAATATTTGGCCAAAAGAAAAAACAATTATATATAATTATATTATATATATATATATATATATATATATTATTCATACAAAACCCTTCAGGAAAACTAAAGCTAATAAGTAAAAGTGCTCAATACCTAAGTAGAGCAAATAATAAAGATAAATCTAATGAGTCAGATAAACCTACTAAAAGTTTTGCTTAATGCTCTTCAGGGCTTAGATCCGAGTCGGATCGTAGCCCTGAAGAGCATTAAGCAAAACTTTTAGTAAGTTTATTTCATTATATTTTCTTTATAATATATATATATATATATATATATATATATATATATAATATAGAGAGAGAGAGAGGAGAGAGAGTTTTAACAAGCTTATTTTTAGAAAGCACGCGTCTTGCTGGCAAATCAGTTATTTGTATTGTACATGTAGGAGTGACTCGCCAGAAGATAACAATGATACCTATCTCAAAATAATCCATAAAGTCTGGCCCTGATCGCCGACTTTTGCTTTTCTCACAAACGTGAAAAATCTGGAAAATAACAGACGTACTCAGCTTGACTCTCTGTGAATATCTGATCAAACCCTGCAGCAAACAGGAGACACAATATTTCCTCTTGGCATCAGTAACGCAATTTTCCTGTTTCTGGCAAGCACCCTAACTGAATTCTGTCAGCCGTGTGTTGTTAACGCTCCTTGCGAGCTAAAACAGCCAACAACACATCTTTGTGTTTTCTTACTTATCTTCAATGGCTTCAGGTCACGACTTATTACTGCCCTATATGTGGGATGAAGTCTATTGGCTTTGCTGGTGGGGCCTAAATATAGTGCGGTAACGAGAAAACGTTTGTTAATCGTGTTTAGCATGTTTTTTCCCCTCAAAGAGCAGACAGTCTTTGTCACAAGAAGGTAAGATGAGAAAGAAAGAAAGAAAGAAAGTCAAGCAGTTTTAAAATTCTATGTTGCATTGTACTCCACTTATTTCACATCTATTTTGTAGTGTGGTGTTGGAATATTCTAATATACAGTTATTTACCAAGCTTAGCTTAGATGTGGCACAAGGCCAGAAGTATGGAGCACCCAATTGTAGAATAATCATGCTAGTTCCAATGACCGTCGAATTGGTAAGACAAGGCAGCAAGCCTCATAACATCATAGAAACCAAGCAGCCAATCAGGACTCAAGGAATGGAATCACCCAAATGCATGAGTGGACTATTCTGGATTCCCATAAGTACCAATTGTCTTGGCATTGGTTCAGTTGTGCTTAGCTTGTTGCTCGAACCAACAGTACGCTAACTCACTTCAACATCAATGAGAATCGAACTCACTAACAATGGTCTGCTAAGCTGTCTTGCTAACCATTATGCTACACGAAGTATTTTTATATATACTTATTTACTAAGAGTAGCTTAGATGTAGTACAAGGCCAAATTATGGAGCGCCTAGTGAGAATCGAACTAACAACGGTTTGCGAATCTAACTTGCTAATTATTACACCACATATATATATAGTTATTTACTAAGCGTAGCTTAGATGCGACACAAGGCCAGAAGTAGGGGGCGCCCAATGAGAATTGAACTCACTAACAATGGTCTGCAAATCTAGATTGCTAACGATTACATCACGCGAGGTGCCCCTATATTTGCTAAGCGTAACTTAAATGCAGCACAAGGCCATAGATATGGGGCTCCCTGTGAGAATCGAACTCACTAACAATAGTCTGCTAAGCTAGCTTGCTAACCATTATGCTACACGAAGTATTTTTTATATATTCTTATTTACTAAGAGTAGCTTAGATGTAGCACAAATTATGGGGCGCCCAGTGAGAATCAAACTCACTAACAATGGTGGTTTGCGAATCTAGCTTGCTAACTATTACACCACATATATGTAAGGTGTGCTGTGGTCCACCATTTCAACTTATAGACTCGATGTGGTCACGTGGATTAAAGCCAGCCAATCAACAGCTCGAATACGGGGTTAGTTAATTAATCGCCGATATTGAAAGCCGTTCATTTGAACGGTATTCGATATTGACGAACGGACTGAATTAATACTGAATTTTTTTATAAACACATTTTTCTATTTAAACCATAGATGGGACCCTAACAGGTACTACCACTCTGGGTCAGAGTGAACCAAAGAGCAATGTTAAAGTAGGGGCGTTCTGCATTCTTCAAACCTCCGGAACTGGAACCTCACCATCAGACGCAGTTTAACCTCATACCCAGGATATGGGTAAAATACTACTACTATTGTTATTCTACAAGGATTGCTTTACATATGCATTAAATAACCGATGAAGGTTGATATGCCATTAAACAAAGAAACCAGTTTTGTTGTTTGTATCTTCAAAAATGTTATCAGTGTGCGGAAATGCTATTGACGAATGAAAAAATCTGCTTTAAACAGTGAAAGAAGGGGGGGGGGCTCTGAACAGGGGAAAAAGGGCGGGTCTGAACAGGGGCAAAAATAGCTATCAACAGAGGAAAATACTACCAAGCGCAGATTTTCTTTGTCCCAAGCAGAGAGAGAGAGAGAGAGAAAGAGAGAGAGAAAAAAGAGAAGAGAGAAGAAAAGAAAGAGAAAGAGAGAGAAAAAGAGAGAGTGAGAGAGAGAGAAAAAAGAGAGAGAGAGAGTGAGAGAGAGAGAAAAGAGAGAGTGAGAGAGAGAGAAAAAAGAGAGAGTGAGAGTGAGAGAGAGAAAAAAAAAGAGTGAGAGAGAGAGAGAAAAAAAAAGAGTGAGAAGAGAGAGAGAAAAAAAAAAAAGAGTGAGAGAGAGAGAGAGAAAAAAAAGAGAGAGAGAGAAGAGAGAGAAAAAAGAGTGAGAGAGAGAGAGAAAAAAAAGAGAGAGTGAGAGAGAGAAAAAAAAAGAGTGTGAGAGAGAAAAAAAAGAGTGTGGAGAGAGAAAAAAAGAGTGTGAGAGAGAGAGAGAAAAAAAAGAGTGAGAGAGAGAAAAGAAAAAAAGAAGTGAGAGAGAGAAAGAAGAAAAAAAAGAGTGAGAGAGAGAAAGAGAAAAAAGAGAGAGAGAGAGACAGAGAAAGAGAGAAAAAAAGAGAGAGAGAAAGAGAGAGAGAGAGAGAGAGAGAGAGAGAGAGAGAGAGAAAGAGAGAGAGAGAGAGAGAGAGAGAGAGAGAGAGAGTTTTAAAAAAATCTAAGTTGCATTGTACACCCCATATTCGACTTTTGTTTCGTTCCGAGCATCTTGTTAAAGAATGTGATCGGATGGTGGTGGTGGGGGTACTATCACCCCCCACCCCACCCCCGCTAAAAAAAAAAAAAGATGCTATCAACGGGGCAAAAAAGTGCTATTAACGAGAGGGAAAAATGCTATGAACAGAGAAAAAAAACAGAACAAACCCCCAAAAATGCTATGAACAGAGAAAAATGCAATCAAGAGCAGATTTTCTTTGTGACAAGGCAAGAGATGAGAGAGAAAGAAAGCTAAGCAGTTTTAAAAGTCGAAGTTGTATTGTACTCTTTCTTTTCTAGTTCTGTTGTATCTTCCTTCTGTGTGTGTGGAAAAAAAAATGATATGAGCGTGTGTAAAGAAAAAATGAATTGCTATCAGCTAGGGACAAAAAATTATTATCAACGGGAGTTCATCCCACCCAAAAAAACTGCTATCAACGGGTTTCCAAAAACTTATCAGGGGAGGGCAAAAGAGTGAATTCCATATTTTCTAAGATAAATTATTTTAACAACCACACACATACACGTGTGTGTGTGTGTATGTGTGTGTGGTTTAGCCCAGTTGGTAGAGCGTCCGACTGGGAACTACAAGGTTCAGGGTTCAATACTGGCCGTCGACAACTCAGCATATGAGCAGCACAGGGATCTGTGCGGTAAAGTCGGGTGCTGATGATAGGTGTAGCGCTCTAACTTAAACAACAAAACAATCTCCTTGGACTAGCGCTAGTGAAAAGGCAATAGACTTCCTCACTGTCTGGCTGATACCGAATTTAAGCTACCCCGGTGACTTTACAATTTTTATATATATATATATATATATATATATATATATATATATATATATATATATATATATATATATATAGAGAGAGAGAGAGAGAGAGAGAGAGAGAGGGCCGGGTTAGCTCAGTCGGTAAAGTGTTCGGCTAGAAACCACAAGGTTCCTAGTTCGATACCGGTCCTCGCCGACTCAGCGCATGAGTAGCACATGGATCTGTGCGGTAAAGTAAGGAGCTGATGGTAGGTGTGGTGCTCCACCTCAGACGCTAAGATAATCTCCTTGGTCTAGCGCTAGTGAAAAGGGGATAGACTCCCTCGCTGATTGGCTGATACCGACTTTAGGCCGCCCCGACGACTTTACTTATATATATATATATATATATATACAAATAATTTTTTCAGTCGATTGAAGAAATCATACATTCTTCAAAGTCGGTGCAACATGGGTATCGATGCTAGCTCATGCGGTTCGAATGTAACCACACGAGAAAACAGTTGTACGGCCAGTTGCCATTTATCACACAAACCATCCAAGTAGGGTGAACAAGACATGCTGGAGAAGCAAGGACGAACTCATAAGTAACGTTTCCCAGTGAAATCCTGCACATGGGCACGTCAGTGTGAACCCTCCAGCAATAACCTACATTAACCAGTTCTGTGCGAATTCTGGATGTGGCACTGAGGACCTCCCGAGGGCGATGACCAATAGGGATGGTCTTCGAGAGATTTCCATGGATATCCGTGCTGCCAGCACGACCTAATTCTTATTATAATGGAGATTGTGTGTTTTTTTGTCTGTAACCGAAACTATATTACTATACAAATCACAATTCCTTTTGTTATTTACATCACATTCTCCAGGATTTTATTTTTATTTAAACCTCGATTATTAATAAAATTGTTTTACATCATTAAGACTGTTGACCATATCTACATACTAATAACATGCAATTGTATTTAAATATACAACAAAAGAGCAGTTTACAGTATGAATGGGAAGGCTAATTTGCATATTGATCTTAAAAATTTGATTTTAATAAATATATACTTAGTATTATTGATTTCAAATTGTTTGGGTTTTTTTTTCTTATTGAATATGAGCAACAATCTCGGGGATAAATCTTTAAAAGAATTCATTAACAAGAAGAAATAAATGCTATATTATTATTTACTATTTTAACTAAATAGTTAAATTAGGAAAATTTACCAATGAAAGACAGGAGTAATGGAAAATGATGGAAGAGTTAGTTTCAAAGTTGTTCTATTTTTCGATTATACACCCTCTGTTCCAAATCTTTTTATCTGCATTCTTATTCATTTTCATTAGCCTTTCTAATTTAATATGATATTTTATTATATTAAAACTTAAATACTTGCACCCGGAGGGTGCATATATTTGCTAGTGATAATAATGATAATAATAATGATGATATTACTTAGAAACCATTACAATATCTTCTTTTAGTATCAGACATACCAATAGAGACATTACTTAAAATTCTAAAAGCGTTAATTAAAAATACAGTCTTCTAAAAGATTTTGAATTCATACAATCTAATAGCTGACAGGCAAATGCATTATGTAATGTTATTAAATAATCATGTAATTAAAATCTGAAAAGAAAATAATATCAATGTTGAAAGAGGAAAAGAAATTAAAATAATACTAATTACTTCATGAAATAATTATATCTTTATTTTAATGGTATTATCATTTTTTTTTTCTATTTCATTATCATTCTTTTTCTTTAGCTTTCAACTAATATTACAGGATAAAATGTTAGAATAGAAAATAAGATTTAAAATATTTATCATGAAGTTTTAAATTAATAGAATATTCTTTTCTAGTGGTTTAGGTTATATATTTGATTTATCTTTGTGTAATTGTTTGTATATATTTATCAGCTACTTAATATAAAACTCCAAAGTATATAGACATGTTATCATGATTGTATAACAGTTTCGAGGCGTTCGTGATGTAGAAGAAGCAAAGCACCGGCACATCAACATCTTCAGAACCGTAGTGGTACTGTTTAACCCATATCTGGAGGAATGGGTGTTTCATACCTTTCCCAGGGGTATTAGTCCAAAGTGAACGTAATATTGCAACTGAAGTTCAAACTCGCTTACTACGATATCACAGTCCAGGATGTTAGCCACTACGCCACGGGGACTCCTAACAAATAATTGTTTATAGTTATATACAGCACAAAAATATATTTTCCCAATCATTTTAAATAGTTAAATAATTAATTACAACATTAATCTTTTTCAAGAGCCAAAGTATGAATGTACTTTCTCAATCTTAATTCTCAGACCTTTCTCAATCACCACACGGGAACACGTCTGCTAAGTTTATCATTTATTACGAGGGTGAGTCAAAAGGTAACGCCATTTTATTTAGGACAGGTATAATTACCAGCACAGGAACATGTATCATACATCAAAATGAATTAGGTCCACTGTGGATGACATTCCTACTTCTCCACATAGCCACCGTTTCTCTAAATAGCAATGTTCCGCCTTCGAATGACATTATGTATCCCTGCGTCGTAGAATTCTGTTGACTGTTCTTTGAGCCACTTCTTCCCTACAGATTTCACTTCCTCGGCCCCATAAAAGAGGGTTTGAGAAGCAAACATTATTCCAATGACGAAAAAGTGAAATATGTAGTGCAGAATTGGCTCAAAGAACAGTCAACAGAATTTTACGGAGCACGGATACATGGGATCTCGTCTTTGTCTCCAGCAACTTTAATCGAAGCCGCATAACATAACAAAAGCTGTTATACACAAATCCTCAAGTTAGTTGTTATTTTAGAAGTCGTTGATGGTGGAATAGCAATTATGTTTTTTTTTTACTTGTTATTAAAAAACAACAACAAAAAACAACTCACCAACAGTGATTTCCTTAACCAGTAAGTAATCCACAGGACTTTATCAAATCAGGTGTGAAAAAAAATTCTTTGAAATTGTAAAAGACTTACCTGAAAGAAAAAAAAGAAAATAACATTATATATAAAGTCTTCTTTTTTTTTTTATTCGGAATTAGTTTTATTTAAATATGAGAGTGAATCAAAAAGTAATGCCATTTTGTTTAGAACAGGTATAATTACAAACACAGGAACATGTATCATACATCAAAATGAAGCTGGCCCTCTATGGATCACATTCATACTTCTCCATATAATCAACGTTTCTCTCAATGGCAATGTTCCCCGTTCGAATGAGAACATGTATCTCTGTATCGTAAATTTCTGTTGACTGTTCTTTGTTCGTCTTCACTACAGATTTCACTTCCTCATCACTGGAATAATGTTTGCCTCTCTTCGGCCACATGAAAGAGGGTTTTAGAGGCAAACATTTAAACGTTAGCGTGAACAGAAATTTCTCCCGAGACAGTAGTAGTGTCTTGTCTCAGACAAGGCCTAAATTCGAATGGCCGAGAGATTGACTTGGGGGTCAGGAGTGGATCCTTTTTCTCGCACATGCGTGGAGAGTTCTTCCGGTGAAGGCTCATAGGAGTTTATTTTATTATTATTATTTCTAATCTTATTTTAATCTCCGTAAGCCTCGCCATCAAATGCAGTTTAGTTTCATGCCTAAGATAGCCGTGTTTGTTTGTGGGGGATTCTTATCCCTCAACATAGTTTAGTTTAGTTTAGTTTGGTTTGGTTTGGTTTGGTTTGGTTTGGTTTGGTTTTGTTTTATTTTACGGCATATCAACCTCAGTGGGTCATTTAATGCCGATAAAGTTTTGTAATAAATCAATTCTTAATGGATAATACAATTTTTTATAAATACATTTTTCTTTTTAATCCATAGATGGGACCCCAACAGGTACTACCACTTCGGGTCACAGTGGCCCTCAACATGGGAAACGGCGTATTTTAAACTTCACCGATAGGGCGGTTAATCATACGATGCCACTCGTATATCTAAGTAACCGCTAAAAAAAAAAAAAAAAATACATCCGCATTTGCATCGAGTTAAGGAAATCGACTCACGTTAAGGAAATGGGTCCTGCGAAACCAATGAATTAAACCGAAAACACAGACATTCATTTTTTTGAAAATCTTGTGAGGGGGTGAAAAACTAAGACAAAAAAAAAAATACTAAGGACCGCTTGCTTTAGCGAGCGTAGCGTTCCGGTGAGTGAAGCAAAAACTCTGCTGCATTGTTTCGGCTAATTTGAGAAAAACAAATAGATAAACAAAACTTACTAGTTTATAGTGAGGATGAATAACAGCTTTCAAACTGCTAAGCAAATTAACACGAAAAGGGCCTGTTTAGCTCAGTCGGTATAGCACTTGACTAGGAATCGCAAGGTTCCTGGTTCGATACCGGCCCTCGCCAACTCAGCGTATGAGTAGCACAGGGATCTGTGCGTTAAAGTGAAGAGCTGATGGTAGGTGTAGCGCTCCACCTCAGACGCAAAAACAATCTCCTTGGCCTAGCACTAATGAAAAGAGAATAGACTCCCTCGCTGTTTGGATGATACCGACATTAGGCCACCCCGACGACTTACTTATTGTTCACACAACTGTTCACAATGGATCTAATATTTCGAAGCCTTGTTTACACAATTAAACTTAATGCTTTGCTTTGCTTTATTGCATATCAACCACAGAGGGTCATTTAATGCCGACAAAGTTTTGAAATAAATTCATTCTTAATGGAGGTTCAATTTAAAAAAAAAAATTTAAAAAATTCTATTTAACCCATAGATGAGACCCTAACGGGTACTACCACTCCGGGTCAGAGTGGACCAGGGAGCAATGGTGATAAAGGGGTGCTCTACATTCCTTAGACCTCCAGAACTAGAACCTCACCATCAGATAGAGTTTAACATCATTCCCAGAACGTTAAGACCCCAGCCACTACCTTCTAGCATCCATATGATAAAAAGAGTTAAGGCTTGCCATAAGGCATTAGAGTCGGGGCAATCATATAGGTGCTAGGGCTTGACGTGACCAGCTGGTTAATCGGAGGGGGCCTCTCTGACCGCCTGTCTAGCCCAAGTAAGGGCTAAAGTGGAGTGTTGCATGTCATGAACTGCTCAGCCACCAGGATTCCGTCCTTAAGCATCACGGGTCGCCATCCACAGCCAAAAGGTGACCCTAAAAGTGAACTTAATAGCGAAACTGCAGTTCGAACTCGCTTACTAAGATATCGCAGTCCAGCACATTAGCCACTACGCCACGCCCACTAACCTAGATTTCTAATATACCGTTAGAGAGGCATCCTCACCCATTTTAGTGTTTTGAGATGCACATGTGTCTCTCAGTGTTTCCCGTGACAGGTTTGAGGGCAATATGTGACTCTCAAACCACATTTTGAATAAAGGATAAAATCTAGTGAAAACGTGTGTAGACACACCTAATTTGCCTTGAACACTGAAAGGGTTAAAAGAAAAAGAAAAAAATCGTAGCTTATATTTGGCACAAGGCCCCAAGTATAGGTCATTAATTTAGGATCGAAACTCAATAGGAATTTAACTGCCAGTCAAGCTTGCTGACCTATTACAACACGACGATGTGCCCAAAGACATGACATTTTTTTCTTTGCAAATTTAGTTACCCTTCACATTGAAAGGCTTTCATTTTTTGAAAAGATAAAACAATACCATCAAAATCATTATAGTTCATTAGATTTTATCCAATCTTTGTCTTTTAGGCACGAGTCTGTCGTCTTTGCATAAGTATTTAGAGAAGAGCCGACAGCAAAACTAAAAATGAAGAGAAAGAAAAAAAACTGCCGAATATATATATAATATATATATATATATTATATATATTAATATATATATACTATATATATAATATATATAGTATATATAAATAGAGAGAGAGAGAGAGAGAGAGAGAGAGAGAGAGAGAGAGAGAGAGAAGAATTCGACTTTCTCAAGAAAGGTGATAAAAATGAACGACAGTGGCTAAAACACGATAAAGAGAATAAAATGATGATGTGCCTAGTCTGTGAAAAATAAGTTTGTTTTTACGATATGAAAATGACTTTGTAGAAAGAAAACTTAGTCGAGACGAATTATTTTTGGATGAGCAAACTTTCCCTCTAAATCGACAGACGGTAGAATTACTTTAAAAAAACAAATCTATTTCTCTGAATTTTTTAGATGAGTTTTGATAATTTGTATTATTTTGATTATTCGGACTATTGTCCTCATCTTTATTGTTATCTGTAAAACGTTGCGGCCCTCCTGGTCAAGGGCGACAGTGACATAAAATAATAATTAACACAGCTTAACACCTGTACCCCAGCTATGGTGAGCGTGATGAGATCAGGATACCCGCGTGGGTTAGGTTCAAAGTTCCGGGATGGTTCCCGATTACGAAAAGAAGGTTCCCGAGTTCGAACTTTGGTGATCTATCGGGAACCGTTACGTGACTTGATCATGACAACTCCGGGTCTTTGTTGTGTTTTGTTTTACGGCATATCAACCTCGGTGGGTCATTTAATGCCGACTAAGTTTTGAAATAAAATCATTCTTAATTGATAATCAATTTTTTATAAACAAATTTTTCTATTAAACCCATAGATGGGTCCCTAATAGGTACTACCATTCCGGGTCAGAATGGACTAGGAGCAAAGTTGATGAAGGGGTGCTCCATATTTCCCAGACCTCCAGAACTGGAACCTCACCATCAGATAGAGTGTAACGTTATTTCCAGAACATGAAGACTCTCAGCCACTGCCTTCTAGCACATATATGATAAACAGGGCTGGGGCTTGCCATGAGTGCAATAGGATTGGGACAACCATATAGGTATTAGGGCTTGATATGACCAGCCGATTGATCGGAGGGGGGCATCTCAAACCGCTCGTCGAGCCTAAGTAAGGGTCTAAGTGCAATCAGATGCTGCTCATCCACAGGATTTCGTCCTTAAGCATCAAGGGTCGCCGTCCACGGTCAACAGGTCACCCCAATTGGGTCGGGGTCTTACCCATCTGCAGAGGTGCAGTCAGTGTATTCTAATGCCCCAGCCGACAGCCACCGCCTTCTAGCACATACCAGTTGTATCCCTTCTATACAACAGAGGAGGGTATAATCGAAAAATAGAACAACTGAAACTTACTCTTCCATCACTCCAGTCTTTCATTGCTAAATTTCCTAATTTAACTCCGGGTCTGAGTGAATCTGGGAGTAATGGTGATGAAAGGGTACCCAACACTCCCCAGAGCTCTAGAACTGGAGTCTGGCCAGTGGATTCATTTTAGTGCCATACATAGGACATTCTTTTCTTTTCTCTTTTTTTTTTTTAATAGGAATGTCCGCCTTTATCAATTCAACTGACACAAAGGTAATCAGGATGCTGCAATATCATGGCAACAAACGCAAGTGGGCTGTTCACTGATCATCTAAGCAATATTCACACACACCAGCCACTTATAAGTAACCAATCTGAAATAATTGAACTATAAATAGCGAGTAGCCAAGTGCAGGGGACTCTATTGTAATGCATCCACAATAACCACCAGCTCTCGAGCTTTCTACAAGACCACCAACCAGCCAACCGACCGACCCCGCCAACAACCAACCACTCAGAATAAGTCATTGCTTAATTGACAGAAGCAGGAGCAGCACAAGCGGCACAAAGGGCCTGTGACATCAGGGTGGATTTTTGTTGGTTTTGTTTTTGTTTTTGTTTTTTTATTTAATTTTGTATGCGAGTGTGTGTGATCAATATCTGAAGTGGTATTCACGTTGCTGGATTATGCTATGTCGTAATATGTTGGCATTAAATAAATTGGTAACTGAATGGTTAACGCAGACTCTCTCCCATTGAAATCAAAATCCCTAGTTATAAAGTGGTTAGTTTGATGCACAGAATTTATATGGCGTACTCCTCAAAGTTCCCCTAAATAGCACGTCCAGAAGGTCAAGCACCTCCCAGTAGTGAAGTACAAAGCGCTCATTTGGAGTGGATCTATATATTTAGTTTAGGCTTTAAGAAAGAGGATTTTTTTTTCATTAAACCAGAAAGATTTTGTCTCCCTCCCCACATTCACAAATTAATCAATTCGTATTGCCTGTTTCGAGCTTAAAACAACAATTATCGGTAAAGTGAGATATTAATCACGTGTGCAGTAGGAAATACGTCATGAAAACAAAATAATAATTAAAAAAAACAAAAAAAACTCAGACATATATACGGTGGTATATATAAGGTGGTCGGATGAAAGGTTCATAGGCTGACCAAGATACTCTCATGGAATGTGACAAAATCGGGTTTATTTTTCAAGATCGCCTTCCCCTCCTTGTGGTCTAGACACTTCTTCCGTCGGCGTTGCAGTGCTTGGATCCCATTCGTAAAAAGGTCATCAACAGCAGATATGACGTCATACTATGAAATTTTCAGTTCACCCTAGTACACACACACACATATATATATATATATATATTATATATATATATAATATTATATATATATATATATAATATATATATATATATATACGAGGATGGTTTGAAAATCTCATAGGCGAGAAACAGTCAGTTGCCAAGTGCCGTTGACTTCATATCTTTACTAACATAACCTAGATATACATGCTCTATCAATTATATTGACAACTCTTTACTTATAAATATACCAAACTGTGTGCGTGTATATATATATGAAATTAGTTGTGAACAATAAAAATAAATTACAAAAGAAGTATTCCTATTTGTTTCATCACTTTTATTTATAGTTTCTTTTACATACATTATATATATATATATATATATATATGTATATATATATATATAATATTAATATTTTGAAGGCCAATACAATGCGTATGAAAAATAAAAACAAAAAGATGTTATTTTTGTCATCGATTTCGAAGCATGAACTTCATCATATATATATATATATTATATATATATATATATACACATATATACGATTATAATTGTATGAGTAAACGAAAATGGAATTAGATCCGACAATTTTGAGAAAAGATAAAAGGTAAGACAATAGCATAGATTGTGCTGACATGCACAGGTTTTGACATTATAATGTTGATACAATGTAATCTAAATTGAATTATTTTAAAAATAAAATAATAGTAGAAGGCATTGTATAAACCATTTGTCTTCTTCAGAGATTTATATAACTGTGCTCTGAAGGAGACGCATGGCAGCACAATCTGTACTATTGTTTTTTATACAAATATATGTGTATGAGTAAATCGGGTTTAATTACAATGATGTAAGCGTTTTTAATCAGTAAAATACTGTGCCCTTTGCACAAAAATGCCAAGTAATATCACAATATTATATATATATTAGACAAAAGGTGACCCGTTGGGTCACCCATTGAGCTCTGGCTAGGTAATTGAGATTAGAGATTGAGTTTGCAAAGCGAATTAATTTTTAAAAAATAGATACGGCTAAAAATAATTTTGTAAGATTTCTAAGAAAGTGAAGGTTTGACCTAATTTAAGCTATGGGTGACTGCTTATACAATTTAACATACAAATACAATTCTCCCATTCTCTCTCTCTCTCTCTCTCTCTCTCTCTCCAAGAGAAACTAACATATATAATGAGAAAGTAATCAAGCGATACATAGAGAGGGCAAAAGTGATAGGCAGAATGGAAAGTGAGGGACAGGTCAGTGTTTGACTTAATTGCAAATCACGACTAATTAGAACCAATTGAAATGGATGTTTTCAAACATAATTCAACCCTAAAAGTAAGGAATAATTTACTATAACTTTCGTGTCATTAGACTAAACAGTAAAAAAAAGTCTTTAGGAGGAAAAGTTGATTTTCTCAGCTCTTGTAATATATATATATTATATATATATATATATATATATATCGTTTATCGCAAAATATTTATACACACACGCGCAACCACACACCTAAAAAAATGCACAATGCTTTCTTTTCGACATACACACTTACACAGTCCTATACTCACACCGTAAAAGAGAATATTTGACGTCATATTTCAAACCGTCTCCTTTTTTCAAACCTCAAATTTTAAACAGACTGAATAACAAGGACTACCACTCGCTTTTCTCGTTATTCTGTGATAAAAAAAAATTTTATTACCTTCCATACCAACAAATGCCCTGAAGATGATCTAATTAATAGATCAAAACACTGCAGCGTCGGCCAATAAACTCACCACTTAACTCATTTAAACCTGTGTTTTTTCATTCTTTCTTAATATATATATATATATATATATATATATATATATATATATATATATAATAATTAATATACCAAGCGTGTTGGTAGATCCTTGCGGAGAGAAAAAACCCGGCAGAGAGTTTGATTGTAAAAATATACTACCAAACATCAACCAGGAAGAAAAAAATTTTTGAAAAAAAAGAAAAGACCAAGATATTCGAATCAACAAAAAATAATCTATTGGTACAGTATTTGGCCAAAAGAAAAAACAATTTATATGTATATATATGTATATAAGATATATATATATATTCATATAACCGCTAGGAGAAGCTAATTTGTAAAAAGTGCTCGATACCTAAGTAGAGCCAAGTAATAAAGATAATCTACTGAGTCAGACGAACCTACTATTAGTTTCGCAATAAAGCTCTTCAGGGCTAAAATCTGACTCTCTCTCTCTCTCTATATATATATATATATATATATATATATATATATATATATATATATATATATATATATATATATCATTAGTAGTAGTAGCATAAAGAAGAAGTCCGCAAAATGGTTTAAATTTTATTTTTTTCAACCCTCCCCACTATAAAAAAAAATATAAATAAATAAAAAACTATAAGAAACTAAAACTATTAGTATTTATTTTTTTACTGACAGTGCAAATCTTTTAGTGGATGTTTCTCCTGAGGGCTTGAAATTGTCTAGTTCTGCCTTGCAGGTACTCCTATAATATTGTTGTATAACAGCGTCCTGGCGGGGTCTGTCTTTAGGGGTAGGGGAAGAGGGGTCTGAAACACAGTACAGATTCTAAATCTGCGGGTTGGGGGAAACTTTACCAATCACAGCCTGGCCCCATCCCTAATTTTACAAGTTTGGTCGCTGTCGTCTAGTATTGTGTCCGTGTTTTTTTCCCTTTAACATTGACCGGGCGATGTTCGACCGTATGGCACTGTTCTCTTAAAAGACTGAAACAAAATACTTGGCATGATAAACACACTCTCTGGAAATTATACAACAGTTTATTCAGTTGAAGAGTCAGGCCTACACAATAGGGCAGGTCGATTTTTCACTTTTTTAAAATATCAAATTGTCCATCTATGCGAAAGTTGTGTGTTAGTATACTGAATACTGATGCTAAAAATGAAATATTTAATTTGCACTATTGTTTGAGGAGAGAACATCAAAGATCGTCTATTAAAATGCACTAAAAAAATCCTGGTTTTCAAAAGGCTAAATTTTGCGAAAACGAGGATTTTTAGTGCATTTTAGTAGACGATCTTTGATGCTATTTCCTCAAACAATGGTGCAAGTGAAAGATCTAATTGTTATTATTCAGTATACTAACACACAACTTTCGCATAGTTGGACAATTTGAAATTTTTTTAAAGTGAAAAATCGACCTTCCCAATCTACGTGTTTTTCTACTTTTTGTGGTTGAGGCAGTGATATCATACTGATGCTATACTTTATCTTTGAGCTAAAACCATTACAGATGCGAACTACATAGATGATCTTGTGCTTTTATTAAATACACCTGCACAAGTTAAATCACTGCTTCATAACCTAGAGAATGTGACAAGAGGCATTGGTCTCTATGTGAACTCAAATAAAATTAAGTTCATGTGTTTTAAACAAGATGGAGACATCTCCACGCTGGATGACAAGCCACCGAAATCAGTACACCAGATCACATACCTAGGTAGCAATATCTTATCTACCGGAAGTGATGTCGGTAAACGTATAGGAAAGGCTTTGACTGCTATAGACTATTGATCATATAAAAATCTGATCTCTGATGAAGCGAGAATTCTTTCGTGTATATACTACTGTATGACAACACCACTTGAACTATTGCAAAACGCTTAGAGACAAGGATGATGCGTGTTGTCCTGAACACTGAGTGTTCAATTCGTTTAATTTGGCTCATCTTTTATTAAAATTTTATTCATAGTCAACGGCGCCGATTTATTTGAAATTTATTTGTTCATTCAAAAGACAAAACATTAACAACAATAAAAAAAAAAAAAAAAAAAACTGATGATTTAAAAAAAATTCAGCTTACGGAAATAATGAAAATTATGAACGAAAACAATGTTTACATTTTTGCACCGTTAAGTCAATTGAAATTTAACGTAGCCAAAAACAAACGACTAGAGGCTTTTTATTTTAATTCTATAAAAAAAATCAATTATTGGTTCGATTTTCTCGAAAATTTTCATAATTACCTTTTGAGGAAAATATGTTCGAAATAGGTTTTTCCTAAAATTATATGGGGAAAATTTTATAGGGGAAATATCTATTACGGGGTCTACTCCCCCCTATTTTATGAAATATGAAAAAATGATTTTTACTTTTTTTCTATAAAGATAAGAGTCTGAATAATTATATTAGAAGATTATATAGTTTCTATACGGAAGTTTTTTTAGTAAAAGATCCACGAATACAAAATTCTGCCAAAAATATCAATAAAAAAATGACCCTGTTGTAAAAACATGGACTGTTTTACTTTTTTTTTTTTTAAAGATAACGGTGAGTAATTGTTCCCCAGTCGGATAATTTAGATCTTCGTCTTTGTAACAATTCTTCATGTTCGTTATTTTTTTGCGAGTTTTTTTTTTTTATAGTTCAAAAATATTTACATTTCTTCCTTCAATATTGCTTAAACTGATCACGTGACGTATTTTATCGGTACCTAGAGATAAATATTGCATTGACGAGTGAAGGGAGAGAGAAAAAGATATTCTATGCGGAAAATAAATATTTCGACGAGCTCTATTCAACGATATAATGTAGTAAAAAGTTAGTAAAACACAAAATAGGCTTCAATGCTGTCGCAGAATTTTTTTCTTTGACACGTTTTGACAACATTGAAACAAATTGTGGAGAGAGAGAGAGAGAGAGAGAGAGAGAGAGACCCCCCCCCCAAAAAAAACCCTCGCAATTAAAAAAAAAATTACATAAAAAATTAAGTGACACGTGACTAAACATACCTTGCCCCTGGGGACTGATGCTTTTTAAGAACGACACGTGACCAAGGGTTACAGTTTGTTTGGGGTTGTATTCTATTTTATCTCATTTCATTTTGCAAGCAATACGTGACCAAAATTCTTTTAACCCTTGAATTCTCGTGTAGTCTTTTATCGGTAACACAATGGCACTTTATTTTAAATGCTTCAGCATTGTGCCAACTAAGTCTGCAAGGGACATAAATGTTGTCTGTTTTTGTACATTCCCAGCATTCCTGAAGGGACAATGATATTATAGTAGCCCCCCCAAAAAAAAATTGTGTTATTTTAAAAACTTAAGTAAAACAAATAAAAAAAAAAATAAAAGAAACATTAAATAACAAACATTGTGATTAATCATGATATTTCGGACTGTTTTCCTCATCTTTATTGCGTACAAAACAATGTTCAGGCCACTGTAACCTGGGGCTCAAAAACAGAGCCCCAGGTTACAGTGACGTTGTGTTTATCTATCTATACATATATAATGGACAGTTGTGTGTATATGTATGTCCGGGGGAAACTTCGAAAATAAAACAATTAACGACCAAGTAAATATATATATACACATTAAATATAACCAGGGCTTGGTTTTTGAGCAAAAATAATAGAGATTTGATTGATATTCGTGGAGATAATTAAAAGATAAAATGTAAATAATAACAACATGGATTTTTTTTTCATTTAATATTTTAAATAGTAGACATTAACATTTCTTTTCAGAGTAGCTGGATCAATGCAAGATTTTTTTTTTTTTTTACATAGGGATTTAAATGGGGCATCCAACGAGGATTCAACTCATGATTAAGTAATAATGGATCTGCGAGACTAACTTAAAAAAATCCCCCCTCTACCTAGGCGACGCCGGTTAGCCACTGTTAGTACGTAATAAAAATGATGACAGCAGTCTGAAATATCTTAATTATTCATATCAAGCCTCCTCTCATAAATACATATAATAAATTGTAATTAATTGATTTTAATGGGATGTCAACCCATCTACGGTTATTTTATACCTAGATGTTAGGGAATCGCATTCATTATAACTTCATATTTATATTTTTTGTGTAGTTTTTGCTTCTTTTTTCACATGGTTGTATCGAATACGAATTATTTTTTGTGATTTTCAAACCAAGTGTTTAGTTTAAAAATTGCATAGGCTAGAAATTATCAGTAACCAAGCAGCGTTGACTTCATGTCCACACTAACCTAACTTTAACTATACATAAGGATATTTGACCAACTACCAACTAGTCAATAGACTTATTGTTTATAACTTTAGTAAAAGACATTAACATACCTTATATTGCTCTGGCATTTGAAAATATATGCATTCTGAAGACCGGTAATAAAATTTAGGGGTCGATCCTTTCTCGTTTTGGGTAAAATCCGTGTGTAGGAATGGGGAGAATTTTTTTTAATGAAAAAACAAAATGGCGGCGGAAAAATAAATGTCGCTAATATACCAACCGGATCGATCCATTTCAGCAGTGCTAGGTACACCAAGTACCCGGGCGATTCCAAATTACAGCTGAGGGGTGGAATGGATAGGAGGTCCTCCAAAACTCACTTTACTCAGCAAATTGTCAGTGAATTTGATTCTCACTGTGCGCCTCATACTTTTGGTCTTGTGACACATTTATATAAAAGGTTAATAAATAATTGATATATGACGTCTCGTCCCAGGTAGGTAAGACTATTTTTTTTGTTCTTTTATTGTTGATTAAAAAAAATGGTTTAACTTAGCCAGTATAAGTATGTGCATTGGCTTTTGTATTAGTGGGTTTTTTTTACCCCTCTCTCACAAAACTTGGTTTTCTGTCATCTAAAGAGAGAGAAGGAATTAAAAATTGTTCTAATTCCCTCTTTCTTTAGATGACAGAAAACCAAGTTCGGAGATGGGATTTTTTTTTTCGATTTCCTTTTATTTTTCCACACTTCCAATATTTTATTCAACTCCCACCATGCCAGGTGTGACACAAGGTCTTTTTAACATGGGGATCCACGCATAAATTGAAATTTATGCGATGGCTAGTACAAAAATAAAAATGCGTGTTTCCCGATTGCATCCCCCCTTTGGTGCGTCTCTGGCACTGGACAATAAACCCAGACCTATCCCTATAAATCAGGGATCATCAAACTTTTTTCACGGTTGGCCGAATAATTGAAAATATAACGAGCCTGGGCCGCATAATTATTGTAACAAGTGAAAATTCGGGATCGCGTAAATAACAAGTGAAATGTTCACATGCACAAAATTTTGTAACCTACCTACATTAATCAAGTCCATGAAGATTTAGTAAGCTTAAAATGATATTTAAATTTTAATGGTATCGGAACGTCTCGTGTTCCGTACCTTTTAATAAATAAATTCAAGTACTGTCAGCGGGCCTGATAAAATGCATTCGCGGGCCATAGTTTGCTGACTCCTGCTTTAATTTGAGGGGGAGGTATTGCCTAAGGGACGGGCCCCTGGGAATACGCGGTTAATTTTTGCAAAAGTTAAGGCCTAGAGGTGGAATTTTCTAAACCGGAAACAGAATATCACACTTCTTGCATCATTTATTCGACCGATCAACTTAGTTCTCATACCAATACATTTTTTTTTCGTCGTCGTTCTTTTTCCCACTCTCAGTTTTCATTTCGATTTTTCGTTTTCTTTTCCCTTCCCACCCATTAGATCATAGAAATTCGAGTTCTCCAGATGTTTGAGGAGGGATTTAAAAAAAAAATATTTTATACCCCCTCCCCCCGTTCCAAGCAATTTTCGACCAGTGAACTAGTTTTTCTGTAATATTACAAAGTGAGGGGGCAATACTACTAATAATCATTTTATTTTTATCATATTTTATTTTTTTGGATTCCCATTGTTTTCACTGAAGTTTTTTCGTTTTAATTATATGTATAAATTATTCCCCTCCCTCAAGACTATGGAAATACGGAATTAGCTGTAGATTTGTCAGAGAGAGACTGGCAAGTTTTGGTGTTTGTAGTGCAAATTGCATTTATGGTGAAATGAAAATTATAGCATGAATTGGGTCACGAATAAAAAGTTAAAAGTTAGGTTACAAATGACCAGCTTCCCTCCTTTTTTAGGCCTTGTGCCACATTTTTGTATATATTTTACAAAATAAATAATTAGTTTTCATTTGTGGGGGAACGATGATTTGTTAAATATCGTTTTCTCGTATAGAATAAATGCGACAACGAAGTAATAACAAGAAAATTTAATTTCTTTGGTATTATAATGTTACTGGGGTTGGTTATTTAATGTTAAAATTAATTTGAAGATGCGGGTAGTGGCGTAACTACCGTGGGTCCGTGGTGGACTCGCCTTCCTAAAACCCTCCTCTTCAGTATGCATAAAATGGAGACTTTTTGCTGGGACAGGTCGGTAAAAGAGTTTATAACTAGTTACTACTGTGTAGTGAAATCTGTCTTGTTCGGGCGAACATTTATTTTGCAGAAAGAGTTTGTAACTCATAACTACAGTGTAGTAAAAGTTTGTGTTTCGCTCGACTGTTGTGCGAGCTAACGTTTTGTTTTTCTTTTTCTAAGTTTCAGTTCCCGAAGTGGCTCGATTGCAGGCCGCGCCAGTGGAGTTTGTTGCAGTCTGCTGCTACCTTTCTGTAATCGGTCAACCGCGGGTAAACCCTGTTAACAGTTATTGCGAGAATTCGCAATACTAATTAATAACTCTCATCGTACCCTACAATGAAAAAGGGGCTTATTTCGATAAGACGTAAAGGGTAAACAGTAGTAAATATTACTAGCTAGTCTCGCTAAGAAAGACTGGTGTCAAAGCATCTCATGTGGTATACTTATTTGCAAGCTAGATTAGATTGAGAGAGATTAGGTTAGCATGGAAAAGTTTTAGGATGAATTAGTAAGACACCACATGGCATTTTTCTACTGGCTAAGAAGCGTCAGGTGGCGAAGTGATAGACAGGAAGGGTGAGAGTTAAGAATGTTGGGAGAGTTTGGAACGATGCGTTGACAGAGTGAGATGTGGTTTCTTACTCAGTGCAGTTTGCTTTAGGAGAAAATAAAAACATTTCATAAGAAGAAATAAGTCGCCTTTTGTTATTACTTAAAACTATAAATAAAAAAATTAAAAAATAATACAAAAATTAGCCGACTATTTTCAGTGCGTCCAATTCTCCACTTTACCTTAACCTTCCCCCAGGTAAGGATGTGACAAAATCTCTTTTTAACGTGGGAAGCCACGCACTAACCGAAGCTCATTCGATGGCTAGTTCAAAAGTGCGTGTATCCCCTCGGCATTCCACTTTTGAGGCACCTCAGGTACCGGGCAATAAATCCATCCCTGTCCCTTTTAAATCGAGGGGGAATGTGTTGCTTGGGGTGGGGGTACGACTCCCTGGGATCACGAAATTTATTTGCCTAGACGCTGAGGCAGCTTGGGAAAGCCTACAGCTGATTGTTACTTAGCACTGTATTAACCCAACCCCTATATACGTCGCGCCATGTGTCCAACAAGTACGGGGTGTCCACTGAGGATCGAAATCACTAACAATGGTCTGTGAATCTAACTTGCTAACCATTACACCACGTAAGGTGCCCAAACGTTGTGCATATAATAATAAAGATGAGGACAAAAGATGTTGGGTTTTGTTTGCTTTTTTAAAATCTTAAACAGATTATATTTGTTTGTTTTCTAAATTATTGTTTGAAGAGGAGAGGGTCGATTTAGCTCAGTCGGTAGAGCGTCCGCCTGGGAAACCACAAGATTGTTGGTCCGATACCGGCCCTCACCAAATCAGCCCAGGAGTAGCGCAGGGATCTGTGTGGTAAAGTGAGAAGCTGGTGGTAAGTGTGACGCTTTACATTAGACGCTAAAAATCAATCTCCTTAGTCTAGCGCAAAGGAATAGACTCTATCGCTGTCTGGCTGATACCGACTTTATGCCACTTCGATGACTTTACTTACTTAAATACAAATCAGATTTTAGGGATTTAAACTGATCAAAATAGAAAAAAAATGGTTGCTAAAAGCTGAAATGTGAATACCCTACCTATGAATATTAATGGGTATGTCCTAATCATCATAAATACGGGAGTATTATGCTGACGGAGTAGTCTTATACAGCTAGCAGTGGTTTATCTTCTTCACGCCGCTGGCGAGTATTGAGATTCCATTTTATTTCCAGCCTCCATTTGGTTATTTCTCCTTTAGTAACGTTTGTTAGGTTACAACATTTTGGCGACAAGGATGAAATATTGACATTAACCTAAAAAGGAAAAGATATTGACTCTGTGCAGAATAAATCTAAAAAGAGGGTGTATATACCCTACCTATGAACCTTAATGGGTATATCCCAATCATGAATACGAGAGTATTATGCTGTGGTTTACCTTCTCAACGCCGCTGGCGAGTATTGTATTTTTTTTAATGTTATAAAGATTCCATTTCCTTTCCAACCTCCATTTTGGTTATTTCTCATTTAGTAAATTTTGTTAGGTAATAACAAAAGTTCAGTTCTTGAATATCATAAAGCGCTTCTCCATTCGCGCCATTTCCCGGACTTAATGGAGGCTTCACCCATCTCCATCCACCCATTCGCGATACCCTGGCGACGGTCCTGATATACATAAATCATTTTTTTTTGTCTCAAACTGGTACCACAACTTTTCATCGATCGACTTTTTATCGAACAAATTTTCACTGATACAACTTTTTCATAGAAAAAAACTTTATATCTTATTATAATGGAGATTATGGATTTGTCTCTCTGGAACAGAAACTATATTACTACTCAAGTCACAATTCCCTTAGTTATTTACGTCAAATTCTCCATGACTTTATTTTTATTTAAACCTCAATTATTAATAAAATCGTTTAACATTATTAATACTGTTGGCTTTATTTACATACTAATAACATGGCAATTGTAATTATATATATATATATATATATATATATATATATATATTATATATATATATATATATAACAAAATAGCAGTTTACAGTGTGAACGGGAAGGATAATTTGCATATTGATATTAAAAATTTGATCTTAATAAATACGTTATTGGTATCATTTATTTCTAATAGTTTGGTTTTATCTTAATAAATATGAGTAAAAATTTCGGGGATAAATCTTACAAGAAATCCATTAACAAAAAGAAATAACTGTAATTTTATTAAATACTTCCTAATTTAACTAAATAGTTTAATTAGGAAAAATGAAATTTAGCAATGAAAGAGTAAGTTTTAATTGTTCTATTTTTTAAATTTATTATACCTCCCTCTGTTTCAAATCTTTTTATCTGCATCCTTATTTAGTGTGATTAGTTTTTCTACTTTAATATATTTTGTTACATTAAAAATGAATTACTTGAACCCCGAGGGCGCATATATTTGCTCGTGTAAAATAATTCTAAATACAGAAAATAGGGTCCATTTTATTTCTACCAAACGCAAGAGAAGTTTAAAATAATAATAATAATAATAATAATAAAAGGATTTTTAAATTAGATTGATTGATTTCTAACGGCATGTCAACTCGTCTGGGCTTCTTTTATGCCGATGTTAGGGAATTGTGTACATTGTACATTTATATTTACATTTGTGTGTTTATGTTTTTTGTTTTTTTTTTACACAATGATATATCAATAATCTATCATACATATATAAAGGGCAGTTGTGTGTATGTATGTCCGGATGAAACTACGAAAATAAAACAATTAAGGATTAAGTGTATATATATATATAAAAGTAAAGTCGTCGGGGCGACTAATGTCGGTATCAGCCAGACAGCGAGGGAGTCTATCCCCTTTTCACTAGCGCTAGACCAAGGAGATTATTTTGGCGTCTGAGGTGGAGCGCCACACCTACCATCAGCTCCTTACTTTACCGCACAGATCCCTGTGCTACTCGTACGCTGAGTTGGCGAGGGCGGGTATCGAACTAGGAACCTTGTGGTCTCTAGCCGAACGCTCTACCGACTGAGCTAACCCGGCCCTATATATATATTACACACACACACATCAAATATCACTGGTTCTTGCTTTTAGTGCAAAAATTATGAAGATTTTTCATTTATACTCAAAGATATTTTTAAATTAAGATATACATAGAAATAGCATTGAAATATTACGTACAAATGTCCAGCATTTGTAAATCTCAAAAGTAAACAAATAAATACACCAGGGTATTTCCACCCGGGTGACACTTAAACATATTTACCTAAACACTTCGCATATTTTTAAGCAGAGTTTAACAGGTTTGAATTCAGTTTTCCTTTTCCTAGACTGGCCCTACGATTTACCCATAGCTGTAGGGAGAATAATTGTATTCATACCTAGTTTTATACACCGTTGTATTCATACCTTTTACAGATATACTAATGCTAATATTGGTCCTTGGAGAGTAGCTCAATTAAAACATCTTCACTCGCCACCAATTATCCAATAACCTCTTACCCTACGTAGACAGGTAGTTCTGCTAGTAATATATAATTCACTTGTTGTGAACACTTTATTAACAGAGAACTGTGACTAAGCCTTTTAGCATGGTCATTAAAATGCATGTCAACTGTCCTAACATTAGACTCAGATCAAATGATTCAATCCATCAGTGGTAACTATGGTTACTTACATTCTCTTTTTACCGGGACGGGAAGTGGGGAAGATGTAGCATTCATCAGTGTATTGTCGGCGTTTCCTTCCTCCTCCTCCCCCTCCACCCACTGCAAAGGACAGTTACAAAAAATTACCATCTGACTTTTTAAGTGCAAGTGTCATGGAGGCCAGCTTGAATCGTGGGGCAGCAGCCATATTTATAGTTTTGACTCAAAGGAGAAAGAAATACAAGGATATGTTTTTGATGGCTGTTATGTATTGAGAAAACGTAAAAAAAAAAACAATTTGATTGAGTGTTTATGTATTTTATTAAAACGTTTCGCCCTCTACGGACTTCATCAGATTTTTTTTCAAAATTCTGATAATTCTTTTTTTTTTCTTTCCTTTTTCTTTTCTCTACTCTTTTTCCTTCATTTTTTTTCTCCATTCTCTTTCCTTTCTTCGTATATATAATCTAGGTATACACAATTCGTCGAAAAATCCGTGTTTTTTCAATAAAATTTGACCCCCGCCCCCGTTTGCAAAAAATTACCAAAAATCAGCGAATCATCCGATTTTAATGAAATTTTCAGTGAATTAATTTTATAATGCATCTGTTATTTTATTTCAAAACTTTCTGATTTTTCAGGTCACTTAACTTTGACCCCCTTGTTTTAGGGGCGCAAAATATCGGTGTGGTATATTGATTAATGTTATTTTCTGCATATATAACAAGTCAAAAGACCGAATAGAAGAGAAAAAAATGAAAGAATCTGCCCCGGTAGTAAATCAGTACCGAAAAAGGAAAATAAAATGAAAATAAAAACTAAAAAATTAATTTGAAATTTTTTTTTTTTAACTCATTTCGATAATTATTTAATTGGCTATTATTCTATAACAAAAAAATATACATCAATAAATTAATATATAAAATTCTTTGAAAATACGAGCAGCAACATTCTAAGTTTAAAATGTCATATTAGATTCTAAAAAAAGTTTTAATTATTTTACTTTAGTATCAATCACCCATATCTTTTTGGTCGTAAACTGTATTTAAATGGAACAAATATTGATGTATATTTTTTCTTAATTTTAAGAAAAATATTGAAAAACGTCGCAACTGTCTATAAGGTAGTTGTGGCACCATAATTAGGACCGCCGATCGTTATGAAACTTCCAAGACTTTATTATGAATTTAATTTTGTAATCATAATTGTTGATTAAATGTATTTCTATTTTTTTAAATGATCGTGACGTATCTCGAAATGATGGGCAAGCAAAAACATCATTTGAATGAGGTTTTCGTAAGTTCTTCACTGTCTTTTTTGCTCAACAGACAAACTATTCAAAATGATTTCCCATGGTGGAATTATTGCTATGCTCAGGGGACAAGATACACCTGAAGAAGACCGGAGAGTACAATGATCAAAACGTTGTGTTCTTACATATCACGATAAAAACGAGGACAACAGTCCGAAACATCAAAATAAAACTTTTGTTCGTTGGAAAATATTGTTTAGTTTGTGCTGATCCATCTAATCTTAGTTTTAGGGTTGGGGTTTTATTTTATTTTCTTATTGCGTTTTGATCCCGACCGATTTTACAAAAGTTCCTTTTTCTCCGATTTGCGGACTTGAAGTTATAGTATTTATTTTGAGGTACTAATGCATTATACTGCGCAAGAGATAATATCATGAGATTGCGTATAAAAAGCATTACATTTCGTGGAAATACTCGAAACCTTTGAGACGTTAGGGTTAGGGAACATCGGGAGTTTCCAACATCTAACGCTATTTAGACGTAAAATGCGATTCTAATAATATCTCTTGCGCGCTATTGTGTCCATTTCAAAGATGTAGGTGTAAAAGTAAAAAGCAAAGTCGTCGGGGCGGCCTAAAGTCGGTATCAGCAAATCAGCGAGGGCGTCTATCCCCTTTTCACTTGCGCTAGATAAGGAGATTATTTTAGCGTCTGAGGTGGAGCGCCACACCTACCATCAGCTCCTTACTTTAGCTCACAGATCCCTGTGCTACTCATACGCTGAGTTGGCGAGGGCCGGTATCGAACTAGGAACCTTGTGGTTCTTAACCGAACGCTCTACCGACTGACAGAAAAGAATAGCTATCTGCACCTAAAAGCTCTATTAATAAACGACATAATTTATGAACAACTAAAAATGATGAACGTACCTGTTGTTGAATATTTAAATAAAGTTCGTTAGATTTAAAATTGGAGGTAGGTAATTTTCCATACTCGTTGGGAATATGAGTAACATGACGATGATCCCAACTGACCTTCCGGTACATGCTCGCGATTGGGCGCCGTGAGAATAAGTTTTAGTTTAGTTTAGATGTGACGCAGATTTCAGAGAAGGTGGACCATTAGGTCGCCGCTCTGATGTCGTTTCTCACCGCGTTGGATGATCATGGGCTTGATCAAGAAAACAACCAAGTCTTGTTTGTTAATTGAATATTAAAAACAAGAGGTGACAGTCCGAAGAAATCAACGAATAAGATCAAACCCCAGCAGGAGCCCTGAAGAGAAGTAAGCCCTGAAGAGAAGTAAGCCCACTAAGTGAGCGACCAGACGAGTTAGTAGGAACCAGTAAGCAAAATGTAAAATGTGGGACCATCATATAACCTATCTTATCTATTTATCTGTCTACCCTTCAAGGAAAGGCTAGAGGAGTAAACCCCGAAAACTAATCCGGAGCTGGAGTTCCTAAGTTGATGTGATGCTGAAATTCAGTGCTACCCATCAACTCCTGCGACACTACCGTTGCCAAACACAGCGCAGTGTGGGAAGGGGGATACGCTGCTTGGGCAACAGCTTATCCTCCGTGTTGAAGAATAATCAAACTAAGTTCCAATTACCATCGAATTGGTAAGACACGGCAACAAAATCTCCACAATATCATAGAAACCAAGCAGCCAATCAGAACTCAAGGAATGGAATCACCCAAATGCATGAATGGATCATTCTTGATTTCTATAAATACCAACTGTCTTGGACACTGCTTCAGTTGTGCTTGGCTAGTTGCTGTTATTCAAACCAACAGTAGACTAACTGACTTCAATACATGTGAACCCTCCCAGGCTATGTAGTTCCAAATAATAATAATAATAATAATTGGACACTTCTCCATCATCTCTCGTAGTCAGAAGTTACCAACAACAACAACAACAATTATGTGGGTATATGTGAGTATACAACGCGACTAATATAGTGTTCTCCTGTATATTTCTTACCTAAATACGCTTCAGTTCCATTCTAAACAACACAAGTTCGGTGCATGTTAAGCTTTTTACCAAAGACTCTTTTGGAGGGTTAACACTCTCACTACCGCACAATGCATGTGTGCATCTTGTGGTATGTTGCGCAACCGACACAAAAATGTGTTTCCATTCTGCAGTTTTATTTAACGTAATATAAATAGCTGCAACAACACACGAGGCTGTTTATGCCTTGCAGCTCTGAATAAGACGACATGTTTAATTAGTTGCGCTCCATGTACAAATATGGAGGCACGCCTGGTGTAATGGTTATCGAAATATATATTTTAAAAATGGACTCGGCGAGCCTTTGTTTGCATTTTACTTCGCGTAATGAACACTTGAGAAAGGCATGAACACATCTATTTGTTACTATTTTTGTGGCCATCCTTTGGCTTCAAGCAAGGGCACACTCCAGCGGAGATCCCATCCCTTGTGTTAAGCAGAGCACGATCCTTAGTGAAGAAACCTTTTGTTGCTCCTTGGTGTCCCTCAGTGTTTGTTATGATCCTTTGGTTGCTCCTTGGTGTCCCTTAGTGTTTGGTATGATCCTTTGGTTGCTCCTTGGTGTCCCTTAGTGTTTGGTATGATCCTTTGGTTGTTCCCTGATGTTGGGTAAAATCCTTCATTCAGCAAAGTCCTTCATTGCAAGTCCGTTCGTCAGTATCGAATTATGTGAGACGAGTTCAAATCCTAGACAAGACTGTTTGTATTTCACATAGCGCTAATACCCTTAGGAAGGGTATGCCTCCAACTACTCTCCCTCCAGCTATGGATAAATAGTAGAGCAGACTGGGCTCTTTAACCTTGGTTAGTTAACCAGTATCGGAGAAGGAAAACTCTGAATTCAAATCTGTTAAACTCTGCTTAAGAAATTGACCATGTGTCTCATCCTACTTGTGCTGAACGGTTGGTAAATTCCTCTGTTGTCTGGGTGTCCTAGGTATGACATCAACCTGCATCTGATGGTGAGGCTCCAGTTCTGGAGATCTGAGGAGTGTGAAGCCACCTCTTCATTACTATTACTCTCAGATCTACTCTGACCCGGAGTGGTAATACCTGTTAGAGTCCTATGGATCAAATAGATCTGTTTAAAGATTATCCGTATTTGATAGAATTGCATTTTACATAGTGCTAATACATTTGGGAAAGGTATGCATCCAACTATTCTCCTTCCAGCTATGAGGAAATAGCAGGGCACTCTGGGCTCTTTAACCTTGGTTAGGCAACTATTCAAGGAGAAGGAAAACTCTTAATCCAAACGTATTAAACTCCGCTTAAAAAATAGATCTTGTGTCACATCCTGCTCGTACGGAGGGGTTGATAGATTTATATATGTCATACACAGGACTACGCTTTTTGGAGAGTGGAGGGAGTCTAACTCCTCTTCGGGTGGGATACAGTCAGCGTATTCTAATCCTCGCCAACATAGAGATTTCTAATAAACAATTAGTAAGAAACCACATTGAAGCCGGGTGTAACTAATCATACAAATAATATCCGTGTGAATTTTCTGAAATGTGGAGCTGATATTCGCACACCCCTGCCACCTGTCACGTGACAACGGCCCTCGAGAGCATCAGCGGTAATTACGAGCTTCCAGCTGGAGTCTACCTGGAAGTCCTAAGTTCAATCCCTGTGCCAGTTCCAGCGGAAAGAAAATCCGCATCACAAGGGCGAAGTAAATGAGAACGCTAATCAACTGATACGAGATATCCCAAGGCGGGGGCAGCGTAATGAGAACCGCCAACCCACGTGGATTGAATAAAGGGCTCGTTTCGAAATTACATGAAAGCTACCGACTACAACAAAAGACAACTGAAGAAGGCCGAAGGGCATAACAGCCGAAATCCCGCGAATATAAAAGCCAGGATGATGATTTTCTATATTTACACCTCTCGATCAGATGCATATATATATATATATATATATATATATATATATATATAATATATATACCAACCCCATGCACAAGCAGGATGTGATACAAGGTCAATTTTTAAGACTGGCTTCTTTAACTTTGGCTAGGTAACCAGGCTAGGAGAAGGGAAACTCTGAATTCAAACCTGTTAAACTTCGCTTAAGAAATTACCTTGTGTCACATCCTGCTCGTGTGGAGGGATTGGTATATATATAATTAATTAAAAAAAACTAACATTAATAAAATAGTTTTCAACATTGGTCATAATATATTAGCTATCTTTAATAACTAATACACTAATCACGCAGCCCTTTATAAATAATGGACTCTCCTAATTTAAAAACAATATAGATAAAAGAACTAAAACAGAACTAACACCAAATCATATACCCCCCCCCCTCCTCTGATGACGACTGAAGAAGCAGTCGAAAGCGCTCGGGCAGATAATATGGGAAGAATACTATTCCAACTGGATCCTAACATTCGAAAATACGCCTGAAGACTGGAAAAAATCCAAATCCAAATAACGAAAAAAAAATGTTCCGTATGGTTCAATAACACCTACCTACAATATATATATATTACTATTATTTGAGGATTTTGCCGTCTGCGGGCCGTTATGGGATACACATACTGTGGTTAACGGGGTTCATTGGTATATTACTTTGATTATGTCAGTATATACAAGGTGAGTACTGAAATATTATTTGGAAAGGGAAAAAGTTAAACAAAATTGTGTATAACATCAGACCAGTGGCAAAAAGGTTAGGTAAATACCTATCAAGTCCTGCTATTGAGTGTAGGGCTGGTATAGCTCAGTCAATAGAGCGTTCGAGTGGGAACCACAAGGTTCCGCGTTCGATACTGCCCCTCGCCAACTCAGCGTATGAGTAGCCAAATAATTCTGCTACAGATTCATTGATTGATTTATTTTAATGGCATGTCAAGAGTTATTTTATGCCTTTATATTTCCAAATATTTTGGAAACCATAACTATGGTAAATAAAAATGTGGGGCCGGTTTAACTCTGTAGAGCGTCTGTCTAGGAAACACAAGATTCCTGGTTTGATACCGGCCCTCGCCCAACTCAGTGTGTGAGTGGCACAGGGGTCTGTGCGGTAAAATGAGAAGCTGGTGGTAGGTGTGGCAATCCACCTCAGATGCCATAACAATCTCCTTCGTCTAGCGCTAGTGAAAAGGGGATAGACTCCCTTACTGTCTAGCTGATACTGCTTTTAGACCACCCCGACGGCGACTTTTGTAGTAAGTGCCCTTCATACATCCCTAGCTATTTTTGCCAACGTATTTCTTGACTAGATAGATTTTTATCTGAAATTTTACTTGCAACCTTATGCCATGTCCTTGTGCCATATTATTCCCATGGCAAGCGGGTTCGGTAGATCCCTACCACGTCCTGCCTTTGAGAGTAAGTTTTGTAGTAAGTGCCCTTCATGTATCCCTAGCTGTTTTTGCCTACGTATTTCTTGCCTAAATAGATTTTTATCTGAAATTTTATTTGCGATCTTGTGCCATGTCCTTGTGCCATGTCCTTTCAATGGGTTGGGTAAATCCCTTCCACGCCCTGCCTTTGAGAGTAAGTTTTTTAGTACGTGTCATACACCCCTAGCTGTTTTTGCCTACGTATTTCTTGCCTAAATAGATTTTTATCTGAAATTTTACTTCCGACCTTGTGCCATGTCCTTGTGCCATGTCTTTCAATGGGTTGGATAAATCCCTACCACGCCGTGCCTTTGCGAGTAAGTTTTTTAGTAAGTGTCATACATCCCTAGCTGTTTTTTTTTTTTTTTGTTTTTTGCCTAGGGATTTCTTGCATAGAAAATTTTTTATCTGAAATTTTACTATGTCACTATATACAAGTTGGGCACTGAAATTATTGGGTAAAGAGGAAAAAACTTTTAAAAAACAGCAATAACGTTTATTGAATTGTATTGTATATGACATCCTCCCGTGGCAAATAGGTTGGGTAAATACCTACCTGCCTTTGAGATTAAGTTTTGTAGTAGTTGTCCTTCATACATCCCTAGCTGGTGTATTGCCTACGCATTTCTTGACTAGATAGTCTTTGTAAATTATGCCTTTTACAAGCTGTTACCAAAAACTAAGTGGGTGTTGGGAGGTTACTAATTTTATCCACACCATCTGTCCAATAAACATTTCTAACCAAATCCTAACTATAAGTTATATCACAGAAAACGGATAATAGCCTATTATATTAAAGCATTCTAGCACATCGTCGAGGCGTTGTGGTTAACAAGTTAGTCTCGTATTTCAATTATTCCTAAGTAGTCAGTTTGCTTCTCACTAGGTGCCTCATACTTAAGCACTCTTTATTTATAAATATAGCAAACTGCATCATATATATATATATATATATATATATATACATACACATGTGTGTGTGTGGTAAAAGAATAGAGGAAAAATGTGGACAAAAGAACAAGTAGGTGTAGGAGAGATATATTTCGTCGTGCCTTGAGCATGATTTCTTCAGTCTTTTATTTGACTGAAGAGGTCATACTCAAGGCACGCCGAAATATATATCTCCTACATCTACCTGTTTGAGTTGTTTTTTTGTCACATTTTCCTCTATTCTTTTTACCACATTCTGTCGGATTTACTTCAATCCTCCCATGCTCATTATATATATTATATATATATATATATATATATATATATATATATATATATATATGCTCGCAATACTCGGTAGAGCTCTCTAGAGAAGACATTAATTGAACTTCATCATTTAGCGTAAGGCATTACTCGACTGTTGTTTACAGACTTGAGTTCTCTGGTGATTGTAAGCATACATCTACGTAAATATGTATCACTTGATTGTTCACCTCGTACTGGCAGTTGCCACAGCGAAGAGGGTAAGGAGCTTGACAGACGAAAATTAAGTTGGGTTTCGTCCCCGGCTAGAAGTAGCTGTTAATAGTCGAGCCACCCTGATGAGACGTAAACGTCAAAACACAATCTGTGGATGACCAATATATATATATATATAATATATATATATATATATATATATATATGCTAAACTTTAGAGAATAACAGAAAAAAAACGTAAACAACTTCATTCACTTGATAATTCGCCCTAGTGTGTTGAACCGAGGCGAAATATCAATTTTAATGAAGTTTGTGTTTTATCTGTTATTCCTCAATTTTTAATCACACTTTTACCAAATCTGTTATTTCCTTTTTATTATTTATATATATATATATATATATATATATATATAATATAAAATATGTGTGTGTGGTTGGCACTATTGTACTTGAAGGAGCGTAGTAATCCAACGTACAGTTAACCAAACGCACACATTTGAACATGTTTATATCATTTTCAAAACACTTTCGTCGCCTGATGACTGTCACAGAGCAAGAAACCAATGGTAGCAAAATTGTTCCAATGCAAATAAATATAAACTAAAAACACACACACAGCACACACACACACACACACACATACACATATATATATATATATATATATATATTATATATATTGCAAGGCTTTCTTAAAACGTATAGAGCTCTCTTTAATGTATGCATGTATATACTTATATCAGTAAAGGTTCCCTTCCTTAAAGTTGAGTATGTGGACCACAAGGGAGTGGGGTACATTAAAATCATGATGTTATTCTATTTAACTTCTTATCACGTATTAATAAGGTTTATCTTAAAACCACAAGCTGTGAACATTGTTCCGATTTAATTTTTCAACAAGAAAGTAGACGATAAATTGCCACTAATACTTAGCTGTTAAAGAAGAAAAAGGTGAATTTTACGAAAAATAATACTGAAATGTAGCTAAAACTAAAAAGCCTTTGAGGAAGTTTATTAATATATCAGGGACTTTAGTCTCTGCTGGTATAATGCCTCTAATAAACCGAATCTAAATTACTAATTTTTGTGTGCTAATTTCTTGCAGCATAAACTATTTTTAGACGCCGCACCCTTCTTTGTACTCGTGGCACCCCGGACTTAATAGATGCTCCCACCATTCGCAATACCCTGGTGACATACGTGTATATCCACTCTGAAACGATGATTTCGGATGACAGAAGAGACCAAAGAGAATGGTGGACAAGAGCTGCAAGATATACCTCAAAATGACTTTTAGAACATATTCTAGAATTGTACAAATGATATAACAAGTGGAAAGATAGTAAATTTACAGTTAATTTTCTTGAACATTAAGTTCATATAGTAGGCACCTCCCACCACCAGGGAACCTGGTGCCCAGTAGTGTGACTGACAGCAACGGGATCAATCACAGGAGCACTTTGCCTTTATCTTTCTAAATATTTTCGTGTAAGTGTGGGAAATATTATCAAACGGGAGTTGGGTTTTTTTGTAATGGGGTCAATCACGGATTAAGCAGTAGATGCCCCCCCCTTCCATCAATTTTGCAATTCCTTCATCAACTCAACAATACACTTCATGTATTCCTGATTTGAAACGGTTTAGATAAAGAAGATAGCTGGATGAAGGACAACAAAAAAGTGTTCACTGTAAATATGTGGAGGATTGATATTACTTAAGGGAGGATGAAACACAGTAGTAGTGGTATTTTTCTGTAAAATCGTGTCTGAATTTTTCCTGATGTGATCTCGTCTTTTTCTGCAGTAACTTTTAATCAAAGCCCACTATACAACAGAAGCTGTTATACACAAATCTCAAGTTAGTCGTTCTTTTTAGAAGTCGTTGATGGTGGAATAGAAACTATATAAGGTTTCTTTTTAATAACAAGTAAATAAAAAAATCCAACTCACCTACAGTGATTTCTTTAACCAGTAAGTAAATCCACAGGACTTTATCAAATCAGGTATGAAAAGAATTCTTCGAAATTGTAAAAGACTTACCTGGAAGAAAAAAAAAGAAAAGAACATTATTTATAAAGTTTTAGAAAACAAATTCAGAATTAGTTTTATTTAAATACGAGGATGAATAAAAAAGTAATGCCATTTTGTTTAGGATAGGTATAACTACCAGCACAGGATCATTCATCATGCATCAAAATGAAGCTGGTCCTCTGTGGATCACATCCCTACTTCTCCACATAGTCACTGATTCTCTCAATAGCAATATTCCACCTTCGAATGAGAGCATGTATCCCTGCTTCGTAAAATTCTGTTAACTGTTTTTTAAGCCATTTCTTTACTACAGATTTGACTCTCAAACCCTCTTTCATGGGACCAAAGGGATCATAGTCTGAAGGTGCTAAATCTGGTGAGTATGGAGGATGCGGTAAAGTTGTCCACCCAAATGAGGCGATTTTCTCCCTTATCCTGATGCTTGTGTGTGGTCGAGCATTGTCACACAGAAGGAGGGCATTGTCGATTGCCACAACAGATTTCACTTCCTCGGCCCCATGAAAAGAGTTTGAGAGGCAAACATTAGGAAGTGAAATCTGTAGAGAAGAAGTTGTAAAAAAAACAGTGACTATATGGAGAGGTAGGGATACGATCCACCGAGGACCAGATTCATTTTGATGTTGTATCATAGCACTTTGTAAAGGGCACTTATTAACTGGCAGATTTAAAATTTGAAGTTAACAAAATTGGGTTAAATCATACTTAACGTACATAAATTCCACCATCGTATGTCGCCCCGCCGAAAGAAAAAAATACTAAAAATCAAGGAATTAACTAAATTCAATTAAATTTTCAGTGTTGATACATTTATGAATAAAAGATATAATGCACCAGTTATTTTATTTAAAAACCTTTACATTTTTTCAGGTCAATTAACTTTGAACCATGTATGTTTGTGAATCTGTGTTACGCCTCAAAGATACGGGGTTCAAATTAACTGACCTGAAAAAATGTAAGAGTTTTCAAATAAAATAACTAGTGCATTATATTTTTTATTCATTAATATATCAACACTGAAAATCTCATTAAATTCGGTTAATTCCTTGATTTTTAGTATTTTTTTCTTATTTCGTCTGGGTGACATATGATGGTTGAATTTATGTCCGTTAAGTAGGATTTAACCCACAATTGACCCCAGATATATAATTTTTTTAAAAATTGGACCCTCATAATCATACACAATTTAGTGCCATACCCAGCTCACCCCTTTTTTGGAGGGCGGTCTTACTGGGCCATAACACTGCAGAAGTAACCAGGATCTACTCTTATAATATGTCACTGATTGAATGAAACAGACTTTAAGTTGAGGCATCAAACAGAACGTGGTGTTTTTTGATAGATTTAAATACTAATAAGATTCATGTGATATAATCGTCTTCCAAACTTGAGCTCTTGCTTAGATTATCCAGGTCAATGAACTTTCGAGGAATTTAGATTCATTGGGATCAACGTTCAAGAAAATAAGCACAAAATCAATTATCCAAAAAGAAAAAAAATAATCTACTCTTCATTTCATTAAAAAAAAACAAAAGATTATGAAATAAAAATGACTGAAATCCTTGTAGTGTCAGTGACTTATTTTCAGGAAAATTTGCAAATAGAGCATTTGCTCTAACAAGTTAATTAATTTTTTAAAAAATGATTTGATCGTTGAGCTCAATGTACAATTGTTTTGGTTTGATTATTTTTTGGGCATACTAACCTCAGTGGGTGATATAATGCCGATTAAGTTTTGAAATAAATTCATACTTAATGGGTACTCATTTTTTTTTATAAACACATTTTTCTATTTAAACCATAGATGGGACTCTAACAGGTACTACTACACCACAATAGTTTGGGAATTCTATACAGAGCAATATCTTTAGCAAAGAAAAAGGTTTAAACACGTTCATATTAGCAGTTATAGATTTATTTTCGGCTTCATCAGACTGTGAATTTTATTGAATATATATACCATTAAATGGCAACCTCTGAAGTTAGTTGACTAATTCACACACCCAGGTAGCAATATCTCATTTACAGAAAGCAATCGCCCTGTCAGTTGGGGTGTTAGAATGCACTGACTGTACCCCTGGAGAGGGATAAGATTTCCCTCCGATGGAATCCCCTGTTGGCTGTGGGTGGTGACCTGTGATGCTTAATGATAGAACCCATGTGGCTGAGCAGTCCATGACATGCAACTCCACTTAGACCCTTACTTAGACTAGACAGGTGGTCGAAGTGGCTCCCTCCAATCACATCAAGGCCTAGCACCTATATGATTGCCCCAACCCTACTTCCTTTATGGCAAGCCCCAACCCATTTTATCATATATGTGATAGAAGCCGGTGGCTGAGGGTATTCATGTCCTTGGAATAACGTTAAACTCCCTGATGGTGAGGTTCCAGTTCTGGAGGTTTGGAGAATGAAGAGCACCCCTTCATCACCATTGCTCCCAGGTCCACTCTGACCCGGAGTGGTTGTACCTGGTAGGGTCCCATCTATGGGTTAAATAGAAAAATATGCTTATAAAATAAATTAAATGACCCACTGAGGTTGATATGCCATAAAACAAAACAGAAAGCAATGCCAGTATATGCATAAGAAAGACAGACTGATATTGACAGATTATTGATCATAAGGGAACTCTGTAGCAGTATCAGTACTACTGCATGGCTGCACCAGCTGGACTCTAACGAAACACTTGAAAAAAAAAGAAAAGTTAGATGGGAAGAATACAAGAATACTATGTGCTGTCTTGAATAAATCCTGGAAGCAGCAGCACCCCCCCCCCAAAAAAAGTAGGTGTATGGCCACTTAACTCCTATCACACAAACCATCCAAGTAAGATGAACAAGACATACAGAACACTGTTGGGGAAGTAAGGATGAACACATGTGATTTTCTCATGTGGATACCTAGATGTCATGCTGAGGAGTTGCCAGGAACAATGACTGATAGGGATGGGTGGTAAAAGAGAGACATGGGAATCTGTGTTGTCAGCATAACTTTAAGATGATGATGATGATGATGATATATATAAATGGTAAAGGATAATTGTAATCTGCCAAGATTGTTTTTATTGGGAATAAATCTTTTGATCTGAAGTGATTGGCACAGGCAACAATTTAATACTTTATAATAAGTCTTTAAAGAAATTATATTGATAATCCTTTTGATATCTTTTACTATATATATATATATATATATATATATATTATAAAACTTGGCA
Source organism: Doryteuthis pealeii (assembly GCA_023376005.1). Classification (NCBI taxonomy): domain Eukaryota; kingdom Metazoa; phylum Mollusca; class Cephalopoda; order Myopsida; family Loliginidae; genus Doryteuthis; species Doryteuthis pealeii. The sequence goes on along the minus strand of CM042148.1, from coordinate 92,383,187 downwards.
ACTGATAAAGTACAACATCTGGACAAACAAAGATTAAATGAGCTGACGCCATTCCAATAAAAAGAATTTAAAAAAACAAAACATGTTTTGAAAAACTTGATACAGTATTTTCTGTGATACTCATAACTTAAAAGGTGCTAGAAATCTTAAAATGGTACTATTTCTCTGATTTTTTTTTTAGATGAGGCTTGGTAATTTGTAATATTTGGATTATTTGGACTGTTGTCCTCATCTAAGGGCTGGTTTAGGTCAATAGAGCGTCTGACTAGGAACCACAAAGTTCTATGTTCGATACAGGCCCTCACCAACTCAGCATATGAGTAGCTCAAGGATCTGTGCGGTAAACTAAAAAGCTGATGGTAGGTGTGGCACTCCACTTCAGATGCCAAAACAATCTCCTTGTTTTAGTGCTAGTGAAAAGGGGATAGACTCTCTCCTTCTCTGTCTGACTGATACTGAATTCAGGCCACCCCAACGTCTTTGCTTTATTTATATTGTGATCTGTACAACATTTCATCCGATGTACCCTTGGCCTTCTTCAGGTATTTCTTGTTGGTCACAGAAGCCTTCTCGAACTCAGGAATCTTCTCTTCAAATTGGGAACCTTCTCACCGGTGGATTAAATAAAGGGTTGGGTTCAAAGTTCTGTAAAGGCTCCCGATTACAAAAGAAGGTTCCTGAGTTTGAAAATAAGGTTGCAAGTTCAAGAAGGCTCTGAGTCCGACAAGAAATACCTGAACAAATATCTATACATCGGCTGAAACATTGTACAGATAACAATATAGGTGAGAACAATAGTCTGAATAATGTTAAAATGGTGTTGATTGATTTTAATTGCATGTTAACCAACCTGGAAAAAATTTCAGAAAAATTGAAGGGATGGGTGACAATTTTACTTTTCCTAGATGATTTGACTTGGAAGTATCCCAAAATGACTTCAGCATAAAATGACCAAGTGTTGACATGCCAGAAAATCCAACCAACCAACTTGGCAAATGTGGCCCATGTTAGTAAAATCTTGCAAAACTTTTGATTCACCCAAGTAATTATAAAGATATGAAACCACAATAGTTGGATTAATTGTGAGGATTGAACTCAAAATTTGAATCCTAATAAAACAAAACATGTTCGGCATGAAATGACCCAAGAGTTTACATGATACAAAATCCTGGCAACCAGCCACATGCAAATGGCTCATGTTAGTAAAATATTGCAAAAATTTTTGATTCACCTTAGTAATTATAAAGATTAGCTTAATCTGATATGAAAGCACAATAGTTGGGTTAACTGTGAGGATTGAACTCAAATACGCCAGATAATGGACAACCAGATTAACTTTCGACATAACGAGATCAGAATCCAAAAATGGATATTAATCATAGCTTAATATCTAGGCCAAGGTGAAAATGCCTCGGTATTCAGTGAAGCTTGAACACCCTACAGTAATAATGAGATGCAAGATTAGCATGTTAAATATTGCTCTTCTCTGACAACATTTTTAATGAGATGAACCCACATGGATTTATCTTAATGGCATGTCAACTCATCTAGGGCTATTTTATGCTTAGATGTTTGGGAACCGCATTCATTGTACGTTTATATTTACATTATATGCATAGTTGTTTCTCGTACACAGTTATATCCTGTTTATTTTACTTGGATGGTTTGTATGATAGAAGTTAAGTGGCTATACTCCTACTTTTTTTTTGGGGGGGGGCTGCTTCCAGGATTTATTCAAGACAGCATGTAAAAGAAAGTAAAGTCGTCGGGGCGGTCTAATGTCGGTATCAGCCAGACAGCGAGAGAGTCTATCCCTTTTTCACTTGCGCTAGACCAAGGAGATCATTTTAGCATCTGAGTTGGAACGCCACACCTACCATCAGCTCCTCACTTTACTGTACAGATCCCTGTGCTACTTATACGCTGAGTTGGAGAGGATCGGTATCGAACCAAGAACCTTGTGGTTTCTAGCCGAACGCTCTACCAACTGAGCTAACCCGGCCCTTAAAAGACAGTATGTAGCATCATTGTATTGTTTCCATCTTTCTTGTGGATACATTATTACTGAATTATGAGTTCAATCCTCGCTGGATGCCCCATAAAAAAACACATAAAAAAGACCTTGTGTTAAACTGGCCTGGAGGAAGGTCAGAATTTTTTTTTTTCCAATCTAAAACAAATAATTTAGCACATAGTTGTTTGGTTTGAATTCTTTGTATAATGGCATATCAACCTTGTTGGGTTATTTAATGCTAAAGCCATCCTTGTAGTTGAGGGAAATTTGAACTGAACCTATCAGAAAATGTTGATATGCCATTAAAGAGACCAAGCCATCCACATAAAGGAACAGTAGTGGTACTATTTGGCCCATAAATGAAGGAATGAGGAGGTTCATACCTTTCCCAATGGTATTAGTCCAAAAATGAACATACACTAGCTATTTTATGCCTTTATATTTCTAAATGTTTTGGAAACCTTAAGTTTGGTAAAAAAAGGGCCGGTTTAGCTCAGTCGGTAGAGCGTCTGCCAGGAAACACAAGGTTTCTGGTTCGATATAGCCCTTGCTAACTCAGCATATGAGTAGCACAGGGATTTGCGCAGTAAAGTGAGGAACTGATGGTAGGTGTGGCGCTTCACCTCAGACACCAAAAACAATCTCTTTGGTCTAGTGCTTGTGAAAAGGGGATAGACACCCTCACTGTCTGTCTGATACCGACATTAGGCTGCTCCGACGACTTTACATTTTTACCGATCTGTCCAACCTCCTTGCGTGAAGCTAAGTAAAGGCAGACCATTTGATCCAGAGTTTGAACCGTTTGCCAAAACCATTCTCTGTGGTATTGAGTGTTACATCACTCAGGATTGTTAGGTCACCTGTACCTAAAGTGAGGAGCTGATGGTAGGTATGGTGCTCCACCCCAGATGCAAAACAATCTCCTTGGTCTAGTGCTAGTGAAAAGGGGATATACTCCATCACTGTCTGTCTGATACCAACATTAGTTTGAACTCTGTTTGCCAACTGTTGGCCGTGGGTGGGGACCCATGATGCTTAAGGATAGAGCCCAGGTGGATGAGCAGTTCATAACATGCAATACTCCACTTTGGCCCTATCTTGGGCTAGACGGGCGATCGGAAAGGCCCCCTCCGATCAATCGGCTGGTCATGTCAAGCCCTAGCACCTATATGATTTTCCCAACCCTATTGCCCTTATGCCAAGCCCCAACCCCTTTTTATCATATGGGTGCTAGAAGGCGGTGGCTGCAGGTCTACATGTCCTGGGAATGACGTTAAACTCTATCTGATGGTGAGGTTCCAGTTTTGGAGGTTTGGGGAATGTGGAGCACCCCTTCATCACCATTGCTCCTTGGTCCACTCTGACCCGGAGTGGTAGTACCTGTTAGGGTCCCATCTATGGGTTAAATAGAAAAATGTATTTATAAAAAAATTGTATTATCCATTAAGAATTGATTTATTTCAAAACTTTATCGGCATTAAATGACCCACTGAGGTTGATATGCCATAAAACAAAACAAACCAATCTTTCTTTCTAAGTCTCTTCATATCTGTCTATCTATCTTTCTAAATTTCTTTATATCTATTTATCTTTTAAAGTCTCTTATATCTATCTTTTTTTCTGAGTCTCTTAATATCTTTTTTTATTTGTTTCTAAGTCTCTTCATATCTGTCTATCAATCCATCTTAAACCTTTGCATGTTAATAAAATAAAATAAATTGTATTATCCATTAAGAATTGATTTATTTCAAAACTTTATCGGCATTAAATGACCCACTGAGGTTGATATGCCGTAAAACAAACCAAACCAAACCTTCTGTTTGCCAAATCCATTTTCCGTGGTGTTGAGCGTTACACCACTCGGGATTGTTAGGTCACCTGTACCCAAGTTCAATAGTCCGAGAACAACTCTCTGAACGATAATTCTCAAAGTTACAGAAGGTAAGCAGTGGATTTGTTTAATCTTTGCTAATCCCTTGCGGCCAATAATCATGTGGGTGAAACAACGTAACAGATCAACCAACGAGGTAACACATGTTATATTGATTAAATAAGATTAATCTGATTAGTTTTTGTTTGCTTAAATGGTAGAGTTGCTTCGTTTTTTTTTTCTTTTTTGTTTTTTTTTTTTAACAAAAGATTTCTAATCCTCCCGCAATGTGAAAAACAACCAATAACAATAATTCATTTAGGATGATATTTTTTTCTTTCTTTTTCTTTTTTTTTTTTTCTTTTTCTTTTTTTTCTTTTTTTTTTTTTTTTTCTTTTTTTTTTTGCTAGTACATACCACATATTTCAAATCCACGTCCTTCACGGAACACATGCAATTAAGGTGTATCCAGGTGAAGAGGAGTATTACTATAGTGATATTCAGGCTGATATAACTTATGTAAGTTTAGTGGTGACCAGGATGTACATTGCTTAACTTGATTCAACCACCCTGTTGGCTGGTAATTAAGGTATATCCAGTTGAAAATGAGTATTACTATAGTGATATTTAAGCTGACATAATTCTCCCAAGTTTAGTGGTGACCAGGATGTACATTGCTTAACTTGATTCAACCACCCTGTTGGCTGGTAATTAAGGTATATCCCAGGTGAAGATGAGTATTACTGTAGCGATATTTAAGCTGATATAATTCTCCCAGTTTAGTGGTGACCAGGATGTACATTGCTTAACTTGATTCAACCACCCTGTTGGCTGGTAATTAAGGTATATCCCAGTTGAAAATGAGTATTACTATAGTGACATTTAAGCTGACATAATTCTCCCAAGTTTAGTGGTGACCAGGATGTACATTGCTTAACTTGATTCAACCACCCTGTTGGCTGGTAATTAAGGTATATCCCAGTTGAAAATGAGTATTACTATAGTGATATTTAAGCTGATATAATTCTCCCAAGTTTAGTGGTGACCAAGATGTACATTGCTTAACTTGATTCAACCACCCTGTTGGCTGGTAATTAAGGTATATCCCAGTTGAAAATGAGTATTACTATAGTGATATTTAAGCTGACATAATTCTCCCAAGTTTAGTGGTGACCAAGATGTACATTGCTTAACTTGATTCAACCACCCTGTTGGCTGGTAATTAAGGTATATCCAGTTGAAAATGAGTATTACTATAGTGATATTTAAGCTGACATAATTCTCCCAAGTTTAGTGGTGACCAGGATGTACATTGCTTAACTTGATTCAACCACCCTGTTGGCTGGTAATTAAGGTATATCCCAGTTGAAAATGAGTATTACTATAGTGATATTTAAGCTGACATAATTCTCCCAGTTTAGTGGTGACCAGGATGTACATTGCTTAACTTGATTCAACCACTCTGTTTGCTATATCCCAGTTGAAAATGAGTATTACTATAGTGACATTTAATCTGGCATAATTCTCCCAAGTTTAGTGGTGACCAGGATGTAGATTGCTTAACTTGATTCAACCACCCTGTTGGCTGGTAATTAAGGTATATCCCAGTTGAAAATGAGTATTACTATAGTGATATTTAAGCTGACATAATTCTCCCAAGTTTAGTGGTGACCAAGATGTACATTGCTTAACTTAGCTCAACCGCCCTACTGCTTGGGGCTGTAGCTGATATAATTCTCCCAAGTTTAGTGGTGACCAAGATATACATTGCTTAACTTAGCTCAACCGCCCTACTGCCTGGGGCTGTAGCTGATATAATTCTCCCATGTTTAGTGGTGACCAAGGGGTACATTGCTTAACTTAGTTCAACCATCCTGTTGGCTGAGACTGTAGAATACACAGCACCTCCGCAGAGGGGTAAGACCCCCTCTTCAATTGGGCAACCTGTGGGCAGTGGTGGCGACCCATAATACTTGAGGACAGGATTGTGGTGGCTGAGCAGTCTGTGACCCAGCTACTAAGTGCTCCATGACATGCAACACTCCATGTCAACCCTTACTTGGGCTAGATGGACAGTCGGAGAGGCCTCATCCGATCAATCACCTGGCCATGTTAAGCAACTACATGCCTAGCAAATATGTGATAGTCCCAAATGTGTTCTTCAAATTTATCTTATGGCAAATACCTAACCCTTTTTATCAAATAGGTGCTAGATAGCAGTGACTGAGGGTAAACCACCAGTATTTATTAATACACATGAAGTTAAAGAAAATTATTTCTACCAATTTATTTGGACACATGAAAATAATAAAAAATATTTCTCACAATTTACTTGTACACATAATAAAAATTATTTCTTAAATAATTATATATATATATATATCTATATATATATATATATATAAAATTGTGACCCATGATGCTAAATGATGGAATCCAGGTGGCTGAGCAGTCCATGACATGCGATTTCACTTAGACCCTTACCTAAGCTAGGTGGGCAGTGTGGAGTGGGGCAATTTGCTGCTTGGGCAACAGCACATCAACCATATCAACCCACCCAGGCTACGTAATTCAAAAAAAAAAAATTGGACACTACTCCATCGTCTTTTGTATACAGAAGGATGCCAACAAGATGAACATTGCTGGTAGGTCATTTAAAAGAGACCGTTGAATATTGCATCGATAAATATTGCAGACAGGTTATTAAAAGTGTCTCTTGCAAGCCACTTTGATGAATATTCAAGGTGGGCTATTATTAGATGTTCTTTGGAAAGCCATGATGTTGACTGATTATTAAAAGTGCCCAAAAGAAACTACGAGAAAGGACATTGAAGAAGACAAGTTCAGAAATAAAGTGCGATAGAAAATAAGGTCATGGAGAGGGGGAAAGAAAGAAAAAAAACCTCCCAGAAAACTATTTATACTCTAAGCTGACAGAGCGAGAGAGTTGAACTGGAGGCAAAAGCTTGAGTGACGAGAGGTCAATTTTTGTTTTCTATGAACAGATTATATTTTGAATCTCTAATTGATGGGATGATAATGTGTCATTTAAGTGAATCTCATAGTAAAAAGCTTCATTTATTTTCTAACTGCTTTTCTTTCTTGGACTAAAAAGAAACTGACATAAAATTGTATATAAAGAATGAACTATATCACACAAATAAGTCATTTTGACCATACATACATATATATATATATATATATATATATATAAAGTAAGTAAAGTCGACGGGGCGGCCTGAAGTCGGTATCAGCCAGTCAGCGAGGGAGTCTATCCCCTTTTCAATAGCGCTAGACCAAGGAGATTGTTTTTAGCATCTGAGGTGGAGCGCCACACCTATCATCAGCTCCTTACTTTACCGCACAGATCCCTGTGCTACTCATATGCTGAGTTGGCGAGGACCGGCATCGAACTAGGAACCTTGTGGTTTCTAGCCGAACGCTCTACCGACTGAGCTAACCCGGCCCCTAATATATATATATATTATATATATATATATATATACTAGTACAAAATAAAAAACACGCTCCGGGCGATGTAAAAATAGATTTTTTAAACATATTGCCAGAGGGGTGGGAGTAAAAAATTCACTGTCAGCGAGTTTGTACCCTAAGTAAGTAAAATCATCAAATTCATTAAAGGATTGAAAAATAAAACAATTTGAAATGTAAACTTTAAATATGTATTAAAATAAAACAAACTATATATAGATATATAATACCAGTCATGTATTTATTAAAACTTGTTTTAAAAAACAATGAGGACTGTCTAATATGGCATGTTCAAATTTTGAGTGTATTTATTCTGTTATGAGGATTTGGGGTAATGTGACGTAAGCAGTGAAGTAATTTTTGTTACAGACAAAAACTGGAAGCAAATCTCCATTATTAATATACATACATATATATATATATATATATACACACACACCAGCATTGATCAGAATTTTAAAAGTTGAAGATAAATCTCTAATTTATCTAAATAAATCTATTTATATATATATATTATATATATATATATATATATATATATATATATTAATATATAAATCTATTTTATTAATTGATTTGTATATAGATCTATTCATTTATAGATTTATATATAAATCTATTTATCCATAGATTAATAAAAATTATGTTTCTATATACTTAATTTATTATCTTTTTTTTTTTATATCTCCTTGTTTTTTAAGTTATTAATTTTTATCATTCTTGTTTGTATTTTTCTTTTGTCTTTTATTTGATTTTAATCATGTTTAATCCTTTATTAATTTGTTTTACTCTTTAATCTTGTTAATTAATTTCTTTAATTAATTTCCTTGTTTTTTTACCCATATATTTTTATCTAGCTTTTCTTATGGAAAATAGAGGGTAACATTTTTTTATCACTCTTTCAGATAAAAGTAGGATATAGATGTTGAACATTAGTCTTTGCTTATCTCCACCAATTTTCCTTTCTAAAAGGACACACACACACACACACACACAACACACAAAATCTTATAGATATATATCTATGATAACAGTATATCAGAAATGGATGGATAATGGGTGTATTTCCTATCGAAGTCGGATGCCGAGGATTTATTTCCAACTCAAACTTTTGTCACATCCTACTCATGTGGAGAGCTTGGTAAATATACAAGGCTTGTCAAAAAAGTATCAGGATTTTTTGGATTTTTTGACACACCTTGTATTCTAAAAAAACTTAACGTTCCCTTCATTCTTCATTCCTATCTTGGTAAATACAGCTTTAAACTTAGTACTTTTTTAACACACCTTGTATTCTGAAAAAAAATTAACATTCCATTCATTCTTCATTTCTATCTTGGTAAATACAGCTTTAAACTTGGTACTTTTTTAACACACCTTGTATTCTGAAAAAAAATTAACGTTCCCTTCATTCTTCATTCCTATCTTGGTAAATACAGCTTTAAACTTGGTACTTTTTTAACACACCTTGTATTCTGAAAAAAAATTAACGTTCCATTCATTCTTCATTCCTATTTTGGTAAATACAGCTTTAAACTTGGTACTTTTTTAACACACCTTGTATTCTGAAAAAAAAATTAATGTTCCATTCATTCTTCATTTCTATCTTGGTAAATACAACTTTAAACTTGGTACTTTTTGACACACCTTGTATTCTGAAAAAAAATTAACATTCCATTCATTCTTCATTTCTATCTTGGTAAATACAGCTTTAAACTTGGTACTTTTTTAACACACCTTGTATTCTGAAAAAAATTAATGTTCCATTCAATCTTCATTTCTATCTTGGTAAATAGCTTCAATCGCAATACTTTTTTGACACACCTTGTATGTATCCTAAAAAGGGTTGGGGTACACCATGTGGATTCCCCTGATAATTAAATAGAAAAGTGATAAAGTTGTACATTCTCAGATCTACTCCCATTGTGAAATTTCTTTGAGAAACGGCCAAAGTGGTGTCCGTGATGATAGACAGGCAGAACTAGTGACAAAAGGTTTAAAGATAGAGTACCTCATTTTGTAACACTGTGACAGAGGGAAATAAAGAAAACAGAATCGAACAATACAATAAGGTATCAGTACTTTTCTTTTCACTATTGTATTCGTTGGAAATATACACTAATGCAATATTATACAATAAATAAATAGAAATGGTTCGAGAATAGAAGAGAAACAGTTTGAAAGACAAGAAAAAAATTCTTTTTTTGTTATCAGACAGAAATAGAGAGACAGACTGATGCCCCCAGTTTTCTTGCTTATTATTCTATCTATATCAATAATTGGGAAGAGTTTGTCTGTCTGTCATCTTTAGATTTCCAAACAGTTTGATGTAGATCTAATAAATTTGGTAATGCTTACTCATGTGAACCAAAGGAAAGTATCCAACTAGGAACCACAAGGTTGCTGGTTCGATACCGGCCCTCGCCAACTCCACTTATAAGTAGCACAGGCATCTGTGTGGTAAAGTGAGGAGCTGATGGTAGGTATGGGCTCCACCTTAGACGCTAAAAACAATCTCCTTGGTCTAGTGCTAGTGAAAGGGAGATAGACTCCCTTAGTGTTTGGCTGATACCGACTTTAGGCCACCCCGACGACTTTACTTTTACTTTCTATCTATATCACAAATGGGGAAGAGTTTATCTGTCTGTCATCTTTAGTGCTAGTGAAAGGGGGATAGACTCCCTCACTGTCTGGCTGATACCGACTTTAGGCCACCCCGACGACTTTACTTTTACTTTCTGTCTATATCACAAATTGGGAAGAGTTTGTCTGTCTGTCATCTTTAGATTTCTAAACAGTTTGATGTAGATCTAAATAAAAAGCGAAGAAAAGATTTGGGTTGGGGGAGGCTCTGTGGTGTAGTAGCTAATGTGCTGGTATACGATATCATAGTAAGAAAGTTCAAACTACAGTCTTGCTATTATGTTTTAGTTTTGGACTAATACTCTTGGGAAAAGTATGAACCCTTTTATCTCACCAGCTATGGGTTAAATAGTACCATAGCTGTTCTTAAAGGATAACTTTTGAGCCAGGATTTCAAATACAGATATTCTTGGTTGGCAGGTCCTCCCAAAAAACGACTGGCATTTTCCATATTGTATTAAGCTAACCTGAGTAGCTTGTGGTCCACACTTCTTTCATCGGTGTTGCAGTGCTTAGATCCCATCATTAAAAAAAGGAATCAACTACAAATAAGCTGAAAAGTTAATTTGATGTCATAATATATTCTGTCAATGTCTTTTTAACCAATGGGATCCAATCATTGCAACACCAATGAAAGTCAAGAAGGTTGGCTTAATACTGTATGAGAATTAAGCAAAGGAAGATTTTATCATGCCAGTCCTGTCTTTTCGGAACATCTGCCTGCCTAGAAAATCTATACTGAAATCCTGTCTTTTTCTTTACTTTTTTTTTACCAATGGGACCCAAGCACTGCAACACCAATGGAAAAAGTGTGTGGACCGCAAAGAGGGACTATGTTACAATTCGTGTGGCCATTTTAGGGCTGTAGTTGAGAGCAGTTTTACAGTGGAGATTCTTTGTGGCATAAAGTTTGATCCTTTCTTGAAGTAGAAAGATGTAGTATCAGTTTTAGTCCTTGTCTGTTGATCTGTCCTCAAAGCTGTTGATCCTGTCTTGAAGTAGAAAGGAGTTGTATCAGAGTTGATCCTGTCCTGAAGTAGAAAGTTGTATAATCCTTGTCTGTTGATCTATCCTTCCTTTAGCAGTCCTTCCAGCAAGTAATTTTAGGACAATTTATCAACACCTTTAATTAGTAAATTAAATACATGTTTGAGTGTTTTTCATTGGCCGATTCAGCCACCGCTGTTTTGGAACAGTCTATAAATATAAGTTGTGGTCTTTAGCACATCTTATATCTAAAATAATGCACGTGGTGTAATGGTTAAAGTCATGGGAAATGGACTCGTCGCCCCGAGTTCAAATCCTGGATGTGGTAATTGCATTTCACTTAGCGCTAATACCCTTGGGAAAGGTATGAATCCTACTCTCCCTCCAGCTATGGGTAAAATAGTAAGGCAGACTGGGCTCTTTAACCTTGGTTAGGCAACCAGTCTAGGGAAGGAAAAACTCTGAATTCAAACCTGTTAAACTCCATTTAAGAAATTGACCTTGTGTTGCATCCTGCTCATATGGAGGGGTTGGTAAATATATATATCTAAAATAATGATCCAACAGACTATATTGAAAAACATACCTCATTCGATCATATTCTATGAGAGTATCTTTGTCAGCTATGAATTTTCAGCCGGCCCACGTAAATATCCGATGTTTAAACCAAACAGTCTCGTTCCCTAAACCGCGGCTACTATCCCACATTTAAGAGTTAAATAATGGATCAATCGACATTACGAGTTTCTCTGTATTAGCAGTTGGGGTTTGGTGGGGGGGTGTAAAGGCTGTAGTTGTTGGATTAATAATAAGAATCATTGGATCTAAACCCACTCCCCCCCACCGTACCCAATCCAATAGAAATTTCACATCCGATCGCTAAGTGGATGATGCTACTGTCCATAGGAAAGACAATGAAAAGAAGAAAGAAAGATACAAGTCAAGTGTATCGATTCAACACTCGCTCGTCCATTGATTCTGCCATCCTATAAGGAAGTATTGACAGTTGATAAAGATAATATAAAAATCGGTTTGTCAGTATCCGAGTTGCGCGGAGGGTGGAGGCCCTGATGTAAAATACTTGGTTGCCGGATTGGGTCCAACCTGTAAAATGACCCTTAGGCAATTTTTTTTTTGTTTTTGTTTTTTTTTAAATCTTTTTCTTTTTTAAGGACCTTTATCCTCTAAGATCAATATATTGATGTCTTTAAGAAGAAATCTATGAAAACCAAGAGATGGGATATTAGAGAAATACGACAATATTATCATATTATTTACTCATAACTAATGAAGGATTCAGCGCATGATAAGATACAAGAGTGTATATTTCTGTATTCAATGTATCTGCGCTTATTGAAAAAGCTTATGTAGAAACAATTAGAACTAGTAAAATACATTGGAACTGTTGTTTTTAGCAAATCTATTTTAGGTCGAACTATGTGAAATAAGTTCCAACCTTGAAAACTTTGATTAGATTTGAAAAAAATCATGTATGTAAAAATTTGATACAAGAGTGTATCTACACTTATTGAAATAAACAAAAACATGTGTAGACACACTTAGCAAAATAATATTGAAACTCTTGTTTTTAGCAAGCCTATTATAGGGTCAAATTATATGGGATAATTTCCAACCTTGAAAACTTTGGTTAAATTTGAAAAAAATTCACGTATGTCAAAATCTATTGAAAACACATTGAAATTGACCTGTTTTCACTATGTATTTGTGCTTTGTATTTAGGACAAGTTTAGCTCAGTGGATAGAGTGTCTGACTAAGAACCACAAGGTTCCTAATTCGATATCGGTCCTCACCAACTCATTATATGAGTAGCACAGGGATTTGTGCGGTAAATTAAGGAGCTGATGGTAGGTGTAGTGCTCCATCTTAGATACAAAAAAAAACAATCTCCTTGTGTAAAGAGGGTGGACTCCCTAGCTGTCTGGTTGATACCGACTTTAGGCCACCCCGATGATTTTACCTACTTATTTGTGCTTATAAAAAAAAAAGGATGTGTAAAAACTTTTAAAACTTGTAATATATTATTAGAACTATAGTTCATAGCAAGTTTATATAGGGTCGAACTATATCAGATAAGTACCAACCTTATCTTAAAAAATCCAAAAAACTTGTGTAGAAACATTTAAAACGAGTAAAATAACATTAGAACTGTAGTTTATAGGAAGTTTATATAGGGTCGAACTATATCAGATAAGTACCAACCTTATCTTAAAAAATCCAAAAAACTTGTGTAGAAACATTTAAAACGAGTAAAATAACATTAGAACTGTAGTTTATAGGAAGTTTATATAGGGTTCGACTATATCAGATAATTGCCAACCTTATTAAAAAACAAATAAACTTACATAGAAACATTTAAAACTAGTAAAATAACATTGGAACTGTTGTTTATAGCAAGCCTATATAGGGTCAAACTATAACAGATAAATGCCAACCTTGAAAATTTTGGTTAAATATGAAAAAAAAATCATGTACATCAAAATTAACCTGTTTTCATTATGTATGTATTATTGGTCATTAAAAAAAAACTTTTGTAGAAACATTTAAAACAGAAAATAAGATTTCAGCTGTTGTTCATGACAAGTTTATATTTTATTGCTCTATATCTCATAGGTTTTAAGTTTCAAACCTTTGGGAAAATTTTCAAAAATTCAATATTTTACATGGCAACACACTTGGAACATTTGACCGGGTGACAGATGATATTAGGAACATTTGTTCTCCACAAACTTTAAAAAAAAAAATTAAAAAAAGAGAGAAATAAGAAATTACAGTTATTCGCCCATTTCATTCATAAAGGAGGAGAAGAAGAAAGAGAAAAAAAAAAGGAGAGGAAAAGGAAATAAGAAGAGAAATTATAACCACACAAATAAAAACATAAGCATGTCCATTTCTGAAAATAAACTCTGATGATGAAGCTCATGTTTCGAAATCGATAAGACAAAAATAACACCTTTTTGTTTTTATTTTTCATACGCATTGTATTGGCCTTCAAAATATTAATATATTATTACATACTTAACAATGCTTCAAGCAAATTACCAATTGCTTTTATCAATATTTTACAATTTATGAAGTGCATGTCCAATGCCAAACTTTTTGCTTCATATTTGTGCTTATTAAAAAAAATGTTGTTTCTTGCAAGCCTATATAGGGTCAAAGTATATTTAATAAGTTTCAGCCTTGAAAGTTTTTTGTAAAATTTTAAAAATTCATGTACGTCAAAATCAGTCTAAAATACAGATGTGCACAGACGGTATCTTTATTTGAAGTTAAATGCATTGCAATAAAATCTTATATATATCATTTCTTGCATTTACACATACACACATACATATGAGATATGCAAATACACTCATAATATTTTATTTTTATTTCTAAACTCTGAAAGTATTTTAAAAAACTCCCGGCTCTATAATTTGTAATTACACAATACAAATTTTCGCCTCGAGAAAAAATACATAAAAAAAGAAAAGATCAAATCATATGCACCATCTGAAAGTAATTAGTTGGTACTATTGTAATGGCCAAAAGAAAAATAAATTGTGTAAGAGTTGCCTAAGTCAAATATATATATATCCGATACAGTACACTAATTAATTTCCAATTCAGTACAATAATTAATTTCCATTACAGTACACACATTCTAAAATGCCTATAACACCTTTCTCACCAATTCTTCTCCTTCCAGCCTCGACATTAATATAATTTTTTTAAAACCGGAATACATCACCCCTGATGATGGCACTTCGAAGTGCCGAAAGTACTCGGGAACTGAACTTTGGTGGACTTATCCACCAATTCCACCCAAACATTAAAAAGTTGGCCAAAAAATTAGAAAAGATAAAAAATAAAATTGTTAAATGGGAGATGTGCCTTTTGTTTAATTCTACTTATATATATATATATATATATATATATATATATATATAACGTGTCTCATAGAAGTATCAAGATCAAAGCTGTATTTACTAAGATAGAAATTAACAATGAATGGAACATTAATTTTTTTCAGAATATATAGTGTGTCATAAAATTGTTGAGTTTCAAGCTGTATTTACCAAGATAGAAATGAACAATGAATGAAACATTAATTTTTTCAGAATACAAGTCGTCAAAAAGTACAAAAAATCCTGATATTTTTTTGACACACCTTGTAAGTCAGAATTATCATGATGATCCATTTGAAGAAACCTAGGTAGATAGTCTCTGACTCATTAGGCATACTTATATATATGTATATATATATATATATATATATATATATATATATATATATAAACACTTGCTGAAGTACCCAATCAATGACCAGAGTAAAAGGATTTTAGGAACACCAGGGATTGGGAGAGGTAGGGTGAAGAGAGGGGTAAGAAAAATTAATTCTAACAATAAAAGAAGTCAAGATTTCCTTTAATATAATATTTGTTTATATTAGGGATCTATTTTTTGTTTACATTTAATATATTAGAGTATGAATTATTTTCAGAAAATTTGCTAAATAGTGGATATGTTTGAGCAAGTCGATCATATATTTAAAAAAAACTAACAAAACATGATAATTTGATCAGCAATTGTGTGTCATAGTACAATACCATGAAAACAATGAAGCACTCACTTTTAATTATGGTATTTTTCAAAACAAACTTTTCACAATCCTACACTACAGTGAGGCCTATATATTTACCAAATTTAAATTAAAGACAGTAAATAACCCATAAAGGTTGGTATGCCATTGTAATGGCAAACGATAACACAGATAGCATTTGAAAAGCTTTATTCTACTTAGAAAAATTTGTACACTTATTAAGAGTTTATATAGTCTAGTATTCCCTAGAGATTTCTCTAAAGGGAATGGTCCCACTATAGGTTAAATCAGTGGTTCTCAAATGGGGTCCATATGGACCCCTGGGACCATATAGCATTTTTTGGGACCCAGGCAAGTAAAATGTATTTAACTATAAAAATACAATAGGATTTTTAAACAACGAATATCTAGGGGGGGGGCTTTTCCACCAGAATAAAATAGGATTAAAAGGTGGTCAATAGGTAAAAAAAAAGGTTGAGAATCATTGGGTTGAATAAAAAAACCGAAGTTTATAAACAAAACTGCTTATCCATTAAGAATGAATTTATTTCAAAACTTTGTCAGCACTGAATGACATACTGAGGCTGTAAAACAAACCAAACCAAAAGGAAGGTAAAAATAAAGTAGGGGAGGTAACTCCCAATTACTTATTCCAGCCATTAAACAAGCCAAACTATTCAGTAACATTTATTTTAGCAATAATATCTTCAATGACAATTCTTGACATCAATTGATTTTTCTTCATAGGCAACATTTACTTTATTTCTTTGACTTCAAAACATCTGTCTGATTTTATTACTTGTTGTCATTTACATTACTTATTTGATCTTGCTTATATATTGATTACTTTAACTAACTTGATCTAATTGCTACCTTGACTTAGCTCAAGAACCAGTTGTCTGGTTTAACTTACTTAACAAGGGGGAATTAGGAAGTTTTATTCATAAGATGTCAAAAAGGAAGACCATTAAAGATCATATGAAAATTCTGATCTCTCTGATAAAATAAAATGGGGATTTTCAAAAGCTGTAGGTGTGTCAGTTTTATTTTATGGATACACCACTCATGTTACATTCTAAATATGTTAGCCTATTTATTTTGTATTGGATATCAAGTATTCCTAATATAAATGATTTGAACACAATTCTATGGTTTTATGGAGGCACGTGGCTTAATGGTTGGAGTCATAGAAAATGGACTTGTCGACCCGAGTTCAAATCCTAGACAAAGCTGTTTGCATTTCATATAGCACCAATACCCTTGGGAAAGGTATTGAAGATTTTTCACCAGCTTCTCTTCGACGTCCACACCTGGGATTGAACCAGGACCTTTAGATTGCAAACTCGCTTTTGTGTGTTGTTTTCACCCTCCTCCTTCCATCTGCTAATCGTCTGTCTGTCCGTCCGTCCATTTTCTCTTTCTCTTTCCTCCTTCCACCCAAACGCTCTGTCACTGAAGAGATATACGATTTAGTCATTCAGGCAAAAATGGGTCGCTTTTATTGCCAAACTGACTACCCATAATGCATTGCAACTTTTATAGAAAGTCCACTCTGCCCTCTCCAACTTCTTGACACTTCTTACTCAGAGTGGATACAGTGGCGTACCGCTCCAAATACATTACTTCTCCTTCTACCATGGCTCATTTTGCAGGCCAGGCACCAAGGATGCTTTGAGTCAGGTAAGTTCGACCCTTCACTACCGGTATGAATCCATATATTCTCCCTTCAGCTAAGAGTGAAATAGCAGGGCAGACTGGGCTCTTTAGCCTTGGGTAGGTAAGCAGTCTCAGAGAAGGACAACTCTGAATTTGAAAATCCTGAGATCAGTCGTTGATTGGGTTTGTAGCATTCCTTGTGCTCCAATTCGTTCCTATTGACTCTACCAAAAAGTGCTGATGGTCCAACACAAGCCTTCACCACTATAAACAAAACACTGTAAGGGTTTTTCATTGAATGAAACCTCATGCATCAAGATCAACGGGGGGGTCCATTTTACCATTACTATGGTTTTAAGTATTACTATCTAATTTTAATAATTATATGGCTTGCAGTAATTATTTCTATTAAATAATAATTATTTGTTTGCACAGTTATATGATTTCATGTAATGATAATACTTAGTTAAGAATCATGCCTATAAGTAAGTAAAAGTAAGTAAAGTCGTCGGGGCGGCCTAAAGTCGGTATCAGCCAGTCAGCGAGGGAGTCTATCCCCTTTTCAATAGCGCTAGACCAAGGAGATTGTTTTTGGCATCTGAGGTGGAGCACCACACCTTCCATCAGCTCCTTACTTTACCGCACAGATCCCTGTGCTACTCATATGCTGAGTTGGTGGGGACCGGTATCGAACTAGGAACCTTGTGGTTTCTAGCCGAACTATTCTTAATACAAATAATTTACAGTTATATGGCACCAAGTATTCTTATCGAATACAAATAATTTTTAGGTAGATATAAGCTAGATGGGAACTACATATATAATGATGCTGCATCCTATTCTGAACAAATCCTGGAAGCATCACCCCACAAAAAGTAGTTGTATGACCATTTACCTCCCATCTCACAAACCATCCAAGTAAGATGAACAAGAAATGTGAGGCACTGCTAGAGAAGATAGAACATTCTCCTGTGGACACTTACACATGATCACACTAGTATTGGCTGACCAGCAAAAACTTACATTCATCAGCTCTGTGCAGACACTGGGTGCCATGTAGAGAACTTGCCAAGAGTGATGATGAAAAGGAATGGATTGTGAGTGAGAATCATGGGAATCCATGTTGTCAGCATGTCTTGTTGATGATGAAAGAAGACCAGTAGAATACTAGAAATGTTGGTAATCTGAACATTAGCAACATAAATGAAAGTAACCTCCCCTTGTTCATTTCACTTTGAGGAAGCCATATGTTTTGGTCGGCCATTTTCATTTCACCATTAATCAATACAACTGCATGTTTTAACATAGAAATATCATAAAATGTGTTCTTAATAACAATTAAGTTCATTTCAAATAATGCACAAGCACAATTAAGAACACATTTTATGATATTTTTGTGTTAAAACATTCAGTTGTATTGATTTGAAAAAATTTGTATTTTCAGTGTGGATTTACGGGGAAATGAAAACCGCTGAACAAAACATATGGCTTCCTCAAAGCGAAATAAACAAGGGGAGGTTACTATATAAACGAATGAAGCTAATGTTCAGATTACTGAAAAGTTTTTGCTGGTCACCAGTTATATTTTAGATTAATAGTATCGTTACTGGCACTAATCTTGTTTTTCCTATCTTCCCACCGTCCTTTTAGCAAGGGTTGTAGAATACATTGACTGCACTGCTGCAGAGGGGTAAAATCCCCTCAATGAGACCACCTGTTGGCCATTGGTAGCAACCTGTGATGCTTAAGGACAGAAACCTGGTTGCTGAGCAGTCCATAACATGCAACTCCACTTTAACCATTATTTGGACTTGACAGGTGGTCAGAGAGGCCCTCTCCAATCAAGCAACTGGGCACGTCAAGCCCAAGCACCTAAACAATTTCCCCAACATATTGCCTTTAAGGAAAATCCCTATCTTTTTCCATTATATATCTGCTAGAAGGTGGTGCCTGAGGGTCTTAGTATCCTGGGTATGACGTTAAACTGCATCAAATAATGAAGTTCAAGTTTTGGAGCTCTGAGGGGTGTGGAGTACCCCGTCATTGTCATTAGTCCCAGATTCACTTTGACCCTGAGAGGTAGTACTTTTTAGAGTGCCATCTATGGGTTAAATAGAAAAAATGATTTCTCTGAATGTTTGAGATGAGTCTTGAAGATTAGTATTATCTGCATTATTCGGACTATTGTCCCCATCTTCATTTTAACTTGTACAACTTTTCGGCCGATATGCCCTCCGGCCTTCTTCAGGTATTTCTTGTCGGACTCGGGAACCTTCTCAGGCTCGGGAACCATCACAGCTCCCAAATACGACAAGAAAGTTCCCGAGTTCGAAAAGAAGGTTCCCGAGCCCAAGAATGTTCCCAATTCCGACAAGAAATACCTGAAGAAGGCTGGAGAGCATATCGGCCGAAACGTTGTACAAGTAACAATGAAGATGGGGACAATAGTCCGAATAACGCTGATAATACTAGAAAAAATGAGTTTTAAAAAATGTGTTTTAAAAAAATTGAGTATAAATACATTTTGAATACCTATCAAGAATGAATAAAACAAAACATCTTCAGCACAAAATAACCCAACAAAGGTTGACATGCTGTAAAATCCAACCAACCACCAGCCAACCAAGCTATCTTCCTAATGATTAACCAGAACTCTTGTCAGTTTCAATGGGAGTGGCACACAGGAAATGAAAAGGCTGACCGCATCAGTCTCGGTCTTCAAAATCCATTAAGCAATAAAGTCTCTGTCTTGGGAAAAAAAAAGAAAGTTGTCTCATTGTTAAAGGACTAACTGCTCTCAATACATTACCAATATTTGTAGATGAAGCCAAGGTGAAAAGAACTGATCAGAAAGTCAGAGATCATTTCCAGGTAGTAATTACATTGTAAACAGAACCCCCACCTCTGATATCAATATTTTTCAAAATTTACAAATTGCAGTCGAAGTAGGTCTTTTGAAAAACAAAAAACAAAAAACAAAAATATTTTCCTGACCTTCCAGTTGGCCAGATAAACACAAGGTATCTTATATAGGGCATCCAGTGAGGCTCAAACTTATCAGAAATAGATCTGGTAATACATTACCATTATTCATAGATGAAGCCAAGGTGAAAATAACTGGTCAGAAAGTCAGAGATCATTTCCAGGTAGTAATTACATTGTAAACAGAACCCTCACTTCTAAAATCAATATTTTTGAAATTGACCAATTGCAGTAGAGGTAGGTCATTTGAAAAAAAAAAAATTGGGGGGGGGGCCTACTATTGTAGATAAAGACAAGCTATTCTTATGGAACATTCAACAAAGAACAAACTTACTTTTCATTAGTAATGGATCTGTGAAACTAATAATGGGACATTTTTTGAATGCTAAACATTTTTTGAATGCTAAACATTTTTTTGAATGCTAAACATTTTTTGAATGCTAAACATTTTTTTGAATGCTAAACATTTTTTGAATGCTAAACATTTTTTTGAATGCTAAACATTTTTTGAATGCTAAACATTTAAAAAATATTTCCGAAAAATAATTTTCCTGATCTTTTTAGAGTGTAACCAGCTATCTTTATATTTGTAGCATAAGAATGTCTAAACGAGGGCTTCTCAAACTATATAACCAATGCACCTCTCCTTGTCACTAAATTTAATTTCCATTCACCTTTTCCCAAATAAATTAACTGAATATCAAATTATAAAACATATCTAATTTACTTGTGTTTAATACAATTTACAATAAAAAAAAAGTTTTGGTAGAGTCCAAGTAGTGCAGCCATACAGTAGTACTAGCAGGTCTTGAAATATAACCATGACACACCAAGAATGGTATTAAACATATGAAATGACCATATATATGTAGCTTTACATGGAAGCCTATTGTGTAATGGTTATCATTGTAGGAAACGGACTCAGCGACCAGAGTTCAAATCCTGAACAAGGCAGTTTGCATTTCATATAGCGCTAATACCCTTGGGAAAGGTATTAATCCAATTATTCTCCCTCCAGCTATTGGTAAATTGTAGAGTATATGGGCTTTAACCTTGGTTAAGCAACCAGTCAAGAAGAAGAAAAACTGTGAATTCAAACTTGTTAAACTCCACTTAAGAAATTTACCTAGTGTCATATCTTACACATGCAGATATATATATATATATATATATATAATATATATATATATATAGTATCCAATTGCCGCTTTAACTTTTCCATTGCAGTGGCATCAGTAAATAATCCAAAAGTGCTCAATATATTAAAAACAAAGAGCAATAATAATAGACCCTTAATTTTTCCTCCAATATTATTATATATATTTATTATATTTTTTTGCTTGAAGGCAATTACAATGCATGTATCACATAAAATTCGATACTATATAGAAAATAAACTTGACAAGTGTAATCCCAGCAAAGGATCGCTCAGTGTGTAGAACATCGTACAGACTGTTTCAAATTTATCAAGTCTCATCAGCGATGTATACTAACGACTTCCCTCTGACAGAAATCGAAACCGGGACCTCAGCAGGCATAGTCAAAGATCATATTGCCTCGGCCACAGTACACAGCGAACAAACCCTGCAAAATTAACCCTGTCAAATGATACTTACACACCTCTACCATAATAGGTAAGGGGACGTTGAGTGAATAATAACAACAAAGCAGGCCTTATGCTCTTCGGCGAAGTGAATAAGATTTTTAGATGTTTGTTTTTTTAGAAGCATTGTTGAATAAAGTATATATTATATTTTTTTGCTTGAAGGCAATTACAATGCATGTATCGCATAAAATTCGATACTTTTTTTTTTTTTTTTTAGAGAAAATGAACTTGACAAGTATAATCCCGGCAAAGGATCGCTCTGTGTGTAGAACATCATACAGACTGTTTTGACTTTATTAATGCTTCTAAAAAAAACAAACATTCAAAAATCTTATTTATTTTATATATATATATATATATATATATATATATATATCTGTCACTCTCATTTTTCAGTGGTATTTCAGAATAAGCGGTCTCCATCTCTTATTTATTTATGTTTTTTTTTCAAATTATCTTTTTTAAATAATTTTTATAAATTTCAAGAGTTGGGAGTGGGGGTTTGATTCACCGCAATGTGCATTCATGTTAAAACGAACCTTGGCTTTGTAAATGATGTCTACGATCATTATTTAGATTTCCCTCCCTCAATATAAAATGACGCCTTTCATTTTTTTTTTTTTTCAAAACATCCTATAAATGTCTGTTTTGAACAATGGTAGACAGAACTTTCTTGAAGAATTCAATAGAAATATGTCTCAGAATAGTAAATTAAAATACTGACCTGGACATTGCAATAAAAAAGAATTCTAAAATGAATTTAACATTGCAACACCTCTGTAACTAAAAATAAAATGGAATATAAGAGCTGTACTTATTTTTGGACTGCTTCATATTCATATTTATGATTCCACTATTTCAGTACTCTAGAGTTTGTTGATAAATAATAGCTAATAATATTTTTCTGAATTTTTGAGATATAAGCTTGATAATTAGTATCATTTGGATTATTCAGACTATTGTCTTCATCTTCATTGTCATCTGTACAACGTTTCAGCCAATATACCCTCTGGCATTCTTCAGGTATTTCTTTTTGGACTCAGGAAGCTTCTTTTCAAACTCAGGAACCTTCTTGTCGTAATTGAGAGCCATCATGGAACTTTGAAACCAACACATTATTCAGTCCACAGGGGTATCCTGTTCTCATTCTGCTAACCATAGCTTGGATACAGGTATTAAGCTGTGTTAATTATTATCCATGTTACTGCTGCCTCTGACCAGGATTGAACCTTTAGTCTAGAGATAGCTAATAATGTTTTGATTTCATGATATTCCATTTGCAATATCTTAGTAAACGTATGGACTGCTATTCACAGGTTATTGACTATATAGAAATCTAATCACTCTGATATGATAAAGAAAAGAAATTCTTCCAAGCTGTAGCTATGTTAGTGCTACTGTATGGTTACAACTCTGGGACTTTAACAAAATGCTTAGAGAAACAATTAGATGGGAACTACACAAGGATACAGTTTTGAACAAGTCCCGGAGGCAGCACCCGACAAAATAGCAGTTGTATGGCCACTTACCTCATATCTCACAAACAATCCAAGTAAAATAAGCAAGATCCATTAAACTCTGCATAAGAAATTGACCTTATATCCAATGCAGAGGAGTTTGTATATATATATATATATATATATATATTATATATAATGTAAACAAATATGGCTATTTTCAGCCAACAATATTTGGGAGAATATGTGCTTAATTGAAGTCAAACCTAATTTTTTTGAAAGTTAATTCATTAATGATTAAATCCCGCCTAATTAATCATTAATGAATTAACTTAAAAAAAAATTAGGTTTGACTTCAATTAAGCACATATTCTCCCAAATATATATATATATATATATATATATATATATATATATATTTTTAAGTTAAGGTCGTGTGGACACAGAGTCAATGGCACCTGGTTTCTGACAGTTTCTCACCTATGCAAACTTCAGATCAAGTCTTAGTTGGTTGATTGATAGATTGTAACGGCATATCAAGCTGTCATGCCTAACAGTTAGAAAGTAATATATGTTGTGTATTTATATTTGTACTTTTGTAGTAATTGGTTTTAACAATATATTAGCACCATTGGGGATCATGTTGTATGGTATTAAAATTGCATAGGTGAGAAAATGTTAGTAACCAGGCACCATTGACTATGTCCACACAACCTTAACTTAAATATAAATGCTCTATCAATGATATTGAGCACTGTTCACTTATAAATATATCATCTATATATATATCTTGTTAGGGAGTCCATGTATGCTTCTTTATAGCTATATGTGATGGATATAAGGAAAGTTTTTGGGTTGTATTGGAAGCATGGAAGAATATAAGATAAAGAATTTAAAACCTAAATCCAAAGTGATGAATATTGTGTTGTTTTTAACATTCTTTATTTAACCTAATATTTTTGTTAGCCTTTACTCTTTGTTAACAAAAGCTTTTGACCAAGTGTGTGGCCATTGGAAATATATAGATCAAGAAGAGTGTGAAGAAGATTCTCCAGAAACTAAATAGCATCAATGGAAATCAGGTATTAAGTCATAAAGTGTGTGGAGGACAAAATGGAGACATAGTGTACATTTCAAGAAGGAGATGTTTAGGAAAAATCATCATAAATAGCTACAGACCAAAAAGACAACAAGACAATACTTAGCAATAATAATAATAATAATAATAATAATAATAATAATAATAAACGTACAGACTGGGCCCTTAAGCCTTGGGTAGGTAACCAGTCTAGGAGAGGGATAACTCTGAATTCAAAATTCCTGAGGTCGGTCGTTGATTGGGTTTGTGGCAACCCTTGATGCACCAATTCTTTCCTCTCGACTGTGCCAAAAAGTGTGGATGGTCCAACACAAGCCTTCACCACTATAAACAAATCACTGTGTGTTCATTGTGTGTATGAACCCTCATACGTCAAAAATCGACGGAAGAGTCCATTAATTAAAATGTACACACACATTTATAACAAATCCTACTACCACTTCCCTCTATTACATCCACAACAAAAGATTAAGACAAATATTTGAAGTCTGAGCCATAAGCAACACACAAAATGTTAATTGGAGATCCAGTTTTCTTGATATTTCCCCATACCCAATAATCGCCTTCACAAACAGCTATAGACCAAAAAGACAGCAAGACAATACTTAAATATATAATAATAATAATAATAATAATAAACATATACACACATACACACTCATAACAATTCCTACTACCATTTACCATTTGTACATGACTTATGTTCATGTCTTTCAAAAACAAAAGCGACATCTCAACCATCGATGGCAAACTCCTAAACTCTGTAGAGCAATTTAGATACTTAGGCAGTAACATCTCCTCCACAGAAAACGACGTTAATGCACGCATAGGAAAAGCATGGGCCGCTATAAATAAATTATCGATCATATGGAGGTCCAATCTCACAGACAAGTTAAAGAGACAGTTCTTCCAGGCCATTGTCGTGTCAGTACTGCTGTATGGCTCACCACCTGGACCCTAACTAAGCGACTAGAGAATAAACTAGATGGGAGCTGCACAAGAATGCTACGGGTGATCATGAACAAGACATGGAAACAGCACCCTACGAGAAAACAGCTGTACGGCCACCTACCACATATCACCCAAACCATCCGAGTGAGACGGACAAGACACGCGGGACACTGCTGGAGAAGCAAGGACGAACTCATAAGCGACGTCCTCCTGTGGAAGCCAGCACATAGACAAGCCAGCGTGGGCGACCAGCAAAAACGTACGTTGATCAGCTCTGTGCAGATGCAGGATGCTGCATAGAGGACCTCCCGAGAATGATGAGTGATAGGGACGGATGGAGAGAGATTGTCATAGATATCCGCGCTGAAAGCGCGACATGATGATGATGATGATGATGACATGACTTACTACATCTTCACCCCGTGCATATGACCCACCTACAACTTAAAAAGTAAAAAAGTGGCAAAAAGAATGTTCTTTAGTGTTGAAAGTGTTAATATTTTTGTTGGAAGGGAAATCAATTTGATGGTTATTAGAATAAGGTTATAAAAATCTGAATGATGGTTGCAAAAATAAAAAAGTAATCTAGTTGATTATTGTTTTAATAATAAGAGTCTTGATGAATTCTTGTAATAAATCCTATTCGCAATATCGTGAGTTATATAAATAGCTAAGTGAAAAAAAAAAAAATATCAAAAAATAAAGAAGAGAAAATAATGTCATCTCAGAAAATTCCATCTAGAATTTTTCTTTTTGTCTTTCTTTCTACCATTCCAGGAAGCAACATCACCCACTCATAATTTTTGGCTTCTTTAGAATTTTTATTTTTATTTTTTTTCCTTTTTTTATTTTTTGAATTATTCCATACATTTTTGTCAGACTTGAAACCAATATTTTATCAAGGTACTTAAAGAAAATAAAAATGGCTGTCACTGATAGGAGACTCTACAAGAAACTGATTGGACGCAGACAATATCGCAATTTAGAGTGTCACAGAAAAAAAAACTGTACTTTTGATTATATTCGGAAAGTTTTTTGGTGCTTTTTTGGCGCTTTGTCTTTTTAATCAGTCTACCAAACTTTATTCTGTACATTGTTTCTTTGAATTACATCAAATCATGTTTTAAAACATTATAGGTAAATACAAGATTATATATTTATACTAGCAGAGGTAAAATGAGGATTTTAGGAATACCAAAGAGTGAGAGAGAAAGAGGGAAAAGATAAGTAAAAGAGGGGGTACATATTTATCAAATCAGATTTCAAAACCTCAGAAAATAAAAATTATATATTTGTACAAGCAGAGGTAAAAAAAAAAAAGGATTTTAGGAACACTTAGGAGTGAGAGAGAAAGGTGAAAAGAGGTAAGTAAAAGATTATATACTTATACTAACAGAAGTACACAAAGAGGTTAAATCGAACTTAATGGACCTAAATTCCACCATCGTATGTCACCCGCCAAAAGAAAAAAAGAAAAAAAACAAATCAGAGAATTAAACGAATTTAATTAAATTTTTCAGTGTTGATATACTAATGAATAAAAGATATAATGCACCAGTTATTTTATTTTAAAACTTTTACATTTTTCAGGTCAGTTAACTTTGAACCACGTATCTTTGAGGCATAACACAGATTCTCAAGATACATGGTTCAAAGTTAACTGACCTAAAAAAATGTAAAAGTTTTTAAATAAAATAACTGGTGCATTATATCTTTTATTCATTTATATCGACACTGAAAATTTCATTAAATTCAGTTAATTCTCTGATTTTTTTTTTTTTTTTTTTTTTTTTTCTTTTGACATACGATGGTGGAATTTAGGTCCGTTAAGTTCAATTAAAAGAATTGCCTGATTTTTTGTCTTTTGGCAGGGTAACAAACGATGTGAATTTAGGTCTGTTAAGTTCGATTTAACCCAAAAAGATTTTAAGAACCCCCGAGGAGTGAGAGAGAAAGAGAAGAAGAGAGGGTGTATGTATTTACCAACCATCCCCCACATACAAGCAGGATGCACACAAGGTCCATTTTTCAATCAGAGTTTAACAGGTTCGAATTCAGAGTTTTCCTGCTAGACCTTTGCGAGGAATTCTCTTGAATTTCTGGCTACCCACGAGTATTACAAAAATATCATTGTTATTAAATATAATTTTTAATCAATTGAATTCATGGTGAATCGCATGAGAGCTACAGAGTGTTACCTTAATTTCAAGCTTATGCAATGCCCAACATATAATATAATTTAATATATTGCATTTCACTTAGTGCTAATACCCTTGGGAAAGGTATGAATCCTACTCTCCCTCCATCTATGGATAAATAGTAGGGTAGACTGGGCTCTTTAACCTTGGTTAGGCAACCGGTAGGAGAAGGAAAACTTTGAATTCAAAACTGTTGAATTCCGCTTAAGAAATTGATCTTGTGTCACATCCTGCTCATGCGGAGGGTTGGTAAATATATATAATATAGTTTAATGATCCTAGCTCTTTTGAAAATTCAGTACTGTTAGTCGGGTTCAACCTTAAAATTCTTATGTATTTACCCAACCCCTCTACACAAATAGGATGTGACACAATTTCAGGTTTTTAAGCAAAATTTAACAGGTTAGAATTTGGAGTTTTCCTTCTCCTAGACCAGTTGTCATACCAAGGTTAAAGGGCCCAGTCTGTCCATAGCTGGGAAGAGAATAGTTAAATACATACTTTCCCAAGGTTATTAGGAATATGTAAAATGTAAACAGTCTTGTACAGGATTTGGAACTCGGGTCACTGAGCTGATTTCCTTTGACAATAACCATTACACCACAAGTGCCTTCTTTATATTCTAAATAATTTTTTTTTTATCTTTAAATTTTTTGGAACAATGTTTATTTTTAAATAAGCTTTTTAAAATTTTTAAATAACTTTTTTAGAACATCAATGTTTTTGTTTTGAATTCAAATTTATATTTTAAGTAAATAGAATGTTATATATTTATTCTAGAAGAAGTACTCAGTCCATGACTAGACTAAAAAGATTTTAGGAATACCAAGAAGTCAGAGAAAAAAATAGAGCGAAATGGGTCAGATGAAAATAAATTAGCAATTTTTGTATAAAATTTAAAAAAAAACAAAACAAAACACTAATTCATTTATTACAAAGTTCGTTTATTTTTGGAATTTTTTTTTTGTTTACACCTAAAATATCATTTAAAAAATATAGCCCTAAACTCAGGTATTTTGAAATAATTTTATTTAAAACTTTTTTTGTACACATAACTAAAATTTCAATTTAGTTTTTATTTAAACTGCTTATGTATAATATCCCTCTCTCTCTCTGTCTTCTCTCTCTCTCTATATTATATATATCTAGAGAGAGAGAACTATATATATATATATATATATACTTGCATACACATATATATAAAAAATGTATATATATAATATATATATATATATAATATATATATATATATATATATATATATATTTAGGGTTAGTTTAGCTCAGTTGGTAGAGTGTTCGGCTAGGAATCTCAAGGTTTTTGGTTCGATACAGGCCCTAGCCAACTCAGCGTATGAGTAGCACAAGGATCTCTGTGGTAAAGTGAGGAGTTGATGGTAGGTATGGCGCTCCACCTCCGGTGCTAAAATAATCTCCTTTGTCTAGCGCTAGTGAAAAGGAGATAGACTCCCTCGCTGTCTGGCTGATACCAACATTAGGCCACCCTGACAACTTTACTTTTATATATATGTATAAATGTAATATATATATATATATATATATATATATATATATATATATAATGTGTCTATAAAATATATATGTATATATTTAAAATTTGAGTATATAAAAATATTATATATATATATATATATATATATATATATAGAGTCACCCTAGTATATTCACATTCGCCTAATATTCTTGGGAAAGGTATGAACCACCTCCCCTCAACTATGAGTTAAATAGTACCACTGCTGTTTTTCTACAAGGATGGCTTTGGTATTAAATAACAAATAAAACAAAACCATGTAGATATAAATATTATCACTTCATAGTTCAACCACTAAAACTATCTCTCTCTCTCTCTCTCTCTCTCTCTCTCTCTCTCTCTCTCTCTCTCTCTATATATATATATATATATATATATATATATATATATGTCTCGAATCATATATATTTGAATCAGTCAACTCCTGCTGACACTAATGTTGTCGCAGTAATTTTGGCCTTGTCTTTGCACTTTGTGTGTGTAAGGAAAGATTACGGACAGGCATGTAGTGGGTGAGGTATAGATGGCTGGAGCATGTGTATGTGTTGTCATGGTAACCGTATTCATTTGTAGTGGCTAACACAGAATGGCTGCACAACTGGTCGCAGCTGCTTATTATTATTTGTGGTTGTAATGGACTTCCTTGTCACCACTTGGCGTTTTCAGTCGACACATTCTCTAATCAGTTTTTCTCATCTGTTATGTTTAAAGGGAAATCAAAACAAATATCGTACATGGTGGGGAAAAAAAATAAATTGGGGTTTATAGTTCATCAAATGTCCATAGGGTTAAAGCTTTCATTTTTTTTCTCGATTTTTAACAAAACTTTCAGGAATTATTCTGTCTTACATTTTAATTCTCATATACCTTATATATATATATATGTGTATGTGTGTATGTGTGCGTTTATATATGAGTGTGCGTGAGTGTATGTATGTGTATGTGTGTATGTGTGCGTTTATATATGAGTGTGCGTGAGTGTATGTATATATATGTGTGTATGTGTGCGTTTATATATGAGTGTAGTGTATGTATATATATATGTGTGTGTGTAGGTATATATATGTATATATGTAAATGTATGTACGTATATACATATATAATATATATATTATATATAATAGTATAAGTATCTATATGTGTGTATGCATGTATATGTATACATATGTATGTGTATGCATGTATATGTATGTACATACATGTGTATGCATGCATGTATATGTATGTACATACATATGCGTGTGTATGCATGTATATGTATGTACATACATATGCATGTATATGTATGTACATACATATGTGTACATGTGTTGTATCTATATATATATGTGTATATATTATGCATGTATATATATATGTATATGTATGTACATGCATATGCGTGTATGTATGTATATATATGTATATATCTGTGTATCTGTATATATGTATATGTATATACTTATATATGCATGTAAAATTTATGTACGTATGTTGTAAAGATCTGTAAAGATTATGCTATTGCTATATATGTATGTATTTGTATGTTTATGTATATGTGTTTGCGTGTTAATATATACATGTGTGTGTTTATATATGTATATATATATATATATATATATATGTGTGTATATACATATATTTATATACCTGAAGTGGTAGTAACTGTTATGGCCCCATCTATGGCTTGATTAATAAAAAAAATGAATTTTGAAAAATACATTTTTTTTAAAATTCACATGTTGCAAATACCTTTGTATTTTAGAGTTTGAATAAAAAGTTTTCCTGGTTTGAATTCAATGCTTTCCTTCTCTCAGACTGGTTGCCATACCAGGGCTAAAGTGCCCAGTCTGCCCTTTTTACAAAAACACAACCCCTCTACCATGGATGGGATGCAACAGAAGGTCAATTTAGAGCTTTCCTTTCTAGACCAGTTGCCATAAAGAAACCGACTGAGGAGAGAAGAGATGGAGCCATGGCTTTCCCAAAGGTTTTAGCCCAAATTGAAATACAAACAGCCTCATCCAGGATTTGAACTCTGGTCACCAATTCCATAACTATTAAGCTACTTGAATATTACCTTCTATCTACTGTTGTGTCACTCATCTTCTAAATAAACTAAGTGTTAGTATTATGTGCATTATTCAGACTATTGTCCTCATCTTCATTATTATCTGTACAATGTTTCGGTCAATGTGCCCTCTGGCCATCTTCAGGTATTTCTTGTCGGACTCGGGACTAAATAGTCTGAATAATACAAATAATACTAATTATCAAGCCTCATCTAAAAAATTCAGAGAAATTAAATGTTACTTGTCTATCCTCATAGGGCTTAAAATGATTTATGGTCAACCTTTTTGTTCATGAAATATTGTTTACCTACAATCATGCTTGTGGCACATGGTGGTGTAATGGTTACCATTGTAGAAAATGGACACAGCGAGACGAGTTCAAATTCTAGACAAGGCTGTTTGCATTTCACATTGTGCTAATATCCTTGGGAAATGTATGAATCCAATATTCTCCCTCCAGATATACGTAATTAGTAGGGTGGGCTGGGCTTTTTTAATTGTTAGGCAACCAGTCTAGAAGAAGGAAAACTCTGAATTTAAACCTATTAAACTCTGCTTAAGAAATTGACCTTGTGTCAGATGTACAGGGGTTGGTAAAGGTAAATATATACAATAATACTTGTGTAAGGTTCAAATAATTGTATTCTGTAATTAATTTTTACACATATGGGCTTCCATATTAGATGGACTATTAAACTGAGTCTGTGACCTATCCAATCCTCTATAGGGATGTAATCAGATATTGACTTTATACAAGAGATTTTTTTTTCATGGACAATAATTTAAACACTTGGTCAGGTTGTAAAAATCATAGCCAGAAGATGGAGGCATGTTGTGTAATGGTTAGAGTCATACGAAATGGACTTGTTGACCCGAGTTCAAATCCTGGATGACGGCACAGTTCATATAGTGCTAATACCCTTGGGAAAGGTATGAATCCAACTATTCTCCCTCTAGCTATGGGTAAATAGTAGCACAGACTGGGCTCTTTAACCTTGGTTAGGCAACCAGTCTAGGAGAAGGAACACTCTGAATTCAAATCTCTTAAATCTCCATCACTACGAGAATTGGCTCAGACCTATTTAGTGATCTATTTTATTTTAATTTTAATTTTATTCCTGCTTTACACTACGGATGACTTTAATGGTTTTGAAGGTACTTGACCTTGAGACATTGTAATAAATAGGCTTTCTTTTGGACACAGCCAAGGATGTAGCCAGACAGATGCTAAAACCGCGACTAAGACCACGGAGTCTACCATTCCCTAGGCTTGAACCTGGCTTGCTAGACCAGACTCGCAGAATGATGTAACTAAGTTCAGCGAGAGTAACGGCCGAGTTTAGTAAAAACTAATCCAGCTGTTTCAGTGTCTTTACCAAATCAGCCATGACATCTTCCCTGTTTTAGCAGAGGAAGTAATAGAAACAGTAGCAGCTGTTTGTGTCAGAGTCAAGGTAGCAGTTGAAGCCGTAGCCATAACAATATCCAAGTCAGTAAAGCCTGATTTTATCAGGAGAGAGAAAAGAGATAGAGGGAGGGAATGGCAGCTGCAAGGTGAATAAATAAGTGGAGATCCTGTCTTTTGTCATATGGAAGAATCTTTTTGTTCTTTACTCTAAGCCAAATCAAACATGAAAAGAAAGGTTGGTTAGTTATTTTATCTAATGGCATATCAATCCTTCTGGACTATTTAATGCCAAATCCTTTTCTTTCTTTTATATATGATTTGTAAACAAATAGTTTGTAGATTAATATTTTTGTATGTTTCGGTTGGTTGGTTGGTTGGATTTTACGGCATGTCAACCATTGGGTTATTTTATGCTCAATATATTTTGTTTTATGCATTCTTGTTGGGTATTCAATATTTTTTAACTCAATTTTTTTAAAACACATTCTCTTAAGACTCTTTTTAATCTAATTAATTGGTACCCTAACAGATACTACCACTCCAGGTCAGAGTGAACCTGGGAGTAATGGAAATGAAAGGATACTCCACACTCCCCAGAGCTCCAAAATTGTTGCATTAGATGCAGTTTAATATTATACCCAGGACACTGGTTTGTTTTTATAAACTGGTACAAATAATTTACATTAATTGATGTGTATCAATATATTAATAGAAATGTTAGATTTATCATTAATTTCATGTGTATCAATAAACTGGTAGATATAATTTTCATTAACTTGCCAGTAGATCTATTTGACCCATAGGTCAGAGTCTAACAGGTACTATCACTACCGGTGAGAGTGAACCTGGGAGTAATGGCAATGAAGGGGTACTCCACACTCCCAAGAGTTCCAGAATAGAAATCTCTCTTCTAGATGCAGTTTTCGCAACATACCCAGGACACTTAATTGGTATAGATAATTTTTATGTTATATTTTTCATTAACTTTATGTGTATCCTTAATTATATGAAATAACTTTATATATATATTAAATAAACAGGTGGTTGACTCTCACTCAACCTGAATCATAAAAAGGGTTTGCCGTAAGAGCAATTTGAAGAATATGGTTGGAAAGTCATATAGATGCTAGGGCTTGACATGACCAGCTGATTGATTAGATCAGGTCTTTCTGACAAACAGTCAAGCCAAAATAACAGCTAAAGTAGCATGTCAGGAGACCATGGACTGTTCAGCCACCATGATCCTGTCCTCAGGAATTATGGGTATGGGTTGCCATCTAAGGATAACAGGTGGCCCCATTGGAGGTATCTTACCTCAATATAATTCCTGTTGACAAGGCAAATGAAGAGAAACCGTTCTTTCCTCTTTATACCATTTTTTGATGTGATACTGATCCTTACTGAGTGCTCCGTGCTTATAACCTTGTGCCAGTCTAAGCTAATGCTAGTAAACACCTATAACTGAAAAAGTTATTTTTTTCTTTTATGTATTTATCCAAACCCACCACTACCAGCAAGATTTGACACAAGGCAAATTTTTAATAGAGTACTGCTGAGTTTTCCTTCTCCTAGACTGGTTACCTTACCAAGGCTAAAAAATGCAATCTGATTGCATATAGCTAACGCAGGGGAAATGTATACTACCCCTGAAGACACTTCTTATTTCTTTGCATTATGTATATAAGTAACCAGGTTAGTTGGAGTTAGGAATAATTCTAAGCAGGGCCTTTTTTAATGTTGAAAGATTAAGATCAGTATGTTACATGTTGAGAGCTCAATGTACAGTAATTTAAGAATTATATACAGAACAATATATTTAGCAAAGAAAAGGTAGTATATACAGAGAAAACCGAAGTGTCTATTTCAGAATTTTGACTACATGAACAAATCTTGGCTTTTTCTGAACATTTTAGTAGGATTCAAAGTCTGATGAAGCCAATTAGCATTAATGGAAATAAATTTATTACTGTTAATATGACCTGTAATTAAGCCTTTTCTTTGCTATATATATATATATATATATATATACACACCACCACACACACACACATATATGTAAGTTGAAAAATGGAAGTGAATCCGACAATATCTAAATATTAAAATATCGAATATCTTGCTGTTTCTCTGTAAACTTAATTATTTTTCTATTTTTTCTATTATTATCATTTTATTTTGTATTTAAAATAATAATAAATAGAATACAATGTGTACAAGGACAATCTCTTGGTCGAAACATGTGTCAGCACTCCAATAAACAATTTTTATCCATTCAACATTTCTTTATTTATTTATTTTTTCACGTGTACACACACACACACACTATATAAATATATATATTTATATATATTATATATAGTGAGTAAACGAAGGGAAAACCCTTAAATTTACTTCATGTAATAATTTTTTTCAACTGCAAATTGCATCATCATCAGACCAAACAAAAACATGTTTGTTACTGAATTTATTCTGATTGATTTTAATGGTATATCAATTTGTATAAGATTATTTCATGCCTCGAGCTTAAGGAATCGCATTCATCCCATACCATACAATAATGTATTTTCACAATCATTTTAAACTGTAATCATTTTATTTTTAGTTGCAGTATCACTGTTTTAAGAGCCAATATATTAATGTAGTTCAAAATTATTTGGCTAAGTTTTTTTGAATATTTTTTATGTGAAACATGGCTGCTGGCTGGCTGGTTGGTTTTATGGCATAACACGACTTTGTTATATTTGAATGTTTTTAAGTGCGTTTATACAACTTTTACACAAATATAAAATTCCAAAAAGGGAAAAGAATCAAGTAAAGTCA
>CM042148.1:92337801-92342801 GCA_023376005.1 Doryteuthis pealeii | reverse complement strand
TGAATTAAAGTTTCAACCAAATCTATAGCCAAGGCTTAGCCCAAGGAATAAACAAAAAGATCCGGTTGTATTCACTCGTCTTTGGCTCTGTTGTTCAACGAGCCCCCATGGAGTTTCTATGCTACAGTCATATCTACAAACGTGTAAGATTCGAAGTGTATAATTGAGTGATGTCTTCTCCCCAGAGCAAAATTTTGTAATTGTAGTTTAAGTTAAGCTACCGGGGAGGTTAACAGTAGAAGTCAGTATAATCTGAAGATCGCCAGTTGTAGCTCACGTCAGAGGCTGGCCGAGAAGCATAACAGCAAAATGATCAAAACAAACATGAGGATTCTAGTCTGTATAAGGGGAGTCTCCATGGTGTAGAGTAGGGGTTCCTGACAAGGGGTACTTGTTCCCCGTGGGTGCGAGCATCTTTCCAGGGGGTACGAGAAGCGTCTGTTCAAATTCTTTTCTTTTGTAATAAATATTATTTATATTTTTGTTTCTTTATTTCAGATTATTATCATTACCCTTCGAAGAACATATTTCATATCATATTAGGTTTAGAGAGTGAAATAAATATGATCTTTTTATAAAACTTTAGTATGGATTCATTTTCTATATTTTTGAACAAAAGTATAAATTGTAGGTTTGTTTATTTTGTTTTGTTTTACGGCATATCAACCTCGATGGGTCATTTAATGCCGACAAAGTTGTGAAATAAGTTCATTCTTAATGCATAATACAATTTTGTTTATAAACTCATGTTTTTCTATTTAACCCATAGATGGGACCCTAACAGGTACTACCACTCCAGGTCAGAGTGGACCAGGGAGCAATGGTGATGAAGGGGTGCTCCACATTCCCCAAACCTCCAAAACTGGAACCTCACCATCAGATAGAGTTTAACGTCATTCCCAGGACATGTAGACCCTCAGTCACCGCCTTCTAGCACCCATAGGATAAAAAGGGGTTGGGGCTTGCCATAAGGGTAATAGGGTTGGGAAAATCATATAGGTGCTAGGGCTTGACGTGAATAAATTGTAGGGGTGTGAGGTCTGAGCAAAACTCTTTCAAGGGTGCGGGAATAGAAAAAGGTTGGAAACAACTGGTGTAGAGGCTAATGTGCTAAACTCTGACATCTAAGTAAGTGAGTTCAAAATCCAGCTGCGTTATTACATTCAATTTTTGACTAATACCAGACGTGTAGTGCACATGGTTGCCTTCATAGGAATACCTATATACATAGATGGTTTAGGAAGCGTGTGGTGTAATGGTTATAGTCA
Source organism: Doryteuthis pealeii (assembly GCA_023376005.1). Classification (NCBI taxonomy): domain Eukaryota; kingdom Metazoa; phylum Mollusca; class Cephalopoda; order Myopsida; family Loliginidae; genus Doryteuthis; species Doryteuthis pealeii. Next base: position 92,341,533 of record CM042148.1, on the reverse strand, counting down.
TGGGAAATGGACTCGTCACCCCGAGTTCAAATCCTGGACATGGTAATTGCATTTCACTTAGCGCTAATACCCTTGGGAAAGGTATGAATCCTACTCTCCCTCCAGCTATGGATAAATAGTAGGGCAGACTAGACTCTTTAACCTTGGTTAGGCAACCAGCCTAGGAGAAGGAAAACTCTGAATTGAAACCTGTTGAACTCCGCTTAAGAAATTGACCTTGTGTCACATCCTGCTCGTGCGGAGGGGTTGGTAAATATATATATACATAGATGGTTACCATTATAGGAAATAGACACCGAGACAAGTTCAAAAAATGGATGAGGCTGTTTGCATTTCACATAGTGCTAATACCCTTGGAAAAGATACAATTCTAACTCTTCTCCCTTCAGCTATAGGTAAATAGTAGGACAAGCTGGGCTCTTTAACCTCACATGGCAACTGGTCTAGGAGAAGGAAAACTTTGAATTCAACACAAAAGGCTCTATTCTTGTCAGTTAAAACTACAATAAGAGTTCCTCCTTTCTCTCCTCCTATCTAGGTAAGGAAAAAAAATACCCCTGGGAAAATTATGAAACCCCTACACCAGCTATGGTTAAATAGTACTACTACTGTTCTTCTACAAGGATGGCTTTGGCATTAAATAACCATGAAATTGGCATACCATTACACATCAAAGGTTGACTGCAGAACATAACAACAAAGACATTATGATAAAACATCAAACATGAGGATAATCATTTGTATAAGGGGAATCCCCATGGCATAGTAGAATCAATTAACCCTCTAAGGTTGATATGCCATTAAACAAAGAAACCAAACCTAACAGGTACTCGCACTCAGAGTCAGAGTACACCTGGGAGTAGTAGCAGTGAAGGAATATTCAACACCAGATATCCAGAACTGGAGCCTCACCATCAGATGCAGTTTAGTGTCAAGACACCCCTTTCATGGGGGGTCTTACCCCTCTGCATAAAGTACATTAAGCATATACTAAGAACCTGCTAACTGGGTGCTACATACATATATATATATATATTATTAAGAAATTTGAAAAATGAAGTGTTCCAAAAATAAGATGAATTTATTTATCGACGCTTAAACGTTTCGGTTTATTTAAGCCTTCATCAGGATAGATTATGGGGTGAAGAAATTGATGGATGTTTTTCTTCACTCCATAATCTGTCCTGATGAAGGTTTAAATAAACCAAAACGTTTAAGCGTCAATAAATAAATTCATCTTATTTTGGGAACACTTTGTTTTTCAAATTTCTTAATATTGTCAGATTTATTTCCATATTTACTCCCATATATATTATATATATATATATATATATATATATATATAATGTATTTATCATTAAAAAGATATCCTCTGTATTCACTATGAACTGTGGGGAATTTTAAAGTTTGAATCTAAAAATAAACTGGGATATCTAATAACCTGTGAGTCAAAAAGAAACCAACGGTAAAGTAGCGAACGATTTTTGCCTTCATGTTCTTTAGTCTCAGTTCATCCACAATATCTCAAAATTGTATAAGGAGAATGATATCCCCCTGTGTGTTGTCTGAATGGACTGATCTGCGCTTGGAAGAATGGGCATAAATAAAGAGCCGAAAGGCGGACATGAGCAATCGGTCGACCGACGTTTGAACTTCTTACAAAGTATTACATACTTTATAAAAACTAGCAAATATATGCACCCTCCGGGTGCAAGGATTTAAATTTTAATATAATAAAATATCATGTTAAATTAGAAAGGCTAATGAAACTGAATAAGAATTCAGATAAAAATATTTGGAACAGAGGGGGTATGATTGAAAAATAGAACAACTTCGAAACTAACTCTTCCATCATTTTCCCTTACTCCCGTCTTTCATTGGTAAATTTTCCTAATTTAACTATTTAGTTAAAATAGGAAGTAAAGAATAATATTACATTTATTTCCTCTTGTTAATGGATTTCTTTTAAGATTTATCCCCGAGATTTTTGCTCATATTCAATAAGATAAAACCAAACAATTAGAAATCAATAATACTAAGCATATATTTATTAAAATCAAATTTTTAATATCAATATGCAAATTAGCCTTCCCATTCATACTGTAAACCGCTATTTTGTTGTATATATAAATACAATTACATGTTATTAGTATGTAGATATGGTCAACAGTCTTAATGATGTAAAACAATTTTGTTAATAATTGAGGTTTGAATAAAAATAAAATCATGGAGAATGTGATGTAAATAACAAAAGGAATTGTGACTTGTATAGTAATATAGTTTCGGTTACAGACAGAAAAACCCACAATCTCCATTATAATAAGATAAATAAATAAATAAAATGAAATAAATAACCTAGTAGTAATTTTTTAGTAACTAAGTAAAATGCCAAGTCTGTAAAAAATGAAACCATGAAGTTAAGGGTCCCACAGAGCCAGATTCAGACCCTGAAGGACCCTGTGAACTTTAGATCAAATGAATTTATTAAAAGACAAAATATATCAGTTAGGTTCCAAAGAAAACGTTTGATTTGATTTTTCCTGGTTATATGACTGTAAGAATAACCTTTACTACATTTTTCAGTTTGTAGTATACAATAAAGTGATATAATTCTTTCCAGCTTGCAACAAATCATTATTATTTTTTCAATAACAAAACTAATTTTATACTTATAGAGTTTATAAAGGAAGTCTGGATGCTCCTCTGGTAGGTGAGTCTGTGGAAATTGCACTCACCACCCCCATAAATCTGGCCTTTGCTACGGGTGTGTAGGTGTATGTCTAAAATGGCTATTTTCGGACTGTTTTTAACCATATAATATACACTGAGTATGATGACATATGTATATCAGTAATTATATATATATATATATATATATATATATATGTAAACAACTTTTAGCTATTTTATTTTATCAGACCTAATTTTTGAAATTTAATTCATTTATGTTTAATCCCGCCTAATTAAACATATGAATTAAATTTCAAAAATTATGACTAAAATAAAAAGCACATATATATATATATATATATATATATATATATATGTACACCCCCCACATGCTTGTACAATTAAAATTTATATATATATATATATACACAAATACACGCAGGGCTACACACACACATACACACACACACACATATATAAATACATGCTGAGCTACACACACACATATATATATATATATAAATACATGCTGGGCTACACACTCACACACACACACACTCATATGTATATGTATATATATATGTGCACAAATTCATGCTGGGCTACACACTCTCTCTCACACACACACACACACACACACACACACACACACATATATATATATATATATATATATATATATATATATATATGCACAAATACATGCTGGGCTACACACTACACACTCATATATATATATATATATATATATATGTATATATATGCACAAATTCATGCTGGCTACACACTCACACATATACATACACATTATATATATATATATATATATATATATATATATATATATATATATATATATATATTTATATGCACAAATACATGCTAGGCTACACACAACATATATATATATGCACAAATACATGCTAGGCTACACACAAACATATATATATATATATGTATGTATACACATACACACACACTAACAATTTAAATATAACCACATTTGTAATTTTTCAACTGTTTGTAGATATAAAAGGGTTCGTCCCGATGCTGAAGTGGCTA
>CM042148.1:92320301-92332801 GCA_023376005.1 Doryteuthis pealeii | reverse complement strand
TTCCCAAGGATATTAGTGCTCTGTGAAATGCAAACAGCCTCATCCTGGATTTTAACTCGTCCAACATCTGAGTATGCAAAAACTCCCCCCTTTGGCCCCCTATTAATCCAGCCCTGGTTGGAGGAGGAGAAGAGTAAGAGATGGGTTCAGGAGTTTCCCAAGGGTCCAGATTATATCTAGAAAAATAACTGAATTATTTTGGTTTGTCAGTTGAGGATGAATTGTGAGGGTAGGGGTAATCAATCATCTGGGTTAATTTAATTAGTGTGATCCTAAGACCTGGTGCCACCCACACATGACATTTTTTAAAATTACTTTAAACCAAATTAATTTTTCTGGATTGAATTAATCAATGCTGATTGGATTTATAGGATTAATCCAGTTTGCCAGGAGAAGGCGAATATTATTCCTGGATTTCAACTAAAACTTTAAGCTGCAATGAGAGAGAGAGAGCTAGAGAGAGAGCGAGAGAGAAAGAAAGATAGAAAGAAATAAAAAAAAGAAAGAGATAGAGAGAGAAAGAAATAAAGAAAGAAAGAGATAGAGAAGAGAGAGAGAAAGAAGAGAGAGAGAAGAAGAAGAAAGATAGAGATAGAGAGAGAAGAGAATAGAGAGAGAAAGAAATAAAGAAAGAGAGAGATAGAGAGAGAAAGAGAAGAAAGAGAGATGAGAGAGAAAGAAATAAAGAAGAAAGAGAATAGAGAGAGAAAGAAAGAAAGAAATAAAGAGAGAGAGAGAAAAGAAAGAAATAAAGAGAGAGAGAGAGAGAGAGAGAGAGAGAGAGAGAGAAAAGAAAGAATAAAGAGAGAGAGAGAGAGAGAGAGAAAAAATAAAGAGTGAGAGAGAAAGAGAGAGAATGCATTGTATGTATTCTTGGAGATGCTGACCAGATGATGTGGTCTACCTTGAAAACTGCCCAACAGCTACTGGTTTCATCTTTTTTTTAATTTTTTTTTTTTTTACAGATTTTCAATTTATTTATATACCCACTTAATTTCAGGTGTTGATTTTATTGGCTTTTCTGATAAATTTCAATGCATAGATTAAAATGATATCAAAGAAATTGCTCAATTTTGGGAATTGACGGATATATGAGGGTTCAAATGTCACCTAATTATGCCTGAAAAAGCACCCATTTTCATGCAAATTTTGAGTGTTGATTTTATTGGCTTTTCTGGTAGATTTCAATGCGTACCTTCCACTGATATGAAAGAGAGCACTCAACTTGAAGAATTTGCGGAGATATGAGATAGTGGTGGAGATGATGATGATGATGATATGGTTCTTACTTTTCGGCTTTTTACTTGCTCAGTGGCTATTTTCCTTTGACTAGATTTCTTTTTTTCTGGGCTGTTGGGCTCTTCTGTCGCGCTGTTTGGGCTGAGTGCCTGCTCATTTCTCATTTCATCATCATCATCATGTCACGCAATTAGCACGGATATCTACGACAATCTCTCACCAACCCTCCCTATCACTCATTTTCTCAGGGAGATCCTCTGCGCAGCATCCAGCATCTTTGCATAGCTGGTCAATGTAGGTTGTTGATGGGTGGCCCACACAAGCATGTCCGTGTGTTGGCTTCCACAGGAGAACGTTGCTTATAAGCTCATCCTTGCTTCTCCAGCAGTGCCCGGCATGCCTTGTCCGTCTCACTTGAATGATTTGTGAGATAGGGGCGACTTTGTTGTTTTTTTAGTCTTTCTTACAAAACCCCAGCCCGTGGAATTATATAAATTATGAATTATGAATCATGAAGTATGAATTATTTAAATAAATGTAGCTAGAATTTGAATTGGTCAAACTAAGTAATGCCTTGTATATAAAAGCTAATATGTAGTTGAATGTGGCCCCATGTCATAGATTCAGAAAAGAGGCATTTCATAGATTCAGAAGGAAGGGGCATGACACCCTTGGCCAAATTAAGTAATGCCTTGTATATAAAAGCTAATATGTAGTTGAATGTGGCCCCATGTCATAGATTCAGAAAAGAGCATTTCATAGATTCAGAAGGAAGGGCATGACACCCTTGGCCAAATTAAGTAATGCCTTGTATATAAAAGCTAATATGTAGTTGAATATGGCCCCATGTCATAGATTTAGAAAAGATGCATTTCATAGATTCAGAAGAAGGGGCATGACACCCTTGGCCAAATTAAGTAATGCCTTGTATATAAAAAGCTAATATGTAGTTGAATATGCCCCATGTCATAGATTAGAAAAGATGCATTTCATAGATTCAGAAGGAAGGGGCATGACACCCTTGGCCAAATTAAGTAATGCCTTGATATAAAAGCTAATTATGTAGTTGAATATGGCCCCATGTCATAGATTTAGAAAAGATGCATTTCATTAGATTCAGAAGGAAGGGGCATGACACCCTTGGCCAAATTAAGTAATGCCTTGTATATAAAAGCTAATATGTAGTTGAATATGGCCCCCATGTCATAGATTTAGAAAAGATGCATTTCATAGATTCAGAAGGAAGGGGCATGACACCCTTGGCCAAATTAAGTAATGCCTTGTATATAAAAGCTAATATGTAGTTGAATATGGCCCCATGTCATAGATTTAGAAAAGATGCATTTCATAGATTCAGAAGGAAAGGGCATGACACCCTTGGCCAAATTAAGTAATGCCTTGTATATAAAAGCTAATATGTAGTTGAATATGGCCCCATGTCATAGATTTAGAAAAGATGCATTTCATAGATTCAGAAGGAAGGGGCATGACACCCTTGGCCAATTAAGTAATGCCTTGTATATAAAAGCTAATATGTGTAGTTGAATATGGCCCCATGTCATAGATTTAGAAAAGATGCATTTCATAGATTCAGAAGGAAGGGGCATGACTGGCCAAATTAAGAATGCTTGTATATAAAAGCTAATAGTAGTTTGAATATGGCCCCATGTCATAGATTAGAAAAGATGCATTTCATAGATTCAGAAGGAAGGGCATGACACCCTTGGCCAAATTAAGTAATGCCTTGTATATAAAAGCTAATGTAGTTGAATCACAAAAGTAAACAAATCTATACACTAGGTATTTTTTTGCCTACCCACGATGTACCCAAGCAATACTGGGTAGCCACTTCTAGTATAATATAACAGACTCAGTGGTGGTGTTGGGGGCACAAGAACCTAGAACCGGCATTGTCCTGTGGGCTAAAGCAATGCTTAGTAAATAACAACAGACATGTAGTTGAGTGGGACCTCATATAGATTTAAAGGCAGGGCATGTGACTATCACTGGACCTGGCCTGTTCAGTTAAACTAAGCAATGCTTAGTAAATAAAACTATTATGGGACAGAGACGTAACTATCAACTTAGAGAGAGGGAGAGAGAGTGAAAGAGTAGGAGAGTGAGTGAGAGAGAGAGAGAGATAGAAAGTGAGTGAGAGAGAGATAGAGAGTTAGAGAGAGAAAATGCTTAGTAAATAAAACTATTATAGGACAGAGATATAACTATCAACTTAGTGGGAGAGTGAGAGAGAGTGAGAGAGAGTGGGAGAGTGAGAGAGAGTTAGAGAGAGAAAATGCTTAGTAAATAAAACTATTATAGGACAGAGATATAACTATCAACTTTAGAGAGAGTGGGAAGAGAGAGTGAGAGAGTGTTAGAGAGAGAGTGGGAGAGAGAGTGTTAGAGAGAGAGAGTGAGAGAGTTAAAGAGAGAGAGAGTTAAAGAAAAGAGAGAGAAAATGCTTAGTAAATAAAACTATTATAGGACAGAGATATAACTATCAACTTAGAGAGAGAGTGGGGAGAGAGAGTGAGAGAGTGTTAGAGAGAGTGGAGAGAGTGTTAGAGAGTGTTAGAGAGAGAGAGTGAGAGAGTGTTAGAGAGAGAGTGAGACAGTGTTAGAGAGAGAGAGAGTTAAAGAGAAAGAGAGAGAGAGAGAATGCTTAGTAAATAAAACTATTATAAGACAGAGTGGGAGAGTGAGTGGGTGTGAGAGAGGGTGAGAGTTAGAGAGAGAGAAAGATAAAGAGACTGAGAGTTAGATAGAGAGAGTTAGAGAGAGTGAGTGAGAGAGAGAGAGAGAGAGAGAGAAATGATCCTAGGTTGGTAAATATTGTCCCCGGAAATATTTAAACAACCTGGTCTTTTTTCTACTCAACAGGTGTGTACATAGTAAAGTAAAGCATTATTGACAAAAATCGATGTTCCTGAAAGCAATGGTCAGTTTTTTCCTTTTTTCCCTTAAGATGGAAATATGTTATCAACTAAGCTTAAGTGAACCAGGTGTTGCTTTTCTTTAGATTTTCCCCTGCGAGACATCAGAAACTCGTCCTTTCCACTTCTCGTTCCATCTTCTCCTTCAGAGAGAGGAGTGTCATATCACCATCATTGTCTTGTTGTTATTTAAATGAGGACTTTGACAGTTTAGAATATATATATCTACAAACCCCTCTGCATGAGCAGGATGTGACACAAGGTCTATTTCTTAATCGGAGTTCAACAGGTTTGAATTCAGAGTTTTCCTTTTTTTAGACTGGTTGCCTAACCAAGGTTAAAAAGCCTAGTCTGCCCTACTATTTATCCATAGCTGGAGGGAGAGTAGGATTCATACCTTTCCCAAGGGTTTTAGCGCTAAGTGTAATGCAATTACCACATCCAGGATTTGAACTCGGGGCGACGAGTTCATTTCCCATGACTTTAACCATTACACCACGTGCTTCCTTTTAGAATGTGTGTGTGTGTGTGTGTGTGTGTGTGTGTGTGTGTGTGTGTTTATGCACATAGACATTATACACCTTATGAACTTAAATGGAGAATAAGGACAAATTTTCATGTAATCATGAATCAGATATTGATAATTGAAGAACTGCAATTAAAATACACAAATAAATTTATACACATAGCTGTAATATATATATATACCTATGTATGTATTTATCAGTTAAATCCTACCCCTTGCCTGCAGGTGGCTGATGGCTAAGTGGTTAAGAAGCCAAACTGATGAAAATTCAATTGGGTTTTGATCCTGCCAGAAGGTAGCCTGCTAAGTCTAGGCATACTAAGGAGACATGATATGTTGGGAAGACGGTGTCTGTGATGACAATATTATATATATATATATATATATATATATATATATATATATATATTTTTTTTTTTTCATCCACAAACACCATACATATATACATATACAGACATTCATATATATGTATATACAGATATGCACATACATTTACATGCACACATATAAATTAGGGTAGAGTGGACATGAAGTCAACAGTGCTTGGTTACTGGCAGTTTCTTTCCTATATGATGTTCAAACCCCAAATTGGGGTTTTAAGTAAAACTGAATAAATACCACAGTACGATAATTTACTTATTACAACATTTGATGTGTTGCAAAATAATTCAATATGTAAAAAGTATAATAATCTTGATTTAACTCTCTCATATTCTTTCTTAAAAGGAGGGTTGTAATTGAGTGGAGGCGTTTAAAATAAATACATTCATTTGCTAACAAAAAGTGACAAAAACATGAAAATGGACACGATTGAATCGCCTTCCTCCTACTCCTACTCTCTCTCTCCAGCTATAGGTAAATAATAAGGCAGACTGGGCTCATTAACCTTGGTTAGGTAACCAGTCTAGGAGAAGGAAAACTTCAGTTTTGAACCTGTTAAACTCCGCTTATGAAATTGACCTTGTGTCACATTCTGCACAGAGAGAGAGAGAGAGAGAGAGAGAGATTTCTGATCCAGCTTCATAAATACACAGAGGCAAGATATATATATATATATATATATATATATATATATATATATGCATGATTTTGACTGTAGCAAAAAGAAAAAATGAATGAGTTGAGATAATAAGTGTGGGAAATAGCTGAATTGTAGAATGGGTTTAGGGAACTGATTCAGTAACAAACATTAACTATCCATGTTTCACCAGAAAGAACTTCAAAATAATGCCAATCTATATATATATATATATGCTCCCCATCCCCCTGGGGTTGAATACTTTGGGGGAGATTTTGCTGATAACTGCCAACTAAAGCGTAAATGTACTTCTCTCCTATAAAAGGGATGGAGCACTCTATGGTGGCTTTTACATACATACGGATGTGTGTATTAAAACAGTTAAAATCCCCTTCGCATTCTGTGGGTGATGATGGCTGAGCGGTTAAGCTGTCTGACTGCAATTGAATCGATCAGAGTTCTATCCCGGCTGTAGGTAGCTCACAAAATGTCTAGCCACACTTGGTAAGTCGAAACACATGTCTGTGGATGACTATATATATATATATATATATATATATATATATATAGTTGATCACAAACATTCCAAATAAGAACCAAATTTCATAAGATTAAAGGAAGATAATTTTGTGAGCATTTTTAAAAAAAAATGCAGAAATTGAAAAATTGAAAAATAAAATCCAAAGCATAAAGAGCGTCCACAATAATCAACCGACGTAATTTACAGTCCAAAAACATAACATCAAGAAATGTTTTCGCATAAACACCAGAAGATTTATTAGCAGCCTGATGATGGCAAAATAGCCTGAAACCTGGGTAGTTGCATATGGAAAACAATTATATTTAAAAAATTCAACAAATGAATAAATAAAGCTCCTACAAATTTGTGGTTGAGCACTGTGATTTCTTTGTTTCATCTCAAAAAATGTTTTAAATATATATCCATATATATATATATATATATATATATATATATATTTAACCAAACCAAACCATATCCAAAAAGCACCAGCCACTAGTAGAAATATTATTTACCAAAAATATATAAGATTGTGAGATAAATAAACAAATAACTACTAAATCTACAAAAATATTCACTGCACGGAAGAGAAGGAAGGAGGAAGAAAAGTAAAAGAGAGAGAAAAACTGCTAGAATTACAAATTAAATTAACCTTACAGAAGTAGATATTTAAATTGACAGACAAAAAGCAATAATAACATAAAAGGAAAAACACTGACTGAAAACATAACTAAATTTATTAACTAAAGTCATCACAACAATAGAATGACAAAAAGGTTAAATCAAAATGAAAGCAGCCCACTTTCCTGCTGGCAAGTACCATGTTTCCCCCCAAAATAAGACAGGGCGCTTATATTAATTTTTACTCCAAAATATAACGCTAGGGCTTATTTAAGGGGGATGTCAAATGTTTGCATCACATGATGTGATTGTGAAGAATGATTATCTCTTTTGTCCGTCTGCCGATAATTTTTATAATTAAGTATTTTTTACTTGGCTTGACCCAAAAAAGTTTTTATGGTCCCATGGGGGCCATATTGCCTCCCTGTTGTGAACCACTGCTCTAAACCAATCAGAGGCCTCATTCCAGATGATCCTGAGTTGTCAATCAAGTATTTTTCCACTGTTTTTTCATTATATCAAATTACTTGATACTACTTGCTAAAAATGATAGGCTATGCTTATTCATTACATAACAAACCTGTTTGACATATTCAATAGTATATACAGTAGTTCTAATTGCTTAGAAGGTTTCTTTCTTCTGACCACTGATGGACCCCCCCCCTCCCGCAAAAGAGACCTCGCAATTCCTGACTATATCATGAAGGATCTAACTAATTTAACTCTTTGCTTACTTTATTCCCCCTGTGCCTTTTCTCCCAAGACATTGTTGACCCACATGCACTTGTGTGTGTGTGGGGAGGAGCAGAGATGGCAAAGCATGACTGAAGAAGATGCGTCTTGAACACCGAAAGCTTAAACAATATATATATATATATATATATATATATATATATATATATATATATATATATATATATATATATATATATATATATATATATATATTAGTTGTAGGAAGCGTGTGGTGTATTGGTTAAAGTCATGGGAAATGGACACGTCGACCTGAGTTCAAATCCTGGATGTGGCAATTATTTCACTTAGCACTAATACTCTTCCTCCAGCTATGGTTAAATAGTAGGGCAGACTGGGCTCTTTAACCTTGGTTAGGCAACCGGCTAAGAGAAGGAAAACTCTGAATTCAAACCTGTTGTACTCCGCTTAAGAAATTGACCTTGTGTTGCATCCTGCTCATGCGGAGGGGTTGGTAAATATATATATATATATATCTGAGGAGTCTAATTTTCAGTGTACATATATGTGTGTGTGTGAGTGTGTGTTATATATATATACATGTCTATGATATATATTTTTTGGATTTAGCATAAAAGGAAAAAGTGGTGTCATTCTCTTGAAATATTGAATGGAATAAAATGGAGGTACATAACATACAACTCAGTTTCTCATTTATGTCTCAATTTACTTATGCTTCACACAAAATCCCAAAAGAATATATCATAGACATAGACATACATATATATATATATATATATATATATGTGTGAAGAGAAATGGAAGTGAATCCAACGGTATGTAGTAAGTAAGAAATTTGAAAAAACACGGGTCTAAATGACTTACCACTTATTTTATTTAAACCTGTGTATTTTCAAATTTCTTACTATACTACATATATATATATATGCACACAACACATATGTATACAGATATAATATTTACACTGAAAATTAGACTCTTCAGATATACCAACAAAGAACCAGTTGTCGACTTCACAATGGCAACACACACACACACACACATTATATATATATATATATATATATATATATATATATAAAGTGTAAGTAAACAAACGTGTTTATTTTTATATGGCTTTAAGCCGACAATTTTTGGATGATATGTGCTTAATTGAAGTCATACCTAATTTTTGAAAATTAATTAGTTAATAATTAATGAATTTAGGCAGGCATATATGTTCAAATGTAAGGCTAAACAAATCGAGAAAATGTCAATCCCTGAATGTACATTTTGACCTATTAGGTCTCATCAGCAAGGTTATAGACATGGGAGACTGCTCCGTGTATGACTCGAAACCTCGACTGTCAGACTGACAGGCAAAGTCTCTAACCATTACACTAGCTGGCCATTCCCACATTCTTCATTTGTTTTGAAACTTATTTATATTCCACTTTTTATTGATTGCTACACAACAGTATGAGGGTAAGTAAACAAACAAATGTGTTTATTTTTATATGGCTTTAAGCCGACAATTTTTGGAGGATATGTGCTTAATTGAAGTCGTACCTAATTTTTGAAAATTAATTAGTTAATAATTAATGAATTTAGGCGGGCATTTATAACCGTTACACTAGCTGGCCATTCCCACATTCTTCGTTTGTTTTGAAACTTATTTATATTCCACTTTTTATTGACTTGCTACACGACAGTATATATATATATATATATATATATATGAGATTTATCCAAAACTTGGTAGTAAGGGATGATTCTATATGTGATTTCAAGATCCACTGTACTAATATTGATGATCCAGTATGTATAAATACAGTAAATCATTAAATCACTAAAGAGAGCTCAATGTAAAATAACCTTTTAGATTATATACAGAGCAATATATATATATATATATATATATATATATATATATATATATATATATATATATATATATATATAGAGAGAGAGAGAGAGAGAGAGAGAGAGAGAGAGAGAGAGATTGCTCTATCAGTTGATAGAAAGACTCAGAATTTGAGTGAAAAGTGCTGTCTTTTCTTTACTATTTGGTTCAAGCCATACATAATGCTACGAATGAAAGCCATCCTTGTAATCTAAGAAATAACAGAAACAAAACTAATAAAAACGTTAACATCTTTTTAAAAGCCACAAATAAGTAAAAACCAGTCAAAATAAAAAAAAACAAAAAAAACAAAAAAACAAAAAGCAAAAAAAAATAAAACCCCAAAAATCTAATAGCTTTAAATGCACCAGAGTATTTTTGAATATCCATAGAAAACGGAAAAGTTTATTGAGTCGAATAAATAAGAAAAAAAAAAGGGGGGTGGTGAATGAAACGTTGGTCAGATGTTCACATTGTTAAGATAAAACATTTTTTGATTCTCCATAGAGATTTTTTTTTTTTTGTTCGTAAATATTTCTTCTTTTTTTTCTTTTTTTTATCAATTGAGTTGCAATGTTTTCAATGCTTTCTGCTGTTTTTCACTTAACTTTTTAGATAATTCCAAAAAGAGTTTCAATAAATCCGCCAGGTTTTACCGGTAGATAAAACAGATTGAATAGAAATAAAGTGAATAAATAATATTAATAAGAATAATACAATAGATGATTGAACATATTTGGGGCTTCTGTCTCCAGGAAATAACTGTTCAGATAAGAAAAAATGCATACACACACACACACACACACACATACACATGCAGAGAAACAAATGTGTGTGTGTATGTATATATATATATATATATATATATATGTATATATATATATATATATATATATATATATATATATATACATGCATGCATCTTTCGCATAGTGTGTATATATGTTATACAAACATGCAAAGAAACAGTTATAGCAACTTGTGTATTTCCCTCTCTTATATATACTAGCAAATATATGCACCCTCCGGGTGCAAGTATTTAAGTTTTAATATAATAAAATATCATATCAAATATAGAAAGGCTAATGAAACTGAATAAGTATGCAGATAAAAAGATTTGGAACAGAGGGGGTATGATTGAAAAATAGAACAACTTCGAAACTAACTCTTCCATCATTTACCATTACTCCCGTCTATCATTGGTAAATTTTCCTAATTTAACTCTTTAGTTAAAATAGGAAGTAAGGAATAAATTTACAGTTATTTCTTCTTGTTAATGGATTTCTTTTAAGATTTATCCCCAAGATTTTTGCTCATATTCAATAAGATAAAACCAAACAATTTGAAATCCATAATACTAAGCATATATTTATTAAAATCAAATTTTTAAGATCAATATGCAAATTAGCCTTCCCATTCACACTGTAAACCACTATTTTGTTGTATATATAAATACAATTGCATGTTAATAGTTTGTAGATATGGTCAACAGTCTTAATGATGTAAAATAATTTTATTTATAATTGAAGGTTAAATTAAAAATAAAATCATGGAGAATGTGGTATAAATAACAAAAGGAATTGTGACTTGATTAGTAATATAGTTTCGGTTACAGACAGACAAACCCACAATCTCCATTATAATATATATATATATATGTGTGTGTGTATGTATGTATGCATATACATATATATATATGTATACACATATATATATGTGTGTTGTGTATGTGTATGCATATATATGTATACACATATATATATGTGTGTGTGTGTATGTGTATGCATATATATGTATACACATATATATATGTGTGTGTCTGTACACACAGATTTATATATAAATGTGTATATAAATGTTCTTAACTCTGTTTAAATATATATATATATAAACATGAACAAAAAGTAATAAGATAAACAGGAATATTTGTTTTATGTTATGCAAGGAATGATACAAGGTTAGCAGCTTATGTAATAAAGTTATGTGTAGACATTGTCTTTATCATATTCTGAGTACCACATCATAAAGTCTATACAAGTCAATGCTGATTCTTGATACTTTTTGATGATCAGAAGTTTTTTGGTGAAACACAGGATTGTGCAAGTGCAACACTCTATATACCCACCAGACTAAGCTCTGTTTCTCAGACTGAAAATTCATCTAAGTGGTATACACTGAGCCCATCAAAGCTGATATTTTGTAAAACTGAAATACAGGGTGACCCCTAAAAAACAGAATTTGGGTTTTTTTTTTTTTTTTTTTTTGTGTGTTGGTATTCTGATCAGTAATAGTATTACAGGGTGACCCCCCCTAAAAAAAAAATTAGGTTCAGTTAGTCTACTGTTGGTTTGAATAACAGCAACTAGCTAAGCACAACTGAAGCTGTGTCCAAGACAGTTGGTATTTATAGAAATCAAGAATGATCCATTCATGCATTTGGGTGATTCCATTCCTTGAGTTCTGATTGGCTGCTTGGTTTCAATGATATTGTGGAGTTTTATAAATACCCTGTCATTCTGCAGTAGAATTGCAACAAGACAGGATTGTGTTAAGTTACAACCACTTGTTGCCGTGTCTTACCAATTCAACGGTAATTGGAACTTAGTTTGATTATTCTTATTAGTCACCCTGTATCAAACTTTTCATGCCACTTCACCGCAATCATCATAAACATGAACATATACAAAGCCAGTCTTTATATTTCTCCGACAGTCAGATGCTTTGATTAAAAATGTAGGATGGATGAATTCCTCGTTTGGTGAAAAAAGATAAAAGAAGATCTCGTCCTTCCTGCCCCCCCCCCTGCGCAACTGATTCAAGTGGGAGGTTGTTTATTGGTCATGGTAATATGGTTATTTACGGTCATTTACCAATTCTCAGGGTTTTTTTTTTTCTTCTGATAATCATGGCCCTGTTTTTTTTATTTTGGCAATGATGAAATAAGCGACCATATCTGTTTCAGAGAAATGAAAGTATGAACTGATTTACTGTGATTTCAAACTCCATAAAAAAGTAAAAGTAAATAACGTTGACGGAGTAGCCTATTG
>CM042148.1:92280301-92315301 GCA_023376005.1 Doryteuthis pealeii | reverse complement strand
TCAACCACTGCCTTCTAGCACATACATAATAAAAAAAAGGGTTAGGGGTTTGACATAAGGGAAGTAAGGTTGGAACAATTGTATAGGTGCTAGAGCTTGATGTGACCACTCAATTGATCAGAGCAGGCCTGTCTGGCTGACCGTCTAGCCTAAGTAAGGTCCAAAATGGAGTGGTGCATGCTATGGACTGCTCATTTACCATGATCCCATCTTTAAGCATCACAGGTGACTACCCATGGCCAACAGGTGGCCACATTGAGGGGATTTTCCCCCTCAGCAGAGGTACAGTCAGTGTTTTCTACTGCCTCAGCCTACAGGATGGGATTTCACTGTGAAAGAGCTAATATTAGATTTTCAAGTAATAAGGAATTAACCAAAATTAATCATGCCAATCCAAAATTCCTATTGCTAAATTGGTTGGGACTGTAGAATACACTGACTACACCTCAGCAGAGGGGTAAGACCCCCCTCCAATGGGACCACCTTTGGCCCTTACTTGGGCGAGATAGGCAGTTGGAGAGGCCTCCTCAAATCAATCAGATATTCATGTCAAACCAATATGATTTTCTCTACCATATTGCCCTTATGGCAAACCTCCAAACCCATGTTTCGATCCATTGAATGGTCACATCAAGCTCTAGCACCTATACAATTGTCCCAACCCTACTGCCCTTATGTCAAACCCATAACCCTTTTTATTATGTATGTGCTAGAAGTGGTTGAGGGTTTTATTGTTCTGGGTATGATGTTAAACTGCATCTAATGGTGAAGTTTCAGTTCTGGAGCTCTGGGGAGTGCCTGTGCTAGAAGGCAGCAGCTGAGGATCTTAGTGTCCCAGGTTTGATTTTAAACTGCATCTAGTGTTGAGGTTCCAATTTTTGGGTTCTGGGGAGTATGGAGTACCCCTTCATTGTCATTACTTCCAGGTTCATTTTGACCCAGTGTGATAGTACCTGTTAGTGTCCTATCTATGGGTTAAATAGATGAAAAATAAGTTTTTAAAAAAATCTGTGTAAAAAAAAGATCTGTTTGAAAAAATTTGAATACCCAACAAGAATGAATAAAACAAAAACATCTTTGGCATTAAATAACCCGGCATAAAATCCAACCAACCAACCAACCAACATGTGAGATGCCATTGTTTCTTTCTTCTGATATTTTGTCAGACATTATTTACAGGAAAAACAGATTATTCCATTCTCATTATTTAGGTTCTATATAAGTCGTCGGGCGGCCTAAAGTTGGTATCAGCCAATCAGTGAGGGAGTCTATCCCCTTTTCACTAGGGCTAGACCAAGGAGATTGTTTTTTTGCATCTGAGGTGGAGCACCACACCTATCATCAGCTCCTTACTTTAACGCACAGATCCCTGTGCTACTCATACGCTGAGTTGGCGAGGACCGGAATCGAACTAGGAACCATGTGGTTTCTAGCCGAACGCTCTACCGACTGAGCTAACCCGGCCCTTGAGTCTAGCCTTTCCTAAGAGCATTATCCTTGTCCAGGATTTGATCTCGGGCTGCTGATTTCATTTGCTATAAGTATAACCGTTAAGCCAAGAGCTCCTCGAAATCAGACAATGTTTTAGGGGTTGCAGATCGTGTGCCAGTAACAATTCTCCTGGTGCAAATTGTTTTTGCCAAAAGTGTTATCAGAGTTTGGATGGCTGGATTACGAAATGCTTGTAGCCAATCAGGTTTTGACAGCTATTCTCAAAGAGCTCTCTTTGGCACCATCCAGACTTTTGGGTGTTACTCTTTTAGAGCGAGATCTCTCAGAGAAACACTAGATTTTCATCAACACCGAAGTTAATGGATATCCTCATACTGCAAATTATATTGTCAACATGATGTCAGAACCTTGGCAGACATCTAATAATAGCGATATAAATCACTGCCTATCACGTGGTCAACACAATACTAGTGCATACCAACACAATGGTAGGGTCTCAGTTTGTATTTCCCAACCTTTTAATTCCAATGCTATTTCTATGTACATTTTAATTATGTATATTTTAATTCCAATGCTATTTCTATGTACATTTTAATTCCAATGCTATTTCTATGTAATTCCAATGCTATTTTCAATGCTAATTCCAATGTATGTACATTTTAATTCCAATGCTATTTCTATGTACATTATGCTATTTCTATTTCTATGTACATTTTAATTCCAATGCTATTTCTATGTACATTTTAATTCCAATGCCAATGCTATTTCTATGTACATTTTAATTCCAATGCTATTTCTATGTACATTTTAATTCCAATGCTATTTCTATGTATATTTTAATTCCAATGCTATTTCTATGTAATTTTTAATTTCTAACTCTTCGAATATAAATCAAATCTTCATGATTTTTGCACAAAAAGAAAGAACTGATGATATTTAATGTGTATTTATATTTACTTTTATTGTTGATTTTTTTTTTCCGTAGTTTCATCCAGACATACATACATACACACACACTAACCGCCCGTTATATATTTACTAGAAGCGGCTACCCGGCGTTTCATGGGTAGAAGGGTATAATAAAAAGTTAGTCTCGCAGACAATATATTATTAGGTTGTTACAAAAATAATGGCCGATTGAAGTGCTCGGTTTTGTATTTCCCAACCTTTCTGCACGAAGCGGATGTGAAACAAGGTCGATTTCGTAAGCCGAGTTTAACTGGTTTGATTTTAGAGTTTTCAGCATTCCACAATTTTGCATATTCTCTCCAAGAAGAAGGTTTTCAGTTGGTCTTACAACCATTTATGTATCGCTTTTTTCACATCTTCATTCATGTGTCACACTTGTCAGGACGATTTTTAAATCTTTTTATCCACCCATACATACTTCTACATGGTAGTGCACTGTTCTTGTATTCTGATGAATTTCAGCCCCTGACACTCTTTCCAACCAGAGAAATCTGGTCATTGCTCTTTGTTCTTTGGTGCATTCTCCTAGTGGAGCAGTCATGTCTATACTTTTTAAATAGCAAGCAAAATGGCTTAAACTTTAATCATGTGACCACAACAGTGCCAACTACAACCACTCATGTGCATAATGCAGAGCGACAAAAGGGCCGGTTTAGCTCAGTCAGTAGAGTGTTTGACTAGGAACCACAAGGTTTCGGGTTTAGATATCAGCCCTTGCTAACTCAGCATATGAGTAGCATAGGGATATGTGCGGTAAAGTAAGGAGCTGATGGTAGGTGTGGCGCTCCACCTCAGATGCAAAAACAATCTCCCTGGTCTAGTACTTGTGAAAAGGGGATAGACTCGCTGTCTGGTTGATACCGACAACAGGCCACTCCGTCTACTTTACTTTTTTAAGGCAAAAGTGCGGATAATTTTTGACTTAGAATATACATATATAGATAATTTTTGACTTAGAATATACATATATAGAATATACTTTTTCTAAGCTTGTGCTAAATGCAACACTTTCAGGTGACAACTATAACTAACTAAACCTTCCATTTTTTATCCTTTGTCTTATGTATACATCATTATATATATATATATATATATATATATATATATATATATCTTTTTATTTATACATTTTCCTATTTGTTCAAACAATTGTTATATTGATTTATTTCATTTCTTTCTTTTTTTTTTGTCTCCATTGTCAGGAAATTTAATTTCTTTTATCATCAGTTCATGAAGAATTGATTTTTGAAAAAAAAAAAAATAAGAGAAAACAAATACCTTTTTCAATATTAAATGATAAATAGAAAAAGTAAATTCTTTTTTAATTCTTTTCAGATTCAAGTCAGACATTTTAAAACATTTTTGGTTTGGTAGAATTTGAAAACAGAGATAAAAGATTTATTGCTTCAATATACAAGGTTTCCTTAAAGTCAGGAAAAGATTTTAAAATTTAATATCTCAGTCTACTCATATCTATTTATCTATCTCAGTCTGTTTATATCTATCTATCAAAGTCTGTTCATACCTATCTATCTATCAAAGTCTGTTGGTATCTATCTATCTATCTATCAATCTGTCTGTTCATATCTATCTATCTATCTATTGATCCAAGTCTGTTGATGTCAATCTATCCAAGTCTGTTCATATCTATCTAACTATCTATCTATTGATTCAAGTCTGTTCCTATCTATCTATCTATCTATCTATCTATCGATCCGAGTCTGTCCTAACTATCTATCTATCTATCTATCGATCGTTACTATCTATCTATCTATGGATCCGAGTCTATTTATATCTATCATCTATCTATCTATCTATCTATCGATCCAAGTCTGTTCATATCTATCTATCTATCTATCGATCCAAGTCTGTTCATATCTATCTATCTATCTATCTATCTCAAGTCTGTTCTATCTATCTATCTATCGATCCAAGTCTGTCTCATATCAATCTATCTATCTATCGATCCAAGTCTGTTCATATCATCTATCTATCTATCGATCCAAGTCTGTTCAATCTATCTATCTATCGATCAAAGTCTGTTCATATCTATCTATCTATCTATCGATCAAGTCTGTTCATATCTATCTATCTATCTATCGATCCAAGTCTGTTCATATCTATCTATCTATCTATCGATCCAAGTCTGATCCAAGTCTGTTCATATCTATCTATATATCGATCCAAGTCTGTCATATCAATCTATCTATCTATTGATCCAAGTCTGTTCATATCTATCTATCTATCTATCGATCCAAGTCTGTTCATATCTATCTATCTATCTATCGATCCAAGTCTGTCATATCAATCTATCTATCTATCTAATTTTTAGATAATATATAAAAGTAAAAGTAAAGTCGTCAGGGTGGCCTAGAGTTGGTATCAGCCATACAGCGAGGGAGTCTATCCCCTTTTCATTAGTGCTAGACCAAGCATATAGCACCAGGCCTACTATCAGCTCCTCACTTTACCGCACAGATTCTTGTGCTACTCATATGCTGAGTTGGCGAGGGCCAGTATCAAACTAGGAATGTTGTGGTTCCCAGCCGGACACTCTACTAACTGAACTAAACCAGCCCTAAACATAACATATAACAATGTATAAATAGCACAAATAACTTGAAATCACTGGAAATATTTTATCCATTTAAATACAAATGTTTATTCAAAAGAGACAATTTTTAAAGAATTCTTTTTAGAAATGAATGGTTGAATCAAGTTTTATTACCATTGGAAAATAACATTTTTCCATGTCTATTTTTTAGATGAGACTTGATAATTTGTTTTATTTAGCTTTTTTGGACTGTTATCCTCATCTTTATTGTTATATACACAACATTTCGGCCGATGTACCCTACGGTCTTCTTCAGGTGTTTCTAGTCATACTCAGGAACCTTCATACCATAATCAGGGGCCTTCACTAAACTTTGAACCAAAACCTTTATTTAATCCATTGGGGTTGATTGTTCTTATTCCATTAACATAGCTTAACTCTTGTACTCGGTCAAGGTTAAATATTCTATATTAATTTCACCTTGTAGTCAGGATTGAACCTGCAACCTCCAGATTATTGTCACTTAGAAGTGTATTTACTCAACCTTTATATCTGTTGTGGCATGTGTCCAAATAAAGGCTCCCAATTACGACATGAAGGTTCTAGAGTTTGACAAGAAACACCGAAAGAAGGCCAAAGGGCACATCAACCATTGTTAATATACACGGTTTGGCTGATGTGCCCTCTAGCCTTAAAGATGAGGCCAACACTATGCACCGAGGATGAATAAAGAGCATCCACATTGATGAGCTTGGCTTCCATGAAACAAGATGTGACAGAGAACACAAGCTAGTGGCAGAAATTGGGACTGTGGAATTGAGAATTCCCTACCTCCAAGGACTAAGCATGTCTGTATATATCTGGCCTGCATGAGGGGGGGAGTATAGCGAGTGACTTGAGATATTGAACTTGCAGCCTCCTTGTCCAAGGAGGGGCTTTTTGCCAGACTACTATCACCCCTGTTGAATATGCAAATTCCGCATGGGTCAGGCAGTGTGTGATTAGCTCAGACATAAGGTCATGGGGAGGGCATTTACTTATTATTTAAGTCCTACCTTCACACAGAATGGGAGGTTGTATTTTGATCTTCTTAAAGTAAAGTGAGACGTACATTTGATTGGGTGAACTTTTGACGGATTGAGCAGGCAAAATACTGCAAGAGGGGACTTTTGTGGTTAAAGAAATTGATTATAGCGATTGTGTTCGGTCATCACTTGAAACAAACAATTAGACAAGAGTTAAGATAATTTTTGAATATCCTTTGTATATGCAAAGTCAGCAAGGCTTTTGATAAACAAAGCAACTTGGCTACTGGCAATTAACGATTGTTGTGAAAACCACTCATATATCTCGGAATATTGTTTATCCAGCTTATATGTCTATGGATTGTCTAGAAACCTTTTTGATAACACGCATTATTCTGTGAAGAAAGATAAAAATTTAAGTTGTCCTGACATAATAACTTAGGCAGAAGTGCTAAGGTCGCTGCTCTTTAATCTTATCAGAAGTGACCAATTTCAGAAAGCAGCATCAAGGGGAGTCTTGGAGGAGTTTGGAATGGCGGTGCCAGAAAAGGCGTTTTATTGATTCTTGGATTATTTTTCTCAGAGTCTGATGCAAGAACTTTGACCTCAGGTCAGGATTTTCTTGTTTCCCATAAAATGATCGTATTTTAGAAGAACCGATTAAGTAGCAGGCAAGTGTTTTCACAGCTGAACCAGAAAATCATTTTAAATCTTATCATCTCTATTATAATGATCTGACTTTTGTATCATGATTTCAAAGCAAAAATGGCACATCTTAACGAGGTTCTTGATAGAGCATTAGTACTAAAATTTACTAATTTTGAAAATAAAGCAATTTTAATCCAATTTACAATAGTGATTCCCCATGATGTAGAGGCCAAAACAAAACAAAAACAAAAAACACTATACAATTTTGTATTCATCTAGAATAAAATTCTAGGCCTGACCAAGAAGAGAATGTTTGAGTTAGATTAAGATAAATAAAAACACATTAAAAAATGTATATATATATATATATATAAAAGTAGTAAGTAAGTAAAGGCGGCATAAAGTCGGTATCAGCCAGTCAGCGAGGGAGTCTATCCCCTTTTCAATAGTGCTAGACCAAGGAGATTGTTTTGGCATCTGAGGTGAGCGCCACACCTACCATCATCACCTTACAGTTTCTAGCCGAACGCTCTACCAACTGAGCTAACCCGGCCCCTCATATATATATATATATAAAAAAGTGTTGTTATGGGTCCAAGGGGAGAAAATTAGATATTTTATAAAAAAGAATGTCCGCAAAATGGATTATGTTTTTTAAAATTTTATTATTATTTTGCATTTGTGATATTTTTCTGATATCTTCTTCAGGCATTAAAAAATTGTAAACAAATTAGTTCCAATGTCATACCTAAACCATTCTTAGGTAAATAAAATATTTATTGTATTTATTATTCTTTTAAAAATATGTCTAAAATGTATTTATAGTGTTCTTTAAGACTTAGCAATAGTTTTGTGAGTTTTGTAGAATCCCATGGCACCCTAGATGAACTCTGCAGTGATGGTGGCCCACTCTTCACCTCCTTCCCATTTGCCTACCCACAATCCAATGGTCAGGCGGAACTAGCCATCAAGACAGCCAAGAAGATAGTGAATGGTAACACAAGACCTTAAGATAATGTTGCAGTCCACAACATTACCCACCCAACCAGGGGTATTCCCCCTTTAAAAAATTAAGATGAAATCATTGCCAATCATTATTATCATTATTAACTATTACTAGAAAATACAATTAAAAAATCAGACAATGCTTTATTATAAAAAAATATGCTATAATTTTTGTTTGTTTATTTTTTCTATTATCTATTATTAATAATAGTTAATAAAAAATGTACACCTAAAATTGCATGTTAAAAACTTTCTTTTGAAGGGAGTCAAGTAAGATATCATTGGTAGTTTAACTTTAAGTTTCTCAACAAATTCTTCTTGGATATTTGAGAGAAACTGAAACAAATACTCAGCTTTTATTTATATTAGTGATGAAGTGTCTTTACAATAATTTGAAAATATCAAACAAAAGGACATGCGAAACAGAAAACAATGATTGGAAAGAAAGAAAAAGAATGGGAGAAAGATAGAGAGAGGGAGGGTGCGTGCAGAAACGATATCGCGAATCTACTTTAATCGAACCTAATGAAAAATGAAAAGAAGAAAAGAAAGAAAAAAGAGTGAAAGAGAGAGACAGAGAGAGAGAGAGAGAGAGAGAGAGACAGAGAGAGAGACAGAGAGACAGAAGAGAGAGAAATATCAAGATTATCATACTTTTGTGGATATACCATAGTATGATAATTTAATTATCACAATGTTTGATATGTTTACTTAAGAGCTATTGCATATCTAACTATTTGCAATAGCTCTGAAGTAAGCATATCAAACATTGTGATAATTGAATTATCATACTATGGTATATTCACAAGATCTGTTAGTTTCTATATGATATCTGGAGAAAAAAAACCCAAAGGCAAAAGTACTAAGTTTGTTGGCCATCAATCTTTAAAAAGAAATGACCAATTTCAGAATCTAGGAGTCTTGGAGGAGTTTGGAATAGCGGTGCCAGGCAAGACATTTTAATGATTCTTGGATTATTTTTCTCACAGACTGATGCTAGACCTTTGACCTCAGGTCAAGAGTTTCTTATACAATGATCCTGTTTTAGTAGAATGACAATAGATTAAATACCAGGCAAAAGTTTTCACAGCTGAAATGGTGTGGGGGTTTATTGTGTTGAATGTTTTGACAAGACGTCCCAGCAAAAACAAGATCATCATCATGGCATGTTGACAGCATGGATTCCCTTGATTCCTTCTCTCCATCCATCCCTATTAGCTATTACTGAACATTGGAGTTTCATCTGCCGTTGTAATGGTTCTTCTTCACAGTTAACATCAAAAGGTGAAAAGAGAAAATTTTGAAAGCTAAGGCCTTAAAATTTGTTTATACCCAACAAGAATGAAAGGAACAGGGTGCGTTTGGTTTCAAGAATTAAAGGCATTTTAGAACGTCTGCTCCTAAAACATAAATTATTTTGTTGATTAAATTATTTTAATCAATATGGATCTATAAATCTAGATCAATGGTTACAAACATTTTTAGGGTATGCTTGACTAAGCCTCAATAAAATTCCTGATGCCCCCCCCCCCTAACTTAACATATAATTCTTATTATTCAAAAAGTGAACTCCTATTTACATACAGAAAGTCTAAAAGCCATGAAATTTGATTGCAATAGTATTATCATTTAATTTTTGAATTTTGCAATATCTATAAAAAATATTGTATTACTAATATATATATTTCATTCATTGGCATTGCAGTCTCAGAAGACTATATAGTTCTTGTGTCCCTGAAGTTACCGCACCTCCTGTGACTGTGAAGTCCAATGTATGAAAAACATTCTCGACCACAAATGTTACATGTGAAGGCTGTCCCTGAAGATGTTGATGTGCCAGTGCTATGTTGCCACCTCTTACTTCTGGACCTCTTGGCTTCATGGTGTTGCACCAGGGTGACTTCAGACATGAACAGTCTGCTATGTTATATATAAGTTAGGGTAGCTAAGACATAAAGTCAATGGCACTTGGTAACAGACATTTTCTTGCTTATGCGGGTTTCATATCTATTAATAATGGAGATTCGCTTCCGGATTTTGTCTGTAACAAAACTATGTCACTGCTTATGTCACTATACCCGAAATCGTCATAACAGAATAAATACATTCAAAATTTGAGCATGTAAAATAAGACAGTCCTCATTGTTTTTTAAAACAGGTTTTAATAGATACATCCCCAGTATCATATATTTATGTATAGTTTGTTTTATTTTAATAGATATCCAAAGTTAATAGAACTTAGTTTCGATTTCAAATGGTTTTATTTTTTTTTTTTTTACTCCTTTAATAAATTTGATTTCATGATTTATGGTTCAAACTCTCTGACATTTAATTTTTAACTTCCACCTCCTCAAGCAATATCTTTCAAAAATGTATTTTTACATTGCCCGGAGGGTGTTTTTTTTATTTTGCTAGTATATCTAAGTGAGAAAGATGGAAATGATTCCAAGAGATAAGTTGAAAAATTATTGTAAGAGAAAATATATATACTTTGGTATAGATGAAATTTATCACTGTAATTTGTCAACACGTGTTTTGATCAAAATTTGTTTATACACAGTAACCTATTTAAATTCATTTTAGATATAAAATAAAATACAATGATAAAAATAAAATATCAGGCATGCAAACAAGAGATCATCTTCAGGACAGAGTCTACTCTGACTCTGAGTGGTAATACCTGTTAGGGTCCCATCTATGGGTTGAATAGATTAAAACTGACGTTTATAAAGATGAGTTTATAAAAAATAGGTTTAAAAAATGAGTTTGAATAAAGAATGGAATACCCAACAAGAATGAATTGAACAGGGTGTTTTCAGCATAAAATATCTGTTGTAGAGTAGCTAGCACCCCTTCAGCACTCTACCAGATGGACTGGCCAATAGCCATAAAATAGCCTATGATTAGAATGGATTAAAATGCTGAATAATATTCAGACTGGCTTTGCTGCATTGGCTATACCAAATTGACCCTCCTCTATTTAGTGTAAGGTTTATCGTGTTAATTGTTTATTCTTATTTGTTCTGTGTTTTGTATGTATCCGTGCTTAATAAATGTGTTAAGCACACCATTCTTCTGTGTATCTTTTCCACATGATACAAAAGTAACCCAACAAGGGTTGATATTCCATAAAATCCAATCAACCTGACAACAGATCTATTTAACCCAAGACACTCTTTTTTTGGTAGTTAGGGGATCTTACCCCTCTGTGTGGGGGATGCAGTTGTGTTATGATACACCCCAAACCCAAGTATTCTTAGAAACCAATTCCAAGCATTTCAACATTAAAAGACAATTACACCATTTGGAATTTATTCTATGAATCCTACACATGGACACACCAATTTTGGCTGGCCATCAAAAAATCACATGCATCAACTCTATGCAAACACTAGATGCCATCTAGAGGACTTACTATAATCGATGGTTGATAGGGATAGATGGCGAGGTAGAGACAAGAGAATCCATGCAGTCAATATGCCTTGATGATGATTAAATCATTTGCCTTAACTTTCAAAATTTTCTCTTTTCACCTTTTGAGGTTGACTGTGAAGAAGAACCATTACAACGGCAGATGAAACTCCAATGTTCAGTAATAGCTAATAGGGACGGATGGAGAGAAGGAATCAAGGGAATCCATGCTGTCAACATGCCATGATGATGATGATCTTGTTTTTGCTGGGACGTCTTGTCAAAGCACCTTTCATGGATTCCAAATAACACACAACAAATATTGTCCAACGTTGTGGATGAAGAAGGGAGAAGATATTTCTGAAGAATTCAGCATGAAGGAGTGCACACAGGTAGGGGGTGGGGGTTGGTGGTGGTTTTCTTAACAGAAATCCAATCCCATCTTTTATCGAGGGAGCAGCACTTTTCAGCTGAGTGCCTGAGACCAATTTCTTAGATACTAATCCTTGACTGACGTCAGCAAAAATATTCATTACCGAAACAGAAAAAAATAAATAAATAAAATAAAATAAAGGCCCTTGTTCTCCCATAGCTAAAATGTTACAGTATACCACACTGTTAATTGGGAACAAGATATTGTGGGGGTGTTTATATATATATATATATATATATACATGATGGTGCCCATGGTGTAATGGTTATCATTGTAGGAAATGGATTCGGCTACATGAGTTCAAATCCTGGACAAGGCTGGTTGGATTTCAAATGGCACTAATACCCCTGGGAAAATAGTCTGAGGGTCAATAGTAGGGCAGACTGGGCTCTTTAACCATGATATAGTAAACAGTCTAGGTGAAGAAAAACTGACTTCAAACGTGTTAAATCCTGCTTAAAATTGACCTTATGTCACATCCTGCTCATGCAGAGAGTTTGGTAAATACATACATTTGTAAGAAGAAAAGAAACCAAATAAATCGAGATAATGAATATTGGAAAGTGCTCAATATGTACTTCTAGAGCTGGGTCATATATATATATATATATATATATATATATATATATACATGCACACATATATGTATATATTATATATATATATATGCTTGGTATTGTACAGAATCTAATGTGTAGACACTACTAAGTGTATATATATATATATATATATATATACATGCACACACACACACACACATATATATATATACATATATACACACATATACATACACACACACATATATACATACACACATATATATACACATATATACACATATATATATACACACACATATATATATATATATAACAGACACATATATACACACATATATATACACACACACACACACACACATGCATATATATATATATATACACACATATATACACACACACATGCATATATATATATACACACATATATATACACACACACACACACACACACACACACACATATATACACACACACATATATATATATATATATATATATTGCTATTGTACAGAATCCAATGTGTGGAAGCTACTAAGTATCCTTTTTTGTTACAGTTGTCTATAAATTTAGATAAACAGATAATATCATGGCAAGTGTTTGATTTAAGATAACAGCCTTCCAAGAGAAACGATGATTAGTTATAATATATTCTTCTCTGTACTGTGCAAAAAGCTCTAAGGGATTATCTTAAAGGTTAGGAGAAAGGTACAAGTAAATCAAAGTAAGAGGAGATAAAGTGAGAAAATGACCAGATGTGATGGACAGAGAATTATCAAAAGAATCGCAACATCTGGACTATTTAAGTTTCTTAAGTTGATAATATTTCTTTATTCCCAGCAAACAGAACAATAAATAAAGTCTCTCATCACTTACAAAAAATCAATTGTTGTCGATAATACTTTTACCTAGCTTACATTCAAGGTATATATATATATATCAGTTGGAGTACCTATCTAATGCCTGATAAGAGGTCAAGTGACTTGGATTAAAGATATGATGAAGCCCTGTTGGCTGGAGATTTAGAATACTCCAACAACAGCTGTACAGAGGGGTAAGACCCCCACCTAATGGGGCCACCTGTTGGCCGTGGGTGGTAACCCATGTTGCTTAAGGACGAAATCCTAGTGGATGAGCAGTCCATGACATGTAATACACCACTTTGGCCCTTACTTACGGATGGTCGGAGAGGCCCCCTCAATATATCAGTTGGTCATGTCAAGCCCTAGCACCTATAAGATTGTTCCAACCCTATTGCCTTTATGGTATTTCCAAACCCATTTTTTAATCATATGGGTACTAGAAGGTGGTTGCTGAGAGTCTTCATGTCTTTGGTATGATGTTAAACTCTATCTGATAGTGAGTTTCCAGTTCTGGAGTTCTTTGGGGATGTGGACCACCCCTTCATGCCCATTTCTTACAGGTCCACTCTGACCCAGAGTGGTAGTAGCTCCTAGGGTCTATGGGTTAAATAGAAAATGTGTTTACAAAAATAATTGATTTTAAAAAAAATTTCTTCCAAACTATCATTACAAACCTTTCAAAACTTTGCTGGCATTAATTGACCGACTATGGCCTGATTCAAAAATGGTATTATATGTTCAGCTACAGCTTCTAGGATTAAAGTTGAAAAAATGTGACACACTGACATTCACATTTATTATTAGAGATGTATATTGTTTGTAATGGGTTTGTATGGCATAATGGCTAACGTACTGGACTGCAACATTGTGGGAAGTGCATTCAAACTCCAGTCTCACTATCATGTTCACTTTCAGACTAATACCCTTGGAAAAGGTAAGAATCCCCTTATCCCTCTAGCTGTGGGTTAATAGTACCACTACTATTTTTTTACAACGATGGCTTTGGCATTAAATATTACATGAAGGTTGATATGCCTTTAAACAGAAAAAACAAACCACACTTTCAGTGGTATAGATGTGGTGTTCGGTTTTTATTAAAGATTTTGATAAAGTTTATATGGAGAGAGAGAGAGAGAGAAGAGAGAGAGAGAGAGAGAGAGAGAGAGAGAGAGAGAGAGAGAGAGAAGGGGGTATCTTAAATATACCGGCATAGGTTAAGTATTTACCCAACCCGTTCACCATGGGTAGGATGTGACACGAGATCACAAGTATGGGGCATCCAATGAGAATCAAACAAACTATTCAGTAGTAATGGATCTGCGGGATTAACTTACAAACCATTACACCAGGATGGATGCCCTATATAGCAGCATTGCTTATAAGATGGGAGAGTGGGTAGAAAGAGGAGGGTGGAAGTAGGAGAAGGCTGTGAGAGTAGAAAATAGAGAGGGGGAGGAAGTAGAAAGTGAAGGAAAGAGACAATAGGTGAATAGAGGGTGGAGATATGTTCGTATTGTATTATTTTTTTTTCTATTCATACAAGAAGGTATTTTGTTTTAGCTAAAAAGTGTGGGGGGGGGCATGGAGAGCGGCAATAGTCCTAGTGGTAAATTACCTTTGTGCTGCAATTGTAAAATCTCTAGGATTTTTGTTGTTATTTTTTTCACTATACAAAATATGGGGGTGGGGGAGTTGAAGGTGGAAAGAGGGAGTAAGAAGATGAAGGGAGATGGGAGTAATAAGTGGGGCGGAGTCTCAAGAAAGAGGAGAGGAAAAAACAAAACAGTAGGGACGAGAAACAAAAGGGCAAAGAAAAAAAAAAAGACTTACAGGAAAAGAGAAGTATCAAGTTATTGTTTTTAGAAATTCTTTTTTATCTTTAAAAAATGTTTTTTTGTGTAATAGCATATCAACCTTTGTGGATTATTTACTGACAAAGCCACCCTTGTAGAAGAACTGTAGTCGTACTATTTAACCCATAGCTTGAGGGATGAAGGGGTTCATACCTTTCCCAAAGGTATTAGTCTAAAAGTGAACTAAGTTGATTACTAAGACTAGCAAATATATGCACACTTCGGGTGCAAGTATTTAGGTTTTGATGTAATAAAATATTGTATCAAATTAGAAACTATTTAGAAAATGATAAATCTAACTCTTCCATCATTTTCCATCACTCCCGTTTTTCATTTTTCCATCACTCCCGTTTTTCATTTTTCCTAATTTATCTATTTAGTTAGATTATGAAGTATTTAATAAAATTACAGTTCTTTCGTCTTGCTTATGGATTTCTTTTAAGATTTATCCCCGAGATTTTTGCTCAGATTCGTTAAGAGAAAAACCAAACAATTAGAAATCAATAATACTAAGCATATATTTATTAAAATCAAATTCTTAATATCAATATGCAAATTAGCCTTCTCGTTCACACTGTAAACCGCTATTTTGTTGAATATATAAATATATATGCATGTTATTGGTATGTAGATTAATCCAACAGTATTAATAAGATATAACAATTTTATCAATAATTGAGGTTTAAATAAAGATAAATTCATGGTGAATGTGATGTCAATAAATAAGGGAATTGTGACTTGAGTAGTGATTTAGTTTCGGTTACAGACAGACAAACACACAATCTACATTATAATAAGATGTTGCAGTCCAGCACATTAGTCCCTATGCTATGAGGACTCCTCCACAATTATACCAACCATGAAGTTCTATAAAACTGACTCAAAGATTTAACACTGTAATGCTATTGCTCTAAAAAAATTACATTCTGATAAGAAATCCTTGTTTTGGTTTTTGCTCTTTTTCCCTCAGCTAAGTGAAAATAATAGAATGACTGGAGTTTGAATTCACCGACAAACGAAATGTAATTCTGATTCTACCAAAGACACCATAACACCTGAGATGAATTTTGACAAACTGAGTCCGTCGTGTTTTCCTCCTCGCCACTGTCCAACCGCCTCTTTTATACTCGGTCTGGCCGAGACACGTCACAACTCTCGTCTCGACAGCTACGAGACTTGACATTACAAATCGCGGCCTCAAAAACACTCACGATTTCACCACTAGTCGGACTCGTCACATTTCTGCTTCCGTCCACACTTACAACATGCCATTCGCTGTCTCTTCGACCGACGGACCGTTGTTGGCTCATCCTCGCTACATACAATGTTGTAGTCCAGCATGTTAGGGTTCCTGCTTGATCCCCAAAGTTAAGCTTAGATGGGTAACCATTTAAGCAACAGCAGGTACTGTAATCTACCTGATATCAAAATGACTTGATTTGGCTTTAATTTGATATAGTTTGGTTTGTTTTACGGCATATCAACCTCAGTGGGTCATTTAATGCCGAATAAGTTTTGAAATAAATCAATTCTTAATGGATAATACAATTATATTATTTTTATAAATACATTTTTCTATTTAACCCATAGATGGGGCCCTAATAGGTACTACCACTCCGGGTCAGAGTGGACCAGGGAGCAATGGTGATGAATGGGGTGCTCCACATTTCCCAAACCTCGAAACTGGAACCTCACCATCAGAGAGTTTAACGTCATTCCCAGGATATGTAGACCTGCAGCCACCGCCTTCTAGCACCCATATGATAATAAGTGTTGGGGCTTGCTATAAGAGCAATAGGGTTGGGGCAATCATATAGGTGCTAGGGCTTGAGGTGACCAGCCGACTGATCGGAGGGGGTCTCCCCGATCGCCCGTCCGTCTAGCCTAAGTAAGGTTCTAAGTGGAGTGTTGCAGGTTATGGACTGCTCATCCACCAAGACTCCACCCTTAAGCATCACGGTTCGCCACCCACGGCCAACAGGTGGCCCCATTTCGGGGAGTCTTACCCCCCTGCAGAGGTGCAGTTGGTGCATTCTAACGCCCCAGCCGACAGGGCAGGATTTAGCATTAAATGAACCAAAAAGGGATGATATGCTATAAAACAAAACAACCAACCAACCAGTATTTTAACCACTATGCCACAGGGACAATTCAAGATTATCATATTATTAGTTATTATTACTAAGTTATTTCTATACCATAACTTATACAATGGCTTCCACTGGAGATTAAGTGACAGCAAGTTACACTGTGGCACTCTCCTCAGTATTCTAACTGTTTGTTGAAGTAAGTTTGTATACTGTTTGTATTGAAGTAAGTCAGTTAGACAGTCAACAATTGGTTTGAGCAATGTGACTAGCCAAGCCTAACTGACTTACTTCAATATGGCGCTGCGAACAGGATTCAACCTAGCTGGATGGGAAAAGATGTTCATTGAGGCAGGCATATCTGTTGCCTCTGCCAAAACTTATGCCCATACATTTTCTAGTGAAGAAATTGCAAGGTCCAGCTTGCATATGCTGGATCGTGCAATGCTTAAGGAACTGGGTATCAAGACTATGGGTGACATGCTCACTATACTAAAGCTAGCCAAGGATCCCCCAGTGACACTCCCATCATCAGCTAATTATGCAAGCGGGAGACACACCACACCAGCTCGCCATTCCAATTGGCATTACAGGTACCTTCCAACACTAAGAAAACTGTCTTAGATGCTATGGATGGCTATCATTCAATCCCTCTAGATGAGGAATCACAACCACTCACTACCTTCATCACTGAGTGGGGTCGTTTTATGTATCTGCAAATGCCCCACGTCGAGCTCCATAAATCCTGCCACTTTTCAGTGGTCTTTACGGCATCTCAGAATCGTATTCAGTTACGACTGTTTGCCGTCTTGTCTTGCCAGTAATTGGACTTAGTATTCTATAGTTTGTTCAAACAACAAAAACTAAGCAGAACTAAACTGGTGCCCAAAACAGCTGGTATTTATTTAGGAATATTCCATGCATGCATTTAGGTGATTCCATTTCTTAAGTCCTGATTGGTTGCTTGGTTTCAGTGGTGTTATGGTGCCAGATAAATAATCTACCATTCTGTACTAGGCTTGCAACAATGCAGGATCCGTATTGAGTTACAGCTTGCTTGTTCCCTTGTCTGCCAATTCGACGGTAATTGGAATACTATTTCTACAATTTTGATTTGGTTTATTTGTTTAATGGTATTTTCACAGTTATGTGCATCAGGTATTTCTATCTAATATTTATTATTTTCAAGCAAATCTATTTGACCTATTGATGGGATCTGAAGAGATACTTCCTCTCTGAGTCAGGTTGAAAAATTATCTGTAAATCAAATTAGTTATGTTTAATCAATGTAAATAATCATTTTAATAAGAATAATAATTTCTTATATATATGCGTGTGTGTGTGGCATGTGTGGTGGCATGTGTGTGTGTTCAAAAAAATAACTTGTCAATTCAAATGCAATTCAGAAGCACATGCACTATAGAGAGAGAGAGAGAGAGAGAGAGAAGAGAGAGAGAGAGAGAGAGAGAGAGAGAGAGAGAGAGAAAGAATAAAAACAAAAACGTAAATATAAATGTAAAATAAAAGGATGCACAGTAGAGAGAGAGGGGGAGAGAGAAAGGCATAGATGCACAGCAAAGAAAGGTAAAATGTATAAATTCTCTGAAAAGAGAGAGAGAGAGAGAGAGAGAGAGAGAGGAGAGAGAGAGAGAGAGAGTGAGAGAGAGAAAGAGAGAGAGATGCAAAAAGAGAGGGAAAGATATACAGCAAAGAGAAATATAGAGAAAGAGGGGTGGAAGGAAAAGGTGCGCGAATGCTGTAGAGAGAGAGAGAGAGAGAGATGCAAAATAAGAGGAAGAGATACACAGGGAAGAGAGAGAGAGAGAGAGAGAGAGAGAGAGAGAGAGAGAAAATGAGAAATAGGAGGGAAAGATGCATGAATACTGTGAAGAGAAAGAGAGAGAGAGAGAGAGAGAGAGAGAGATAGAGGGAGATATATATATATGCAAAAGAGAGGGAAAGATACACTGCAAGATAGAGAAAGAGGAGTGAAAGGAAAAGATACATGAATGGTCTGGAGAGAGAGAGAGAGAGAGAGAGAGAGAGAGAGAGAGAGAATACTTTTGTGTGTGTGTGTGTGTATGCGTATGTATGCGTATGTGTTGAAATCTGATGCATTTTGGGGCCAAAATGTCTTCCAAATTTTCTTGCAAATTAATGCAGACAAATTATCCTGTCACACAAACTTTGCTTCACGAGAAATTTGCTCCTTTGACGCTCATTACATTAAATTTCTTTTTTTTTTTTTTTTTCGAAAATCCAATTTGTTAATTTACGAAATTAACTTTGCATATTTTTAAATTAAAAAGCGAGAAGATTTTACAAGTACACGCTTCTGTTAATTCGGTTAGCAACAAAAATTAACAATAAATTTTTTTATTTCTCAAAAGCAATATCATAAAAATAAATCGGTTTGGCTCAGTCGGTAGAGCAACCACCAAGGAATCACGAGGTTCCAGGGTTGATACCGAACCGTGCTAACTCAGTGCATGAATAACACATTATGGGTAATCTAAAGTGTGCAGTAAAGTGGTGAGCTGATGCTAGGTGTGGTGCTCCATCGCAGCAAAAAACAAAAACAATCTCCCTGGTCTAGTGCAAGTGAAAAGGGGATAGACTCCTTCCTAGGAATCTCAAAGTTCCAGGATTGATATCGATCCCTGCCAACTCAGTGCATGAGTAACACAGGATGGGTAATCTAAACTGTGCAGTAAAGTGGGCAGCTGATACTAGGTGTGGTGCTTTACCTCAACAACAACAAAATCTCCCTGGTCTAGTGCAAGTAAAAAGGGGATAGACTCCTTCCTAGGAATCTCAAGGTTCCAAGGTTGATATCGATCCCTGCCAACTCAGCGCATGAGTAACACAGGATGGGTAATCTAAACTTTGCAGTAAAGTGGGGAGCAGACGGTAGGTGTGGTGCTCCATCTCAGAAAACAAATCTCCCTGGTCTAGTGCAAGCAAAAGGGTGATAGTCTCCTTCGCTGTCCGCCTGATAACGACTCTACCAATTCTACTACTACTACTATTACTACATAAATGGCAATTTCTGTCTGTCTATATTTAACCATTTGGTGCCTATACCAGTGATCTCATCATGATGAAACTTTACACACATGTCATATTAACGTAATATTCAGAAACAGGACTGGCTGATTGTATTTCAATAAAAATCAATAATCAAATCCCAGGGGACATCTTTACAATGGAGGAGGAAAGAAAAATGTGTGTGGCGTTTCCACCTCAATGCAAAAACAATCTCCCTGATCCAGTGCTAGTGAGAAGGAGATATACCCCCTCGCTGTCCGGTTGTTACTGACAATAGACCACTCCACCGACTTTACTTACTGGTATCACTACTGTTCTTCTGCACGGATGGCGTTAGCATTGAATAACCCAAGAAGGTTGATATGCCAAACTAAAACATAATAAAAACAAAAGAAAAACTCCCAAAAACAAGAAACAAACTATTTTAGCTCAATTAAATATTAAATCAAAAATGTTTACGTGTCAATCATTTGAATTATAAGAATATTTCTCGACAGATCACAATGAACTTTATCACATTGTAGGGATACAAAATATAATTGTCTCCCTTTGGGATTGTAGGCGTATCTCCCCACGTCACGTTTCTGTTGGTCACATGACAATACAAGCCCTTAACTCTTTCTCTTTTAGTGACTCAACTCAGACCGAAGCAGACGTGGGTCTTTCTCGTTCCGCGTACTTGCTCTGTCCTCAGAACAGTCCAACCAGAGAAAAAAACATTAAGTGAATTCAACCTTTTTCGCGTTGCTCTTCGTGGTGTTCTTTTGAACAGCATTGTGTCATTTTTTGGTGTTTGCGAATGAAACGTTTTGTCTGTTTATGTTATTATCATCATGTTCCGCCATTAGAGTACACATCCATGACAATCTCTCACCAACCGTCCCTATCATTCATCGCCCTCGGGGGGGGGGTGCTCTGTGCAGAAAACCGCACAGAGCTCTCTTTGCACACTATGTTGAGCTTCTGTAACTGTTTTGGATATAAGCTTTTCTCTACCCTCTGTTAAATAAAACCCGTCAAGGTCTTGGACATCCTCCGTGTGTTTATATCATTAAAAAGGGAAATCGAAAAACACACACTCACAAAAAAGAAAAGCCCCCCCCCTAAAAAAAACAGTTGTTAAAACCTTAGAAATATCCAAGAAAGACTCGGCCAAATGTCGGTAATTATTGACTTAGAACATTGTTTTATTTCTACCCTTTTCCTCTTCTGTTCTTTTAGTTTTTGTAACAATGTTGTTGTTTTTTTCCCTCTAGTTTAGCTCTATTAACAGTTTGTAAGACATCCACCCTTCACTTAATGCCAGCAATATATCATTCTGTCTAGTGGATGAGGTTGAAGGAGAAAGAGCAAAAGTGCGAAATACAGTAAAAAAAAAAAAAAATACGTTGAAAAAAATGAAAGTAAAAGACAAGAAAAGAAATAGAACAGACAAGAAATAGTTAAAAAGGGAAAAAAAATATGTATAAAAAATTGAAAAGAAAAAAAAAAGCAATAACCTTAAAAGAAAAAAACAAAAGAGAAGAGATAGTGAAAGTGAAAGCTAATATATAAGCAAAGAAAATAAAAAAAATAAAATCTAGAAAATATTGAGAAAAAACAAAAGAAAATGTCAAGGAAAAAATATTGCAGAAATAATGAACTAAAAAAAATAAAAACAAAAAATATAAAAAATAAAAAATAAAAACGAAATCAACACACAGCAGAAAATAGACAAAAACAAAATTATGTAAAAATAACAAAAAAATATTAAAAGGTTTTAAAAAAATCTAAAAATAAGAATATTGTCTGACTAGCAGAGGTACCCAGCAATGCTCTGGGGGAAAAATAAGATAAGAAGCAAAATGGTTTAATGAAATAATTCTTCATATATATATATATATATATATATATCAGGAAAATTGGAAAAGACTCCGACAGTATGTAAGTATATGAAAAACTGAAAAAACAAGATGTTCAGATGGTTGATATTTAATGTAGGAGCCCATGTTATAACGTTTCGGTTTGTTTAGCAAACCATAGTCAGGGCATTCATTTATATGGAAAAAACAACTTTAAAACAGTGGTTTTTCATTTTGTTGACGACCATTTGGAAACCACAACAAAACACACTTACAAACCACAATTTTAAAGATTTTTCCATATAAATGAATGCCCTGACGATGATTTGCTAAGAAAACCGAAATGTTATAACATCTGCTCCTACATTAAAATATCATTCATCTGAACATCTTGTTTTTTCAATTATATATATATATATATATATATATATATATATATATACTAGCAAATATATGCACCCTCCGGGTGCAAGTATTTTAGTTAAATTTTATAATAGAATATATTAAATTAGAAAGGCTAATGAAACTGAATAAGAATGTAGATAAAAAGATTTTGAACAGAGGGGGTATGATTGAAAAATAGAACAACTTTGAAACAAACTCTTCCATCATTTTCCGTTACTCCCGTCTTTCATTGGTACATTTTCCTAATTAAACTGTTTAGTTAAAATAGGAAGTAAAGAATAATATTACAGTTATTTCTTCTTGTTAAGGGATTTCTTTTAAGATTTATTGAAGAGATTTTTGCTCATATTCAATAAGATAAAACCAAACAATTAGAAATCGATAATACTAAGCATATATTTATTAAAATCAAATTTTTAAGATCAATATGCAAATTAGCCTTCCCATTCATACTGTAAACCTCTATTTTGTTGTATATATAAATACAATTGCATGTTATTAGTATGTAGATATGGTCAACAGTGTAAGTAATGTAAAACAATTTTATTAATAATTGAGGTTTAAATAAAAATAAAATCATGGAGAATATGATGTAAATAACTAAAGGAATTGTGACTTGTATAGTAATATAGTTTCGGTTACAGACAGACAAACCCACAATCTCAATTATAATAAGATATATATATATATATATATATATATATAAAAGTGTATTTTGGCAGCATTTTTTCTTTTATACAAGTTTTGTTGAACTGTACAGACAATTCTTGTCGGACAAGTTTTTGGTTGATCCGTTCTAATTTTCGGGCCATCTTTTTGGTGTTGGGGTGGAACTGGTGTAATTGTTATTACCTCCTACTTCTAATTCCTTGCTACTACTCGTTCTCCTTAAAAACGAGACACGAAACCATACCATCGTTTCCTACCTGATGATGGCAAACTGTATTGCCGAAAGCGCTCGTATCGAAACCTTTGGTGGACTGTTACACTAGTTCCACCCCGACACCAAAAAGATGGCCCGAAAATTAGAAAGGATCAACCAAAAACTCGTCCGACAAGAATTGTCTGTACAGTTCAACAAAACTTGTATATATATATATATATATATATATGTATATATATATATATATCACTACTCACGCAAGAACATAGGACATACAGTTGAATATGTAGTAACAGAGATACGATCTTGTCTGCCGAACCATTTATATATATTTACCAGCCCCTCCACACAAGGAGGACGTAACACAAGGTCAATTTTTTTAGGCGGAGTTTAACAGGTTTTAATTTAGAGTTTTCCTTCTTGTAGACTGGTTGCCTAACCATGTTTAAATAGCCCAATCTGCCCTACTATTTACCAATAATTGGAGAGAGAATGAATTGATGCATACTTTTCCCAAGGGTATTAGTGCTATATGAAATGCAAACAGTCTCAGCGAGTCTATTTCCTATGACAATAATCATTTCACATGAGCGTCCATAAAAATATATAAATAAGGGTAATCCGTTATTTTACAAAACTAAATATATTTTCTTTATTTATTTTAATATTCATTTCAATGTGTATATTCTAAAAGTTTAAAATAACGGGTGCAAGAAAAATAAAACATTTATTGCAAAAACACCGACATAAAATGAGGATTCAATTTATTTTATAGTAGGAATTTACGAGGAACAAGTTAAGGATTACCTAAATAAGAATATTGTCTGACTAGCGGGAGTACTCAGCAAAGTTGGGGGAGGGGTCGAAGAAGATAATAATTCAGATATTTATTTTAGTAAGATTTAATGGTTGGCTGGTTGGTTGGATTTTTACGACATGTCAACCATTGGGTTATTTTATACCGAATACGTTTTTTTAATTCATTATTATTGGGTATTCAAACCCATAGATGAGAGCTTACAGGTACTACCACACCGGGGAGGCATATAAAATAACAGTTTAGTTCCTGGAGGTCCCACCCCAAGCAGCACCAGGTTAAGTTTATTGACCGGTGCCGGATGCACCCCTCTGATCTGAAGGGGAATATCAGTGGAATTTAGATCATTTTTCAACCCCACTTCCTCCCGTGAGACATACTTCCTGCAGGACACCCACATCAAACTGGCTTTGTGTCCCATTTTGGCCTCATGGTGATCGGATAAAAAGCTTAAGATGAATGTCTATATCACTCACTTTGGTCAAACATGGTATATTTTACCATCTGATGACCTTAAAGGTCAACCATATATTGTATATATTGAAGAGTGAAAGGGGGTTGGAATGAATCCGACAGAATGAGGTAAAATAAGGAATGAAAGAACAAAACTCAGACAAAGATGTGTAGTATATTTCGCTGGAGTGTGGAACTCAGCTTCTTCGGCGTTTATTGAATTATTAGGATCATACAAGTATTTTATAGAAGGGCCCTCACCACAAAACTCACCCACCTACCTACCTCCTCCTTCTATAAAACACTTGTATGATCCTAATAATTCAATAAAAGCAGAAGAAGCCGAGTTCAAACTCCAGCGAAATATACTACACATCTTTGTCTGAGTTTTGTTCTTTCATTCCTTATTTTACCTCATATTGAAGAGTGTCTACATCAATACAATAATCAGGTCTCTGCGACTTTCTGCTTTAGCCGGGATTCTCGGTTAGACATACACACACAATTTCACTTTAGCTCAGTCGATAGAGTGTTCGACTAGGAACCTCAAGGTTCCTGGTTCGATACCGGCCCTCGCCAACTCAGCGTATGAGTAGCACAGGAATCTGTGCGGTAAAATAAGGAGCTGATGATAGGTGTGGCGCCCCACCTCAGATGCCAAAACAATCTCCTTGGTCTAGCGTTAGTGAAAAGAGGATAAACTCCCTCGCTGATACTGATTTTAGGCCACCCCGACGACTTTACTTTCTACTTAGAATAAAAGAAAAAGAAAGACTGAAATATTGAAGGGTGAAAAAAATGAACAAGCATAATTGAAAGAATACGTTTCCGAAGAATAAAAAGATAATGAGGTTTTAAAAAAAGATGGAGATAGATCAATATTACAAGAAGAAAAAAGAGAAGAAGTTTAAATTGGAGCAAACTATGAGAATTGGTACGATTCAGGAAAAGTACTTTAAGAATTAAAAAAAATCACTAAATCAAGTTTACCGATAACTGACAAATTAAAACTAAACCAACAATCCTTCTATCAAACTATAAATGCTTTGTCTTTGCTGTTTTTTTTAAATTTTATTTTAAATGATGTGCAACACTTAAATGGAGTATAAATCAATAGAGTGTCAATTCTGAGCGAAGATCTTGTTGCTTTCATAGGACTCTGTTTGAGTGACAGGCGTGCACTATTCTATACGTTATTCAAGATGATTATCATTTTTATCACAGCATTTTGACTAACATATTCTTTGGCTTTCCAAAGTCTTTCTCTGAATGGGCATGTGTCAAAATCTTTCTCTATTTGGTTTCTTTTGTTTAATGGCATATCAGTTCTCTCTCTCTCTCTCTCTCTCTCTCTCTCTCTCTCTCTCTCTCTCTCTCTCTCTCTCTCTACCATTCATGCATCTTTTCCTTTTACTCTTCTTTATTTTTCTCTTTGCAGTGTATCTTTCCCTCTCTTTTTGTGTGTATGTATCGAAGTATGGAGGCGCGTGGCATAATGGTTAGAGTCGTAGGAAATGGACTCGTCGACCCGAGTTCAAATCCTGGACATAGCTGTTTACATTTCACATAGTGCAAATACCCTTGAGAAAGGTATGAATCCATGTATTCCCCCTCAAGCTATGGGTAAAATAGTAGGACAGACTGGGCTCTTTAACCTTAGATAGGTAACCAGTCTAGAAGAAGGAAAACTCAGGATTTGAAAAAAACTAAGGTCAGTCATTAATTGGGCTTGTGCACCAATTCCTTCTTATCGACGATGCCAAAAAGTGCGGATGGTCCAACACAAGTCTTCACCACTATAAACAAAACACCGTGTAAGTTGTTCATTGAATGAACCCTTATGATTTGAAATCGACGAGAGAGTCCACGTGTCGAAGTATTTATGTATGTGAAATAGTCTTTCTGTGCTTGTACATGTATCGGCGTCTTTCGGTTCAAGTATGCAGGTGTCAATGCATTTCTATGTGTGTGCATGTGTCGGCGTCTTTCTGCGCGTGTGTATGTGTCAAAGTCTATCTGTGTAAGTGTATGTGTTGGTAACATGCTATGCGGACGCATGTGTCAAAGTATTTCTATGCGTGTGTGTATGTGTATATGTATGTATACCTGCCTAGAAGTCTTTATACCTTTGTGTTTGTGAGTGTGGATCTATTTCTGTAGGCTGAACTTGCACAGAGGTGTCAAAATTAGGGTGACCCAGAAAAAACAGAACCCAACTTATTTATTTTCCCATTAAACTAACCTTAAACCCTAACCCCTACCCATAAATCCCCCTAGTTAAAATAAATAGTTTTATTACAAAATGTGTGGGTTCTGTTTTTTCTGGGTCACCGTTATACAGGGTGACACAAAAAAAAAACAGAACCCAAATTATTTATTCATTTTCCCATTAAACAAACCCTAAACCCCGACCCTAATCCTAACCCTAACCCCTATACCCCATAGTTAAAATTAACAGTTTTATTACAAA
Source organism: Doryteuthis pealeii (assembly GCA_023376005.1). Taxonomy (NCBI): domain Eukaryota; kingdom Metazoa; phylum Mollusca; class Cephalopoda; order Myopsida; family Loliginidae; genus Doryteuthis; species Doryteuthis pealeii. The sequence continues at coordinate 92,288,520 of CM042148.1, read as the reverse complement.
ATTTGTGGGTTCTGTTTTTTTCTGGGTCACCCTAATTTTGACACCTTTGTGCAAGTTCATACTTTCTGTATGTGTCGCACTATTTCTATCATCCGCATATATCGTCGTCTTTCTCTCTCTTTCTCTCTCTGTGTAAGTCTTTCTGTATGTATATATGTGTCAAAATCTTTCTCCCTGTGTGTTTCAAATTATTTCTGTATGTGTCTTTCTGTGTGTCCGCATATGTAGACGTCTTTCTGTATGTGTACTTGTGTCAAAGTCTTTTCATATGTGCGTCGAAGTATTTTTATATGTGCCAATGTTTTATGTGTCTGCATATGTTGACGTCTTTCTGGGCATGTGCACGTGTCACAGTCTTTCTATATGTGTGCATATGTCCTCTGTACAAGTGAGGTAAAGATACATATACAAGGTGTGTCAAAAAAGTATCGAGATCTTTTGTACTTTTTGACACACCTTGTATTAGTAAAAAATATCGTTTCATTCATTATTCTAGCTTGGTAAATACAGCTTTAAACTCGGCACTTTTATGACACCTTGTATTCTGAAAAACATTAACGTTGCATTCATTGTTCAGTTCTATCTTGGTAAATGCAGATTCAATCTCGATACTTTTATGATACACCTTTGTGTGTATATATTAATTCAGTGGATTTAACCCTGAAGATCCTTATGGTGAAACTCGAGTAGGTTATTACCTGTATTACAATAAATATGAGTAGGTTATTACCGGTATTACAATGAATTTGCTCTACTAACGTATTGAGCACTTTTTATTTGTTATATCGCTTACTTTTCTGAATTTTACATCAACTAACCATTGTGACCATATTCACCGGTAAGTCATCTTTTCCAAAATACATATAAATGCATATAATATATATATATATATATATATATATATATATATATATATATATATATATAAGAGTTTGTGTGTGACAGAGAGGATTATGCGTGCATGTTATGTTATGCTTTCTCTAGGCAAGAGATAACTGGATAGATAGATAGATAGATAGACTGATCACTATGATCAGGTCAAGCTAAAGAAATGAACAAAAGAGGGTGTGGAGTGGGGGAAACATAGTTGGGGTGGAGAATTCAACAGACTGATTTTTGCAGACCTCTATTTGATGTGCCAGTGAAACTACTTAGTCTAGTCTGCAAGTGATATCCGATCACCTATCTAAGTGCGTTACCCTCACTCTTCTTTTTTTTTTTTCAAATATGGACGAACAGTTACGGCATCAAATGTAGTTTTGGCTTTGAAATTCTTTGATGTTCTACCTTTCAGAATAACAGTGAACACTGAACGTTTTACCAAAATGTTTAGTGAGCAGTGTTTTTGCAGCTGTGGGGATTTCAAATCGCACATGGGCAACAGTTCAAGTCAAAGTAATACAACGAACTGATTAACTTGGCTAACTTCTTTCTTTTCTTCTTCTTTCTTTTCTTCTTCTTTCTTTTTCTTCTTCTTCCTTTTCTTCTTCGTTCATCATTCCTTCTTCTTCTTTCTTCATTTTTTCTTTTTCTTTCTTCTTCCCTTCATTTTTCTTTTTTCTTCCCTTTCTTCTTCCTTTTCTTCTTTTTTCTTCTTTCTTTCTTCCCTTCATTTTTTCTTTTTCTTTCTTCTTTCTTCTTCCCTTCATTTTTCTTTCTTCTTTCTTCTTCTTTTCTTCTTTTCTTCTTCTTTTCTTTTTCTTTTTCTTCCCTTTCTTCTTCTTTTTCTTCTTCTTTCCTTCATTTTTTCTTTTTCTTCCCTTTCTTCTTCCCTTTCTTCTTTCTTCTTCTTTCTTCTTCTTTCTTCTTATCCCATTCTTCTTCTTTCTTCTTCCTTTCTTCTCCTTCTTCATCTTTCCTTTTCTTCTTGTTCTCCTTCCTACTTTTCCTTTCATCTTCTTCCTCTTCTTTTTCTTCTTTCTTTTTCTTTCGTCTTCTTCCTCTTCTTCTTTTTCTTCCTTCTCCTCTTCTTCCTCTTCTTCTTTTCCTTTCATCTTCCTCTTTTTCTACCTTCGTTTCCTTTCGTCTTCTTCTTTTTCTTCCTTCTTTTCCTTTCGTCTTCTTCCTCTTCCTTCTTTTCCTTTCGTCTTCTTTCTTTTCCTTTCGTCTTTTTCCTCTTCTTTTTCTTCTTCTTTCTTCTTCCTCTCCTTCTTTCTTCCTTCTCTTTCTTCTCTTCTTCCTTTCCTTCTTCTTCAATCTGCTTAGACCTTTTTTTTCAAGCTGTTTTCACCTTTTTTAATGACAAGCTCTCTATGTTTAGCTGTGTAGCTACTTCCTTTGATTAGCTTCCAACTACTGGGGTGGTCTGCATTTGACGGGGTCACCTTACATTCATTAGTCATATTAATGACTAATGTCCTTAACACAACCTCAAGCTATTCACTAATGACAAGAGAAAAGTAAAATACGAGGATTTGATGAACACAAAGAATGTTCTATAAAACATTAGTCCATAGAGATTTTTGTATTATAAGGTTGTTTTGTCTTACGGCATATTAACCCTTTTCGGGTCATTTAATGCCGAATCAAGTTATTTTGATTAACAAACGACTCAGGTTGCTAACTGAATATACTGTTGTTTAGGTGGTCACCCAATTAAGTATTGAACTGGCTCATCACTGCTTAACTTTGCTTGGTTGTTTAGTTTTTTTTACGGCATATAAACCCTTTTTGGGTCATTTAATGCCGAACCAAATCATTTTGATTAACAAACGAATTAGGTTGCTTAGTGTACCTACTGTTGTTGAAGTGGCTCATCACTGCTTAACTTTGATTGATTGGTTGGTTGTTTGGTTGTTGTGTTTTATAGAATATCAACCCTCTTCAGGTCATTTAATTAAGCCATTTTGATTAACAAACGACTCAGGTTGCTTACTGTACCTGCTACAGGTGAAAGTGTTTTAACTCTACAACGGTTTCGGTGTTCAAGGTACACCTTCCTCAAGAGAACTAAAAAATTATAATTATCTACATTATTCGGACTATTGTCCCCATCTTCATTGTTATTTGTACAACGTTTCGGCCGATATGCCCTCCGGCCTTCTTCAGGTACAAATAACAATGAAGATGGGGACAATAGTCCGAATAATGCAGATAATACTAATCATCAAGCCTCATCTCAAACATTCAGAGAAATAGTAAACAATCATAGGTAACCACTTTTTATATAAACTTCTCTGGTTTGGAATTATTTTTTATTTCTCCTCCTATTTTTTAATTAGTTTGTATGAACTTTAGTTTCTAAATGAAAACTGTTCTCCTTTTAAATTAAAGATGAGTTTTCCATAAACTTATATGTCTTCATTATTCAGGCAAAAGTAAATTGTAATTTATCTGTCATCTATCTTCATCTCCTACAAAATATTACGCCAATTATCAAATGGGAAATTTTAAGTGATCCAATATCTGTCGAAGTTTGACTGGTCAGTGTTTCTTGTGTTTACAAGAAAAGGTTGGCAATAATTAGATTCCCGGATAAGAAAAATCTCCTGAATAAAAAAGATAAATTTCTGGGGAAATGCTTCCATAAGACATATATCAATTTTTTAAAAAATACAACTAAATAGATTTACTAGAAGACTTTATCTCCTGTAGTATACACAAATAAGACATAAACAAAATGAATAACGGAAAAAAGGGGTAGGAGTTGAAGACAGATGACAGATTGATTTACAAATGACTTTTGCCTGAATAAAGGATACGTCTAAGTTTATGGAAAACTAATCTTTAATTTCGAAACTAAAGTTCACAAAACTAATTAAAAGACAGAAAGAGAAATGGAAATAATTTCAAACCGGACAAGTATATATAAAATGAAGTTACCTATAATCTTTTAGTTCTCCTGATGTAAGTGTACCTTGAACACTGAAACTGTGGTAGAGAGAAAAAACTTTTTTCTACAACTATAAATACTCTATATTTTACGAAATATATTGAGTCCTTTTGGATTAACTGCTAATGCTACTACAATGAAAACGTCGTAGGAACTTATATATATATATATATATATATATATATATATATATATATATATATGGGGCGTTCGGCTAGAAACCACAAGGTTCCTAGTTCGATACCGGTCCTCACCAACTGAGCGTATGAGTAGCACAGGGATCTGCGCGGTAAAGTAAGGAGCTGATGGTAGGTGTGGCGCTCCACCTCGGATGCTAAAAAAACAATCTCCTTGGTCTAGCGCTATTGAAAAGGGGATAGACTCCCTCGCTGACTGGCTGATACCGACTTTAGGCCGCCCCGACGACTTTACTTATATATATATATATATATATATATATAATACAACACTGTCAATTAGAAAATATAATTTAACTGACAAATAGTGAATAAAAAGTATAAATGAGTAGTATTATGTGCAAACATAGAGTATTAAAATTGACAGCGAAAGTTTCATGTTATTAAGCAACCCAGACTAATATATAAACACATGTATACATATATATATATGCACACATGTATACATATATATATATACACACCTGTATACATATATATATACACATATACATATATATATATATATATACACATATATATATATATATATATATATATAAACACATGATGTATACATATATATATATATATATGTATACATATATATACATGTATACATATATATATATATATATATAAACACATGTATACATATATATATATATATAAACACATGTATACATATATATATATATATATATATATATAAACACATGTATACATATACATATATATAATATATATATATATATATATAAACACATGTATACATATATATATAACACATGTATACATATACATATATATATATATATATATATATATACACATGTATACATATATATATGTGTGTATGTGTGTGTGTGTGAAGATTGGTTCACACACGTTTAAACAGATAAATAGATTGTAAATCACCTGCTTTAATACTTAAGCACAAACTAATATATATATATATATATATATATATATATATATATATATTAGCAAGTCTTTATTGCTGAAAACATTACGATCTTTGAGAGTTCAGTCGTGTTGTCTGATTCCATGATTGATCTTTTTGTTTAATTTACCCATCAGTCTATCGCCACTTTTGTTGACCTCATATTTTCTCTTTCTCTCGTTTTGTCCGCTGTCCATTGTTGCTAGGATACCCCGGCTGCATCTGTATTAGGGCGAAAGTGTCCTCCTCCTGTATCTCCAGCTATCAAGCAATGTAACCAAGCAATCATGCCTTCTTCTTTTCTTTTTTTTTCGCCTGCATCCTCCGAAGCCAGGGCTAGATGTCCAACGTTGCTGCTTCCACGAATGCAACTGCACTCATCCCTTGTGACATAAACGTGTGACATTTGGATCAAGGAAAGAAAAAACAGGAAGTCCAGCCATAGAAAGCGCATAATAAGGCGGGAGTACAATATCGACATTTTGACATCTTTTGGATTCTGCAATATTTATTCAGACTACTCAGGATGTATGTGTATACGTCAAGGTAGTAAGAACATTATGCTTTGTAAACAACAGCTGAATAGAGTGGAATAATTGATTGAGTGACTGATTTATGTAAATGGCATGTCAACCAGGCTGGGTTGTTTTAAGTCTCGATGTTAGGAATCGTGCTCATTGATTTAGATTGGTTTTGATTAGGTTTTTTTTTGTGTGTATTTTTTTCTTTTTTTTCTATACAGGATCATAGAGTATTCAGTTTTTTTTTTTTTTTTTTTTTTTTTAGGGAGTTAAGGATCTCCATAACCTTTCTTCTCCACCCGTAATTATCAGCTACCCAGTATCCACGTAGAGCTGATTGATGTAGTTTTTTTTCTTTTCTTTTTTATCAGCCGACCCACACTTGTGTGTCCATGTGTAGGTTCCCAGATGAGAACGTTACTTATGAACTCGTCCTAGTTTCTCTATCAATGTCCAGTATGCTTGGTGTCTTACCTGGATGTTGTTTTTTGTGATAGGAGGCAAGTAGCCATACAGCTGTTCTTTTGTAGGGTGCTGGTTCCAAGATTTGTTCAAAACAGCATGCATCATCTTTGCACAGTTCCCATTGAATTTTTTCTCCAAAATTTTCTTTTCCAAGTGGTGCAGCCATACAGTAGCACTGATACAACTATAGCTATGAAGTATTTTTCTTTTGTCTATTTTTTTTTTTTTTTTTTTGCATTTCAGTCTCGGAAGACTATAATATAATTTAACCCAGCGCCTCCTGTGACTGAAGTCCGAACTCAGTATACTTGTACATTCAAACTATATGTGCGCCAGACATATAGTAACTCGCAACAGAGTGCTAAAACCTCGCGGTAGATGGTTCGTGTAACCTTTGCAGTCTCAGTAAGGTATTTGCCTCTCATCCCACTTATTAGGGCGTGACACAAGGAAATTATTATCTGAGCCCACCCACAAACTGAAGCTCATGGGGGGCAAGCACAAAAAAAGCGTTGATCCCGTCGGCATTCCCCCTCGAGGGGAGCGCCTCTCAGGGCTTGGGCAATAAACCCAGCCCTGCCCCTTTAAATCAAGGGGGCAAGTATTGACTGGAGGGTTAGCACCCTGGGATCAACGCTGTTAAATTTTACTTAGCTGCTCCAGAGGCCGAAGCGCTCTGAAGCAGGCTCAAGCAATCACTCCGGTGTTCTCAGACAGCCGTGTATAAATAGTCCTGAACCAGCGCATTCACTCTCTACGCAAGGTACACTAGGCTAGTCCACAATATTTTTAAAGGCATATCAACGCCACAGGGTCCTTTAATTGAAATAAATTCATTGTTAATGTATACTCAATTTTTTTTAGAAACCTTTTTTATCTAACCCATAGATGGGACCCTAATAGGTACTACCACTCCGTGTCAGAGTTGACCAGGGAGCAATGGTGATGAAGAGATGCCCCTATGGCAAGCCCCAACCCTTTTATCATATATGTGCTAGAAGGCGGTGGCTGAAGTCATCATGTCCTGGAATGGCATTAAACTATCTGAGGGTGAGGTTCCAGTTCTTGAGGTTTGAGGAATGTGGAATTCCCCAAACCTCAAGAACTGGAACCTCACCCTCAGATAGTTTAATGCCATTCCCAGGACATGACGACCTTCAGCCACCGCCTTCTAGCACATATATGATAAAAAGGGCTGGGGTTCGCCATAAGGGCAATAGGGTTGGGGCAATCATATAGGTGCTAGGGCTTGACGTAACCGGTCAATTGATCGGACCGCCCTAATAGCGCACATTGTACATTTATATTTTTATGATTCAAGGATTCCCATTTAATACTAAAATTTTGATTTATTTTTTTTTTTTTAAGATTGAATGATTTTAATGACATGTCGACCTGTTTATGATTATTTTATGTATAGGGGTTAGGGAATTGTGCACAATATACATTTATATCTAGAAGATACAAGGTAGTTAGAGCATTATGCTTTGTACATAACAGCTGAGTGGGATAATTGATTGACTGATTGATTTATTTAAACGACATGCCAACACGGCTGGGGTCATTTTATGCCTAGAGGTTAGGGAATTGCGCACATTGTACATTTATATTTTTATGATTCAGGTATTGCTATCTAATACTAAAATTTTGGTGTAGTTTTTTCAAAGGTTGAATGATTTATTTTAAGGGTATGTCGACCTGTTTATGATTATTTTATGAATAGAGGTTAGGGAATTGCACTGATTGTACATTTATATTTACATTTTATATGAACATTATTATTATATTTATTAAAATATGTATTTTATATCTAATATATTTACTTAAGCGGTTTTTTGCACACTAATACGATGGCAAGTATATAGATTGAAGTCCGGGTTAGCTCAGTCGGTAGAGCGTTCGGCTAGAAACCACAAGGTTCCTAGTTCGATACCGGTCCTCGCCAACTCAGCGTATGAGTAGCACAGGGATCTGTGCGGTAAAGTAAGGAGCTGATGATAGGTGTGGCGCTCCACCTCAGACGGTAAAACAATCTCCTTGGTCTAACGCAAGTGAAAAGACTCTCTCGCTGATTGGCTGATACCGACTTTAGGCCGCCCCGACGACTTTACTTTTATTATTATCTAATACAAAGATTTTGTGTAGTGATTAAGATTGGTTGCTTTTAATGGCATATCAACATGACTGGGATTATTTTAAGTCGAAATGCTAGGAAATTTCTTATATTGTACCTTGTATATTGTGTAATTTTTAAAAGATTGATTTTTAACGGCATGTCAACC
>CM042148.1:92240301-92275301 GCA_023376005.1 Doryteuthis pealeii | reverse complement strand
CCACATAGGTGAGTCAAAATCTAATGCCATTTTGTTTAGGGCAGGTATAATTACGAACACAGGAACATGTATCATACATAAAAATGAAGCTGATCCTCTGTGGATCACATCCCTACTCCACATAGTCACTGTTTCTCTCCATAACAACATTCCACCTTCGAATGAGAGCATGTATCCCAGCCCCCTAAAAATTTGTTGACTGTTCTATGAGCCACTTCTTCACTACAGATTTCATTTCCTCGTCACTGGAATAATGTTTGTCTCTTATAGATTATAGTCTAAAGGCGCCAAATCTGGTGAGAAGGGAAGATGCGGTAAAGTTGTCCACCTGAATGAGGCGATTTTCTCTCCTTGTCCTGATGATTGTGTGTGTTCGAGCATTGTCATGCAGAAGTGAGGAAATTGTTGAATGCAAGTTTTACTCGTCGGATTCTTGCTCTAAGCCTAGGGTCTCAATAGAGGGCCGGGTTAGCTCAGTCGGTAGAGCGTTCGGCTAGAAACCACAAGGTTCCTAGTTCGATACCGGTCCTCGCCAACTCAGCGTATGAGTAGCACAGGGATATGTGCAGTAAAGTAAGGAGCTGAAGGTAGGTGTGGCGCTTCACCTCAGACGCCAAAATAATCTCCTTGGTCTAGCGCTAGTGAAAAGGGGATAGACTCACTGTCTCGCTGACTGGCTGATACCGACTTTAGGCCTCCCCGACGACTTACTTGTAAAAGAAAAAACATCGTAAAATAAAGAAAATGGCATTACTTTTTGACTCACCCTCGTAGCATACCAAAACCGGAAGTAGTAGTATGTCAGCAACTTGACTAGGGGGGTGGGGATATGCTTGAAAGGAAATACAGTAAGAACCAGTTTCTGATAACATTCCAAAATAGGCTACCATGAGAACAAGCTTCTCTTTTTTCAATTTCTCTTAAGAAAACATTTCTACAGTTACAAACTGAACCCCTTGCTGTTATTTCACTGAGCTGTGTCATAACTCCTTTAAGATCTTAAAGAAAAACGACGCACATCCTGCATCATCAATCATAACATTAATGATCATAATTACACTCATTGATTCGGTTTAGTTTGGATTCCTTTGGCATATCAACCTTCGTGGGTTATTTGATGCACAAGCCATTCTTGGAGAAGAAGAAGAATTGAATACCTAACAGGAAATCAATAAAACAAATGTCTGCAATTTATTAAGAAATGGGATCCATCAAATTTCCTGGAAACTCCTTCAATTCAAATCCATGCGTCCCAGGACGCACTATATTAAAATCCTATCAGCATCATTGTGTATCTATTATTTAGAAGTGCATAATATGTAAAGTGGAATTGAAATTATACTCGGAGACATTAGGTCAGATAGGTTTGACTGACAGGCATTGAAACCTGAGATCGGTTTTGCTAACTTGGAGAGGATTGGGTGGTTATTGTTAAGGGCTTAGGCGACAATAGAAAGTTAGATTAATAGTTTTGAAAATTAAAAGGTTGGCTCCGGTAACAAGTTGGCTTTGAGATGTAGAGATAAGAAGTTTGTCCAGAGATGAGAAGGTAATAAATTGGTCCCGAAATGTGAATGTAATAAATTGGTCCCGAAACGTGAATTTAATAAATTGGTCCCGAAATGTAAAGGTAATAAATTAGTCCCGAGATGTAAAGGTAATAAATTGGTCCCGAAACGTGAAAGTACAAAATTGGTCCCGAGATGAGAAGGTAATAAATTGGTCCCGAGATGAGAATGTAATAAATTGGTCCCGAAACGTGAAGGTACTAAATTGGTCCCGAAACGTGTAGGTAATAAATTGGTCCCGAAACGTGAAGGTAATAAATTGGTCCCGAAACGTGAAGGTAATAAATTGGTCCCTAGATGTGAAGGTAATAAATTGGCACCGACACGTAAAGATAATATATTGGCCCCGACATGTGAAGGTAATAAATTGCTCCGAAACGTGAATGTAATATATTGGCTCCGAAACGTGAATGTAATAAATTTGTCCCGAGATGTGAAGGTAATAAATTGGTCCCGAGACGTGAAGGTAATAAATTAGTCATGAGATGAGAAAACGGAAACATGTGTTCCATCTACGTTAACTTAACGGCGCCATATCCCCGAATGCATTCGGGTCCACTCTGTTTACAGAATCCGTCTTAGTTAAGTGGAATAAGAAAAATGTGTTCACAGGATGTTTTAGAGTTTGTTCTTCCCAACAGAAGATGGGCCCATCGGAAGACAAAGCAGAGACAATAAAAAATGTCAAAGGAGTCCCTCATCCAAAGAAGATAGAGGGATATCTAACGGTATCTGTAGTGCAAATCTTGGTATATACAGTCGCCTGATTTGTAATAGGAAATGAATACGGGGGTTAGTTCCCGGCGAGGTTGGTAGCATTTCACATAACGCTTGGGAAAGCTATTCATCACACTCTTCTCTCTTCGGCTATGGATAAATACTAGGGCAAACTAGGCTCTTTAACTATGGTATTATTGTATACTGGATCATACAGTATTCAGTATACTAGTACATTCAACTACAATTTGTGCCAGACATAGAGTAACTCGCAACAGAGTGCTAAAACATTGAGGTAGACGGTTCGCGTAATGGTTCCGTAATCTTCGCAGTCTCAGTTATTTGCCTCTCATCCCAATTTATGAAGCGTGACACAAGGACATTTTTATGTGGGCCCACCACAAAAGATGCGTTGATCCCGTCGGCATCTCTCAGGCGCTGGTCAATAAACCCAGCCCTGTCCCTTTAAACAAGGGGGCAGGTATTGCCTGGGGGATAGCCCCCTGGATTGACGCTGTTAATTTTACTTAGCCGCTCCAGAGGCCGAAGCACTCTGAAGCAGGCTTAGCAATAACTCTGATGTTCTAAAACAGCAGTGTATGAATAGTTCTGGACTAGCGCATTCACTCTAAACGAAAGGTGAACTAGGCTAGTCTACAATAGGAATAGAAACCAGTCTATGAGAAGGAAAACTCTGAATTCAAACATGTTAAAGTGTTAGAATAGACCTTGTGTCATATACTATTCGCGTGGAGGGGATATATATATATATATATATATATCTTAATATACCAAACTTATTGGTAAATCCTCGCGGTGAGAAAAAAACAGCAAATAGTTTGATTGTAAAAATATACTACCAAACATCAACCGGGTAGAAACATTTTTTTAAAAAAAGAAAAGACAAAATAATCGTACCAACCAAAAATAATATTTGGGCAATATTTTGGCCAAAAGAAAAAACATATATATATATATATATATATATATATAAACTGCCAGGAGACTAAAGCTAATAAGTAAAAAGTGCTCAATACCTAAGTAGAGCAAATAATCAGATCTCAGCCCTGAAGAGCATTAAGCGAAACTAATAGTAGGTTCGTCTGACTCATTAGATTTATCTTTATTATTTGCTCTACTTAGGTTTTTGAGCACTTTTTACTTATTAGCTATTCTCCTAGCGGTTATATGAATATATATATATATATATCTTATATACATATATATACATATAAATGTTTTTTCTTTTGGCCAAATACTGTACTAATAGATTATTTTTGTTGGTACGACTATCTTGGTCTTTTCTTTTTTCAAAAATTTTTCTCCCCGGTTGATGTTTGGTAGTATATTTTTACAATCAAACTATTTGCTGTTTTTTTCTCACCGCGAGGATTTACCAACACGCTTGTATATATATATATATATATATATATATCCGGTGTATACAAGTACTTCCGCTAGTATTGTTTTGAGAAACGCGTCCCTCTTTTCAGGCAACCAGAAAGATAAACACGTCTTCTAACTTTTAGCTGTGAATTACTTTCCTTAAAGGGAAAACATTGTTTCGCCTTACCAATGTAAATTGCCAGCTAATACAATAAACACTATTGGCACTTGTAGAAGAGAAATATTGTATGTTTTCTTAGGAGATGCAACACTCTTCACCCACTTAACACTAATAAACACTTTGACCAAGTAAAACTTAGATATCAGAATTTGTGCTGAAGAAAATCATCCTCTCTTATACCCCCACCCCTGATGTCTTGTATTTATTTGAGTTGAAACACCTTAAAAACAAGCAAAGAAATGTTAAAATTAGTGAAAAATCGTGTATCAAGAATGAACGTAAATTAAATATTTATCTCTGCCTGACACGTTTTCGACTCATAGATTGTTGCTAACCCCTGCTATGGGTAAAAAGTAGGGCAGACAGGGTTCTTTCATCTTTGTAAGGCAACCAGTATAAGAGAAGGAAAATTGAATTCAAACCAGCTGAACAGCTTAAAAATTGACCTTGTGTCACATCCTAATTGTGACGGAAGGGTTAATTAAATACATGCATAGTTCCACACCAAATTACTCCAATTCCACTACATGATCTGACTTGCTACACTTAAAAACAACCAAAAAAAAAAAAAAACTCCCACAACCAAGCTAAACATTCCTAGTGGCATCAGCAACTGACCACCCACCTTCTCATTCACGATCTCCAGACTCGCCAGTATGAAAACTACATCCTATAACGCAATAAGTCAACCCACTGTCCTGAAGAAGGTCTAACAGACCAAAACGTTATAACGTCGACATCAACGCCTATAATAAACATCCATTAAACATGGAGGCGCGTGGTCTAATGGTTAGAGTCGTAGGAAATGGACTCGTCAACGCGAGTTCAATTCCTGGACGAAGCTGTTGGAATTTCACATGGCGCTAATACCCTTGGGAAAGGTATGAAAACAATTCTCCCTCCAGCTGGACTCTTTAACCATGGCTAGGTAACCAGTCTAGGAGAAGGAAAACTCTGAATTCAAACCTGTTAAACTCCGCTTAAGAAATTGACCTTGTGTCGCATCCTGCTCGTGTGGAGGGGTTGGTAAATATATATAATAAACATCCATCCTGTACTACGTTCCGTGTTTGTCTACTTTTCTCCACAGTTGTTAAACTAGAATTATATATTTCCCATTGACATAATTACACATTGTATAATTCTATAACCTCTTAGATACAGTTAAGTGAGCCTTGGCCGTTATATCTACTCTCTTGGTATAGTAAACTGTGCTTAACGGGTAGTGTTCTGACAATACTGGTTCAACGAAGTGTGGTGGACTCTTTAGTATAGTAAAAAATGCAGAATGGAGCGTGGTATGACGAAACAGTCTAAAAAGCGTGTTGTAGACACTTTGTTATAGCTAGGCATGCTTAACGGGGTGTAGCATGACAAAATAGGTTTAACGGAGTGTGGTGGACACTTTGGTATAGACAAAACAGGTTAGACGGAGTGTTATCTTTCTCAACGCCACTAATAACTTTTTTCTTATTGATATTATCCAAACTTACTTTTGCTGATTAGACTAACGGAAAAAGGATTCCGGACTTACAAGAAAGACTTTAGGAACTTTGGTTTCTCTTCAATCTCAAAAGGAATAAATGGTCCATCACCATCATGTCACGCAATTAGCATGGATATCCATGTCAATCTCTTACCAAATTTCTCATTCATTGTCCCAGTTAGATCCTCTGTGCAGCATACAGTGTCCGCACAGAGCTGGTCAATATAGGCCCTTGCCGGGCGTCCCACACTAGCTTGTCCATGTGTTGGCATCCACAGGAGAACATCACTTATGAGCTTGCCCTTGCTTCTCCAGCAGTGTCCAGCATGTCTTGTCCGTCTCGCGGTGGTTTGTGAGATCTGGGGCAGGTGGTCGTACAGCTGCTTCCGTGTGGGGTGCTGTTTCCATGACTTGTTCAAGACCGCACACAGCATTCTTGTGTAGCTCCATCTAGCTTATTCTCAAGATGCCTCGTTAGGGTCCAAATTGTGCAGCCATACAGCAGCACTGATACAGCCACAGCTTGGAGAACCCAAAGTCTTGTTTCTTCTTTTAATTAAAAATAGTTTTTATATGTGAACACACACACGCACATAATCCACATTTTACCCAAAACCACCATAAGTTAAAAACCATATATCGGAATTCATAAAACCTAAAACTCTACACTCTCCAGATGTCAAGAACTGGAGCCTCACCATCAGATGCAGTTTAGCATCAGACGGACAGACGGGGGGACGTTGCAGCCATCCAAATCCAAAGGAGGAATTTAATTTCTTTATTCTTTTACGTGAAAATAGAGTTTTCTTTTATCTGAATGTCTGCTCTTTCTTTGCAGTTTTGTTGAAGTTAATGCCTGTTCAATTCAATTTTTAAATAGTCTAGTAAGACTTCAAAGAGATGGATAAGTGACGAAATTTACTTAGAAACAATAAATCACAATTTTATTGTACTGAGAGCGAAAAGAATTCAGGATAAAAGCGGGTTAAAATCTACGTACACAATGTATATATAATCAACTGGAAGAGCTTTTACTTTTTATATTCTTCGTTTGTTTTTTTTTTTTCTCTTACGATTTAAAGTTTAATTTCTCTGAAAGAAAAGTTTGAAATAACTCTTTGAGAAATACCAGTCACTAAATTACAAACGTGAAATAGTTTGCAAGAAAATAAATCCAGACAATATAGTTTGGTACATCGCAGTAAACGAAAAAAAAATGTACTCGTTTTTCTTTTTTAATAAAAACAAAAAAAAACAATCAAAAATCAATTGGAACTATTAAAAGGGTTGGAATTGTTTCCCTTGTTTGCTGTAGTTTCTCTGTCAGGCAACTAGGGGGCGTTGCAACCGGGTGTATAAAAGGCAGTACCGCTAAAGTAAAATCCTCTTTTCTCTTGGACTCTCCAGCCGTGAAAGGTAACACACCAATTGTGTCTCTGTTCTCTAGGAGAGGGGGACTTTCTTCCCACCAGAGGCTGTGTATCTGTTACACGAGCGCGTCTTCACCCTCTGGCTGCACAGATGTCACACGCATCAGTTGCATCTTTCATCTACAGGACAGACGGATTTGTCCCCTACAGGCATTCCATGTACGTGCTACGTGAGGGCCTTTCCAAACAATAAGTAACGACCTTAATTCTCTGTTCAGTAGCCTCAGGATTATCTGCAAGGACTCATTTTCTTGGAACATTTATTCTATACACATATATTCTTTGTATAATTCTATTTTCCTTTGTATTCTTTCTGTTTCTTTACTTTTCCTTTTAGACGTCCGTCACAGACGACAATGACGTCACTCTGTCTTCAACAGTTGTGGACCCTCTGGTTGCTAACTAATCTAATTCTGGACTTGCAGATGCGGCCATACACATTGCAAGGGAAATCCCTATAGGCAGCCCTGTTAATCTCGATATGGAACCGCTTAGCTCTTGTGCGGCAGTCGTCTCGCCAATCCTGTCTGTTGGAGGCCAGATCTTCCACGCTTGAATGTGTGATGTTGCATTTTTTCAACGAGAAATATTTCTGTTAGCGTTTGCTCAAGACAATAAAGTCAATGTGTAATCATTGTGTTTGGGATTTGTTCTCTCTATATATTAATAGCGTTTGAGGAAATGATAGACAATTCGACCATCATTCATCAACAGAAGCTTGTTGGTGAATGAAATGGATTTTATCCCTACATACTAAGGACCAATATTAGTGCTTGGTCAGTAAAATACATATATGGAGTTAAGTGAGGGAGAGCCTTTCTGCGATTAGACATAGGTATTACGTGTAACGCTTTTGGCGCTCATATTCAAAAAATACATACGGACCAGTACTACGATAAGGATTCATCTCGGGGAGAAAAGATTCAAATAGAAGATACCAGATATCCTTAATTCCCCTCTCCGTCAAACTGGTAGGTTTCTTACACTTGTCTATATATAGGGAGGACATTTATATTTTAGTCATTGTTTTGTTATATAATAAACCTTTAGAATTAAACTAAGTTTTCCATATTTTATTTAGTATTATGAGTCTTAGAATAACTGCTAGACTAACACTCACGGTCACAGTGACCTGGAAGTAAGGTCAATGAAGAAGTACTCTATATTTACCAAATTTCCAGAATTGGAGCCTCACCATCAGATGCAGTTTAGTGTCAGTGAATTCTATGCCCTGTCGACAGGGCGCTAGATGTGTTTATATATGTATGTGTGTGTGTGTGTTTGTGTTTCGTTAAAAAGATATCTTCTGTGGACCTTTTTCGGATCTAAAGTTCGGATCTAAAAATAAACAGGGATATCTAATAACGTGTAACTTGAAAAGTATCCAACGCTAAAATAGCTAACATTGTTTTGCTGTCGTGTCTTTCAGTCTGTCTGTCTGTCTACAATTAAAAAGAAAAAATGCAATAACACTGCAAAAACAACACACTACACAACAGAAGTAACAACTAGCGATAGAAATGGCTTTTTTAGGAATTATATATTTACTAACCCCTCCGGAGTTTAACAGGTTTCAATTCAAAGTTTTCCTTCTCCCAAACCTGTTGCCATACCAAGATTAAAGAGTCCAGTATATCCTACTATTTACCCATTAAATAGAAATGGACTCTCCCGTCGATTTCGACGCATGAGGGTTCATATCGGCATATCAACCTCGGTGGGTCATTTAATGCCGACAAAGTTTTAAAATAAATCAATTCTTAATGGGTAATACAATTTTGTTTATCAACTCATGTTTTTCTATCTAACCCATAGATGGGACCCTAACAGGTACTACCACTCCGGGTCAGAGTGGACCAGGGAGCAATGGTGATGGGGTGCTCCACATTCCCCAAACCTATAAAACTAGAACCTTACCTTCAGATAGAGTTTAACGTCATTCCCATGACATGTAGACCCTCAGTCACCGCCTTCTAGCACCCATATGATAAAAAGGGGTTGGGGCTTGCCATAAGGGCAATAGGGTTGGGAAAATCATATAGGTGCTAGGGCTTGACGTGACCAGCCGATTAATCGGAGGGGACCTCTCCGACCGCCCGTCAAGCCCAAGATAGTGCCAAAGTGGAGTACTGCAAGTCATGGACTGCTCATCCACCTGGGTTCTATCCTTAAGCATCACTGGTCGCAACCCACGGCCAACAGGTGGCCCCATTGGGGGAGTCTTACCCCTCTGCAGCAGTGCAGTCGGTGCATTCTAACGCTCCAACCGACAGGGCGGCCCCACATAGTGGTTTTATTAATAGTAGTGAAGGCTTGTGATTGACCAACCGCACTTTTTGGCACAGTCGAAAGGAAAAAAATGGTGCACAATGAATGCTACAAACCCAATCAACGACTGACCTCATGTTTCGAAATTCAGAGTTGTCCTTCTCCTAGACTGGTTACCTACCCAAGGTTAAAGAGCCCAGTCTGTCCTACTATTTTACCCATAGCTGGAAGGATAATGTATGGATTCATACCTTTCCCAAGGGTATTAGCACTATGTGAAATGCAAACAACCTTGTCTAGGATTTGAACTCGGGTCGACGTGTCCATTTTCTACAACTCGTAACAATTATGCCAAGCGCCTACATAGCTGGAGGGGGAACAGCTGTATTTATACGTTTCCTAAAAGTATTAGCGCTATGTGAAATGCAAACAACCTCGTCCAGGATTTGAAATCGTGTCGCTGTGTCCGCTTAAAATGAAGGTGACCATTACACCACGGACGGATTAGATAGGAATACTTGAAATCATATAACTATGTACAAACGAAATAACTCTTAAGAAACTACAGAAAATAGGTAAATATAAACATACAATATGCAATTCCCTAACCTCTAGACATTAAAAAGAATAAAACATACCGTTAAGATTAATTTTACTTGATACTGAATAAAATTGTATTTTATAGAGAAATTTAACAAATGATAGTTATATATATATATATATATATATATATAATATATATATATATATATATATATAAGTATAGTTAAAAGGATATGAAAACACACAATGCCGTTAAAATGAAAAGATTTTATATCATATTCATAGCTAATATTGAACACTATTTCGATTTATAAAAAATCATCATCAGAGCTTGTTTTTAATCCGGACTCATCGAGAGAGTGTTTATATTGGTTTGTTGGTTGGTTTTGAAGGCTATCACAATGCAAGTGTAAAGAAAAAAGAAGGTAACTGTGGTGTTGTTAGTTAACCTTTGATTTATTCTCAATTCTTAATATTTCGGGATAAAAATCCCTTCTACAGAAGATTACTAGAACTGAAGTTGTTGCTAGTGGCTGTTCATTTGTTCTGTCTTCCAAATTCTCTGTGTGTGAGGTGTGTGTGCTTGTTTAGGTGTGTGTGCGTGCTTATGTCTGTGTGTCTGTTCATTTCCTTTTTTAAAAATGATCATTCCAGATTTGCTCGCCCTCTAAGCATGTTTTTTTTTTGTTTACTAACAGGACCATCTGATTCCTTTTTTTTCACACAAGGTGTGTCTAAAAAGTATCGAGTTTTTTGGTACTTTTGACATACCTTGTATTCTGGAAAATTAACTTTCCATTCATTCTTTATTTCTATCTTGGTAAATACAGCTTTACGATCTGTACTTTTTAACACGCCTTGGGTTTTGAAAAAGATTAACGTTGCATTTATTGTTCATTCCTACCTTGGTATATACAGCTTCAATCTCGATACTTTTTTGACACACCTTTATATATATATATATATATATATACAGAAATGCTGATAGGGACGCAGGACGCGAACCTGGCGCACAAAAATCTAAAAGGACGCAGTAAAATCATATCCTTGCGTCCCTGTGTTTTTCTTTTTTCTTCCCTAACTTTCAAGCTAACTGTAAATACATTTCAATATTTTCTTAGAAAAGAATTACACAGGATAGGTTATAAGGTAGGTGTTAGGCGACTTTAGTTATTTCCCCCAGTTCATAGATAAAAACCCTACAATCTATTAAGAAACTTTAGTTGGCACGCATTAATTTTCCTAGGGATTCTTCAAACCAAATATGTGTATTTAACGAGTGCATTTTTTGGGGTGGGGTGAGGGTCTCTCAGATCCATTTCTAGTGAATAGTGAGTTCGATCCTCGCTTTATGTCCCATAAAAATTATAGCTAATAAAAAAAAGATCTCCTTAATATTGAACATAGAAATAAAACAGGCAAAAGACAGAGAGAACACTTTTTCGTTTGCCCTTAAATAAAAGAAAAAAAAATAAAAAAAAAGAAAGGCGGGGAACTTAACATTGCTGAAAATGTAAGACATTTTTACCGACTGTACCAGTTTTGGCGTGCGCCCGGAAGCCGAGCTCAGCACGCAGCCTTGCGGGAGGAGGGGAACCGAGAGACAAAAGCGTGCGTACGGGGTAGGCAGGTCGCGCGACGCTAAGCGTTTAGCTTGGTAGTCACGTGGCGACGCCAAGCACCGAGAAAGACAACGGATTAGGATCAGAAGGGAGGGGACCCGTGTACCGAGACTGTTTTTCTTTCTTTCTTTCTTTTGGTTTTTTTTTTTTTTTAATTTATGAAATGCCCCTAGTTCGAAGGGAGGGGTTTGAAGAACGATAAAGCTAGTGTGAATATCGGGTAAGATTAGTATTAAAAAACATTGTAACAGTAGTAGTAGTAGTTGTAGTAGTGACTGCCTTGGTAACAGCTGTGACAGCTGTGGAAAGGAAACGGGTTTTTTTTTTTTACTCTATTATTTATTTTTGATACGTTGTTAGAATTTTTGTTCGTCTTCTTTGTGATAATGTTTTTTTCAGCAGGGTCATTAACTCAGTGGAGTTGTAGGAGTAAGAGTTAAATAAAAAAAACGGATAGAAGGAAACGAGGGTGACTTGGTCGGAAGTATAGAAAAATTGTTTGTTGAGAGAGAGAGAGAGAGAGAGAGAGAGAGAGAGAGAGAGAGAGAGAGAGAGAGAGAGGGGGTACAAGAGACGTGGAGGAGGACAAATCGGAGATAAAGAGAGTGACAACGAGAGACAGAGATAGAATAAAGAAAAAAGACAGAGACAGAGAAAAGGAATGACGGACGGACAGATAGATAGATAGATGGGAAAGACAGAGAGAGTACAAAGGAGAGTGAAAGGGAAAGACGAAGAAATATATATATATATATATATATATATATATATATATAAAATTCTTTCTTCGTCTTTCCCTTTCACTCCTTTGTACTCTCTCTGTCTTTCCCCTCTATCTATCTATCTATCTGTCCGTCCGTCTTTCCTTTTCTCTGTCTCTGTCTGTATATATATATATATATATATATATATATAAAGGGGAGACGGACAGGAGAGAGACAGAACGAGTGAAAAATGAAGAGAGACAGAGTATGTGAAAAGGAAAGACGGAGAAAGAGAGAATGAAAAGGAAGGGGTGAGTGACAGAGTGAGAGAGAGAGAGATGAGAATGAAAGTCAGAGAGAAACAGAGATTGAAAAGGAAAGACGAGAGAGAAGAGAAGAGAGAGAGAGAGTGAAGGAAAAGCGATAGAGAGAGAAAGAGGGAAAAGAGAAAGAGAAAAGAAGAAAGAAGGCTGAAAAAGAGAGAGAGAGAGAGAGAGAGAGAGAGAGAGAGAGAGAGAGAGAGAGAGAGAGAGTGTGTGTGTGTGTGCGTAAAGGAAATATGGAGAGAAAGCGTATGTGTGTAAAAGAGAGATAGAGATAGACAGAAATATTGAGAAGTAGAGACGTGGCTGAGAGTGATCAGGAGAGAGAGAGAGAGAACAGGAGAGAGAGAGAGAGAGAGAGAGACACACACACACACAGACAGACAGACAGACAGAGAAAATTTTAAACAAATTGGCGATTGTTAAAAATATCACAAAAAGAAAATATGTTCTCATATTTTTTTCTTAATAAAAAAAAATGGAGTTATTTATTTATTTTTTTATGTCTCCGGAAAAAAAGTAAACATGAAAATAACTAAATTCATTGGCTTACAACAAGGTTAACAACAAAAAGGAAAATATTTACTTTTTGCCCACAACCACAACCGAACCAAGAAACACAAACAAGGAAATATCAGCCTGTACGTATTTGCTGGACCGTTAAATCGTGGGGGTTCCAATTACTATCAAGTACTGACCTCAACCTCTCGTCCTCCACCAGCTTTCTATATTGCAGTCAAGAGTCTATAAAATATAGAACTAGAATAACACAATTTATATTCGGTATTTGCGCGTCGTATGTGGAATATGTTATTGTGCGAGATCACTTACGAGATTTGAGAGTCAGCCATTGACAGCCATAACGTTATGGAGAAGACATCTTACGAAACATCGAACTCAACAATTACCATTAACGAATCTTTAGACATTTACCAACCCCTCCGCATGAGCAGGATGCGACACAAGGCCAAATTTCTAAGCGAAGTCATGTTTGAATTGAGAGTTTTTCTTCTCCTAGACTGGTTAGCTAACCAAAGTTAAAAAGCACAGCCTGTCTTACTATTTATCCATAGCTGGGTTGTTTAGTCCAATGTGAAATGCAACGTGTCTCGTTCAGGATTTGAACTCGTCTCACCGTGTTCATTTCCTCCTCCGATAACCATTACAGCATGCACCTCCTGAGGACTAAACATATTGATATTTACCGACCCCTCCGCATGAACAAAATGCGACACAAAGCCAATTATTAAGCGAAATCTAACAGGTTTGAATTCAAAGTTTTCCTTCTTCTAGACTGGTTGCCTAACCAAGGTTAAAGAGCACAGTGAAATAGATCACTAATTAGGACTGATCCTATTCTAGCAGTGACCACCCAGAGCGGAGTTTAACAGGTTTGAATTCAAAGTTTTCCTTCTCCTAGACTGGTTGCCTAACCAAGGTTAAAGAGTCCAGTGAAAGCCTCAGCCTAAACTAGTGGTTCCAAAACTTTTTAGGCTAGCGCTCCCTTGGCTTCCCAGTGTATTTCTAGCACCCCTCCATACACATATACGAACACACACTTTTTGTATGTCTTAAATTGAAAACAACAGCATGTAATATGCACCACTATACATGTTGTGTATTGGCGTCAAGCAAACTTTCAAACTTTTCGGACAACATAACAAAACTATGCATTCGTTTATAATTCTTGTCAGTTTCTTCTGTATAAACTGCATACGTGTTCTTTTACTTTAGTACATTTAGATTTTATAAAAAGAAAAATTATTAATTAATTATTTCTAATGCCACCCTGTCGCCTCTTCACCGCCATCTTTTGTCTCACGTCTTCCTCACCGCCCTTAGATCATTCCACCGCCCTCATGTGGGCGATACCGCCCACTCTAGGAACTACTGGCTTAAACAATAAGCTGTTAGGAATTCTAATTTCTAAAAGTTTCGTACGTATTTTCTCAACCTAATTACACATGCATTAAATTTATTATCTAAATTGCTGTATCTTCCTATATTCGTCCTTTGTTTCTGACGTTTGACGTACGAGGTATGTCCGAAAATTTTCAATTTGATCGCGTTCTTCGGTGTGAGTGGCATCGCCCACTGCGAGTTCTTGCCACAGGGCCAGACGATCAACCAGCATGTCTACAAAGAGATACTGCGGCGTTTGCTTCGTTCAGTGCGTGAGAAGAGGTGAGAAATGTGGCAGGACAACTTGTGGGTGCTTCACCATGACAACACACCTGGCCACACTGCCCTGAGTATCCGAGAGTTCCTGGCCCAGAAGAATATCACTGTGCTGGAACAATCTCCCTACTCATCCGACCGGGCTCCATGTGATTTTACCCCTTCCCAAGCTCAAGGGTGTCATCAACGGAATCTGTTTTGAGGATGTGCATGACATCAAAAAGGCTGTGACGACAGAGCTACGGAGAATCCCGGAAGAATCCTTCCAGGAGTGCATGCAAGCGTGACAGAGAAGGATGGGAAAGTGCATTAGACTCCAGGGGGATTACTTTGAAGGGGATAACTTGTAGTTTGTAGTTTTAAATAATTTTTGTGACACTAGTCCTAGAACCTTTCTGACATACCACGTATATTTCATGTCCCGTGTGCTCAGACAATAAAGTCTGTATTTTTGTTATATTGTGCATCTTTGTTTGGATTTTGTTATGTATATATTCACTTACATTTGGAGTTTTCTCGGAAGCATTCTAACGTATTAAGAACCAGTTTTGGCCACTAAAGACAAAAACACATTTAATTCTTATAAATATATTTGTCAAAGATTATTTGATTTTTTTTCCTCACAAAATTAAACTACTACTTAGTCCAATAAAATGATCAGTCATCCCAGAATAACAGCATGATTTGGTTGGTTGATTGTATTTTATGATGTATCAACCCCTGTTCATACATATTGAAGGAGATAACTTGTAGTTTGTAGTTTGGATTTGAAATAATCTTTTGACACCAGTCATGGATCTTTTATAACTGTGAAAATTTATTAAGGGAATGGTGATCCTGTTTCACCGGACACTAGCAGCAGTCCCTTAGGGTCACATGATGCCAACTATAAAATAGGGGGCACCGAAGAATTCGGCCTCTTTTTGCCTCTAGCATAGGCTAGCTACACTTGCTCCGTATCGTAAGAAGCCCCAGACGGCGATGACTCGGAATCCCCCCACGTTAGTAGCTGGAGCGGCAAACGCACACCTAAAACCAATTCTACAGGGCTAACAAGTTGCGAGGAACAGAACTCTCAAGGATTTCAGAAATGTTCCGCAGGCATTTTTATCTGCAACCTTTAACCCTTTAATTACATTTAATTCTCCACAAACTGCATTTTACCTACCAAACAAATTGAACACTTTGAATTCCTTTTGGACTATTCGGACTCTTTAAAAACTCGTTTGGTTGTTTCACTTTATGTACATTGTATACCCCTGTTTGATATTTGTTTTATGTTTTATATGTACAGTAAATATTTTTGTTCTATAAAAAGTCGGTTGTCTCCTTTCTTCAAAAGCAGCACCCATCTCCTCATTACGTTCAAAGTACGGTTTAGTCTCTTACAAAACGTAGGGTCTAAACAGTGCTTTTCCGGGGGACAAAAATCTCCACATAGAATACCACGTATCTTTATGTTTTGGTGGTTTTTAACTTTAAAAAATCATGGTGCGCTTTATACGCCGTGAAATACGGTAAGATCCCGTTTTCAATGGCACGCGTAGACACACGAGTGTCAGAAGCGGTTCTAGCCTCGTATGAGTGGCGATGCCATAAAACTGTCAGACTAAAAGTGGTTACCGAATCGCAGTGTGAATCTTTAGAAGAGCGGCCGGGATGCCGGGGGCGAGACAACGATGTTGGGCGTAGTGACTACACCTCCATCCTTGCCCGCCACCAGGTTTCAGCACGGATTTAGATTCGATTAGAAAACATGCACGCACATTGTTATGGCCCAGTGGAAGTAAGGTACGTTCCGGGGTATCATGTTGGTGCTTGTTTCCACAATGAAAAGGCGAGGATCAAATTTGGTTTATCCTAACTACTGAGGCATGTGGTATATATTTACCAAACCCCTTATGTATATTACCAACCCCTCCGCCATCAGCTGAATGTGGCACAAGCCTAATTTTTTTTTACTGTACAGTTGGTTAGAATTTAGTATTTTCGTTCTATACTGTTTAGCTTACCAAGGCTAAAGAACCCATTCTGCTCTCCCATTTACATATATATGGCTAAACTTGCACATCGGTTGGGAAATTAGGGTGACCTAGAAAAATAGAACCCACAAATTTTGTAATAAAACTTAATTTTAACTAGGGGGGGTAGGGTTAGGGTTTAAAGTTAGTTTAATGGGAAAATAAATAAATAATTTGGGTTCTGTTTTTTCTGAGTCACCCTGTATACAGGGTGACCCAGAAAAAACAGAACCCATAAATTTTGTAATAAAACTTAATTTTAACTAGGGGGTTAGGGTTAGGGTTTAAAGTTAGTTTAATGGGAAAATAAACAAGTAATTTGGGTTCTGTTTTTTCTGGGTACTCTGTAATGTGTTTTAATTTTCCGATCGATTTGCAAGTTTAGACACACACACACACAAAAATATGTGTGTGTGTGTGTGTGTGTGTGTGTGTAAGATAATAAGAGTTACGAGGTCGGTTTATGACGTCAGCTGTGGGTGACGTGTAATGCATGTGTGGAAATAAAAAAAATGTAGAAAAAAAAGTGATGAAATGAATGAATAAAAATAGGACGTGTGCGTGAAGGACATTCATTCTGATTTGACAGAATGGAACTAAAGTTTTGGCTGGATATTCTGAGCGAACAGACGGGACATTTACTTGGGTTTATTTAATAGATAGCTCAAAGAAGAATAACATCAAGTCTTGTGTTCGTTATCAAAAATCTATCAACGGAAACAAAAAATAAAAGATCCGACAAGAAAATCCCATGTGGTTCCAGACAAAAAGAAAAATAGAGAATCCATCTACTCAACAACCCAGATCCAAGATACAAAAATAACAGACTAGAAAAGACAATATATCCAGTTAGACGTTGATTTACTTAGGGCTGAAAAATAAAGGGATCTAAAAACAACATCAAGTCTTGTGATCGTTATTAAAAACTACCAACGGGCCCAAAGAAGAAATGAGCTGAGATGAAAATCCCAAGTGGTCCCAGAGAAAAAGAAGAACAGAGAATCCAGCTATTCAACAACCCAGATCCAAGATACAGAGATAACAGAATAGCAGAAAAAAACACAACATAGATAAATGTAAGACGTTAGAGATGAGTCTAGCCTCATCAGACGGGTTACCCTAAGACTGCCTCCAAATTGAACTACTAGTATTACTATTTGACTAAACATATTCTAAATAAATTAGTATTCAGAAAACGAGACCCAAAAGATGTATTTGCCAGGTTTCACTTACACACATACAGTTGAAAGACTGGATGCGTTAAATTAGATAATAAATATGCTTAACACATTCAAACCCAAGGGACATTTTTTTGTCCGCACAATACATATGAAGCACCAAAATGACATTAATTATGAGGTGTGATAGAGATGGGTTCATACTTTTCAGAGGGTATCAACACTAAAACCATACGCAAACAGCCTCGTCCAAGATTTGAACTCGGATCACAAATTTCATTTCCTTAGACGATAACCGTTACGCTAAGTGCGTCTCCACGGAAGATTGTGGTAAGTATGAAAAACGAATCGGCTTCGACCGGGGGTCCAGTGAGCTTCGGCCGCTGGACCGGTTCTGTTATAATAATAGCGTCGATCCCAGGGGGCCATCCCCCCCAAGCAACACCTGCCCCCTTGATTTAAAGGGGCAGGGCTGGGTTTATTGCCCAGTGCCTGAGGCGCCCCCCTTGAGGGGGAATGCCGACGGGATCGACGCAATTTTTCACCTGCCACTCCATGAGCTTCGGCTTGTGGGTGGTCCCACGTTAATAGGGACTTTGTGCCTGACCCGTACAAGTAGGGTACGCGGTAAATACTATGAAAAACGAATCGGCTTGTAAATAATACCGTAATTATTTGTGATCAATACGCACGCCGACGCCCTGTCTATTTATCATAAAGAATTAGCTCAGTCGGTAAAGTGTTTGGCTAGGAATCACAAGGTTCTTGGTTCAATACCGACCCTCGCCAACTCAGCGTATGAGTAGCACAGGGATCTGTGCGGTAAAGTGAGGAGCTGGGTGTAGATGTGGCACTCCACTCAGATGCTAAAATAATCTCCTTGGTCTAGCGCTAGTGGAAAAGGGGAAATATTCCCTCGCTGCCTGGCTGATACCGACATTAGGCCGCCCCGACGACTTTACTTACTTACTTATTATATAAGGTAAAGTTGGTGGAATGGCCTTTTCTCGGTATTAGACTGGATAGCGAGGGAGTCTATCCCATTTTCACTAGGGGCTATTTTCCGTGTGTATTGAAACGCTACACATACCTCAACTCCCCACTTTACCACACATCCAAGCTGTGATACACATGCGCTTATGTACAATATCTAAATATCAACTTTAGCATCTTTGTGTGAACATGTCTGGGCAGTTGCCCTAAATGTTGGATAGATTTTATTTACATAATGTAAACTATATAGATTCTTATTTTAGTCGATACGAACCAGATAGAAAGTTGAGCAATACGAGAGATATCTTTTTTTTATTTCCAGACTTTCGTAGCCAAAGTCTGTAGCGTGGTTAGTTAAAGAATGTCTGTAGCGTGGTCTACGAATGAATGTCTGTAGCGTGGTCTACGAATGAATGTCTGTAGCGTGGTCTACGAATGAATGAATGTCTGTAATGTCTGTAGCATGGTCTACGAATGAATGTCTGTAACGTTGTCAGCAAATGAATGACTGTAGGGGTTATTTCCTAGTTGAGTAACATGATATTACAGAGTGACCCAGAAAAAACAGAACCCAAATTATTTATTTATAACCCTTGTTGGACTTTTAAAAAAATTAAGATTAACAGTTTTATTACAAAATGTGTGGGTTCTGTTTTTCTGGGTCACCCTGTAATATTATGTTACTCAACTAGGGGGGTTAGGGTCTAGGGTTAGGATTTAGGATTAGTTTAATGGGGAAATAAAAAATTTGTGTTCTGTTTTTTTCTGGTTCACCCTGTAATATCATGTTACTCAACTAGGAAATAACCCCAAATAGATATCTGTAGCGTGGTCTGTGAATGAATGTCTGTCGTATGATGGACCAATGATCTAGCCGATTTTTAAAATTCTGTGGTTTGGATGGTCTTGATTCTTCCTCTAATTTCCAATTCCTCTTGCCTCTCGTCCATACTCTTGGGAACTGTTCCTATGCCACCAACTACAATTGTTACAACCTTCACCCTCTTGTTCAATAGGTTTTTTTTCAGTTCTCTTGCATTATTATTATTATTATTATTATTATTATCCCTAATTATGAATTTAGAATAAACGTTGCAACAAAACAACGCATTATATATATATATATATATAATATATATATATATATATATATATATATATATATGCCAGCAAGTCGTGATGCAAAGATAAATGACTTTGGGGGAAACATGACAATATCATTTTCATAAACAATAATAGCAGAAAAAGAATGAGGGAATGAAAATAACCAAAATGTACAAAGAATGAGACACGTATATGCTTTCGGTCTTATGCAGGGCCGGTGCGTATCCCCCCGACCCCCAACCCCAACAGTGGGGGGAACCAAGCCTGTTTGGGAGCCCCGGAAGGGCGGGTTTTATATATTTTCTATGAATACTACATTATAAAAGTTGACATAGAGTTAAGTGGGGGGTCATATATTTTATAGAAATTCTACTAAACAAAATTGGCATGTAGTAGAGTAGGGCTTCCGTATTATAGATTCGCAGGGTATTAACCCTGGCACCGGCTCTGGTCTTATGTAGGGAATAATGTGAATAGTTCTGACTATGGCAGCAACGTAAAAACGTAACTTTAATAGTTTTAAACAGATAAATACTTCATACTTTTTTGGAGAATCAATGTATTTAGATACGGTCTCTTAAAGTTCACAATCATTTCAAAAGGTAAAGATTTAATGTATTGTCATAATATTAACCAGTACAAAATAAAAAAACACCCTCCGGGCGATGTAAAAATAGATTTTTGAAATATATTGCCTGACGGATGGGAGTAAAAAATTCAATGTCAGCGAGTTTGTATCCTAAGTATGTAAAATCATCAAATTCATTAAAGGATTAAAAAATAAAACAAATTGAAATGTAAACTTTAAATATGTATTAAAATAAAACAAACTATATATAGATATATAATACCAGTCATGTATTTATTAAAACTTGTTTTAAAAAACAATGAGGACTGTCTAATGCTGCATGTTCAAATTTTGAGTGTATTTATTTTATGTTATGACGATTTTGGGTAATGTGACGTAAGCAGTGACGTAATTTTTGTTACAGACAAAAACCGGAAGCGAATCTCCATTATTAATAGATGTTTTAAGAGTTAATCTGTCTATCAATACATATATAAAGGGCAGTTGTGTGTATGCATGTATGTCCGGGGGAAACTACAAAAAGAAAACAATTAACGACAAAGTAAATATATACACATTCACTGTCATCAGATCTTGCTTTTTGAGCAAAAATAATGAAGATTGGATTCATATTTATGAAGATGATTAAAAGATAAAATTTGAATGGTAACAGCACGGATTTTTTGCATTTGATATTTTAAATAGGAGACACTGATTTTTCTTTTCAGAATGTCTGTACATTTTTTTTTTCAGACGCCCCACCAGGCCGAATGTACGCAAGGTTTTATTTATGTAGGGATTTTAATGGGGCATCCTGCGAAGATCCAACTAACGACTCAGTAATAATTGATATGCGAGACTAACATTACAGCCCCCTTCTACCCAGGCGATGCCAGGTAGCTGCTTCTAGTGTATTGATAAAGTTCACAATTATCTTAAACAAGTAAACACTTTATAATTAGGTAAAATGATAATGTGTGTTAACTCTATGCCTACCAAATTTCCCCCACGGCAGTACCAAATCTTTTTGGTATATTTTGCCTGTACGAAAGGATATTTCTAAGTTCACTATCTATTAACCCCAGAACTCATTCTATTAAAATAAAATCCTATTATTATTGTAACCCAAGTCGTCGGGGTGGCCTAAAGTCGGTATTAGCCAATCAGCGAGGGAGTCCATCCCCTTTTCACTAGCGCTAGACCAAGAAGATTGTTTTGGCGTCTGAGGTGGAGCGCCACACCTACCATAAGCTCCTTACTTTACCGCACATATCCCTGTGCTACTCATACGCGAGTTGGCGAGGGCCGATATCGAACTAAGAATCATGTGGTTTCTAGACGAACGCTCTACCGATTGAACTAACTCGACCCTATGTAACCTAAGTCCCCTTTGATTATAAGGAACTAACCATCAGCAGATTTAGGTAGGACCACAGTATTGATAGAGCCGCTGTGAGCGGTTTAAAGTACGCAAGGAGTTAAGTGTCAATGTATTAATGTAATATGTATTTACCCAACCCCTCCACACGAGCAGGATGTGACACAATGTACATTTTTAAGCGAAGTTTAACAGGTTTGATTTCAGAGTTTTCCATCAGACCGGTTACCATGCAAAGGCTAAAGAGCCAGTCTGCTCTTCTATTTTACCCATGGCTGGAGGGAGAATAGTTAGATGCATACCTATCCCAAGCTTATTAGCGCTATTTGAAATGCAAACAGCCTCGTCTAGGAATTGAACTCTATTCGCCTTATCCATTTCTTCCGACGATAACCATTAACACACAAACGCCTCCCAATGTATTAATGTACATCAAAATTATTTTAAACATTATCTTAAACAATCTATTTGAACCCTTAGAATGAACTCGTCGCCCAGAGTTCAATCCTGGATGTAGTAATTGCATTTCACATAGCACTAATACCCTTGGGAAAGGTATGAATTCAATTATCCCTCCAGCTATGAATAAATAGTACGGAAGACTGAACTCTTTAACCTTGGTTAGGCAACCAGCCTAGGAGAAGGAAAACACTGAATTCAAACCTGTTGAACTCCGTTTAAGAAATTGACCCTGTGTCACATCCTGCTCGTGCGGAGGGTTGGTAAATATATATATTTGACCCCTTAGATGGGACCCTAACAGGTACAACTACACTGGGTCAGAATGGACCTAGAAGTAATAGCAATTAAGGGGTACGCCCCAATCCCCAGATCTCCAACACTGGAGCTTCACTGCCAGATAAAGCTCTTATAATCGGGCGCATAGATACAAGATAGCGTATTCATGTATTCCATGGGGATAATACACTTTTATAAATTTAATTTAAAAAAATTGTTTTCAGATGTATTAATTTGATTGCACACCCACCCCTCGGGGTGGAGTACCAGTGGTTTCGACATGGATCTTAGTACAAGTTAATAGCGTTGATCCCAGGGGGCATCCTCCCAGGCAACACCTGCTCCGTCGATTTAAAGGGACAGGGCTGGGTTTATTTCCCGGTGCCTGAGACGCCCCTTTATGGGGGAATGCCGACGGGATCAACGCATTTTTTGCACCCGCCACCCATGAGTCTCCGCTTGTGGGTGGTCCCACATTAATAGGGCCTTGTGCCTAACCCGTACACGTGGGTACGTGGTAAATACCGATATATTAAGTTGATTGCTGGTTGTTCATTTATATTTCAACCCTTGTTATTTTTTACCGGGGTCAGTTTAACAATTATGATCTTCAATTATATATCATACAAACGTTAGGCATGACATAACCCCAGACGGGTTGATATGCCGTTAAAATCAATAAACAAACAAAAATGTATCTTCAATTGTTTTGGTTTGATTTCTTGTTTAATGGCGTGTGCATGGTGTGTGCTTGTATTTGTTCATGTATCATATTCTGATGGTTTCTTTGTTTAATAGCATTTCAACATTCCTGGGTTATTTAATGCCAAAGCTATTGTTGTAGAAGAACAGTAGTGGTACTATTTAACCCATACCTAAGGGGATGAGAGAGTTTATACATTTCCCAAGGACACTAGTCTGAAAGTGAACGTACTAGCCTGACTGGAGTTCGAACTCCCTTTCTACGATGTCGAAGTGCAGCACATTAACCACAATACTATGAGGACTCACCCAATTTTTAAACTGACTTCGACTTTAAATAACATAAGAACTGAAATTCAAAACCAACCAACTCCATATTTTAAAAGCTTTTTTCTTTTAAATTATTAACCTACATGGGTTATCTAATGCCAAAACCATCCTTGTAGAAGAACAGTAGTGGTCCTATCTAAGCCATACCTTGGGAATAAGACAGTTTCCCAATGGTATCAGTCCGAAAATATCATAGTATTTATTTGTATAATATTAGTCCGAAAGTGAACATAATAGCAACACTGGAGTTCGAATTCACTACGAGGTCGTACTCCTGCGCATTAGCCACAAGGATACGGGGAGTCACCCCAATTTTTAAACTAACCTCGACATTAAATAACATAAGAATTGAAACTTAAAACCAACCATCCAACCAACCAACCGACTAACTCAATATCTTTGAAAGCTTTGTTTCTTTTTAAATTAAAGTTGTAAAAGTATGTACCATCCACGTGGAATATATGAACACGCTTATATTGTATCCATGCGCTCGATTCTAACGGCACGTTGGAAATAGAACCATTTACTACTGATATATGTGCCTAGTCGCAGAGCTTCTTTTTTTCTTTTCTTTCTTTCTTTGATGCGAGATAGCGTGTATTGTACCCACGCGTTCATGTTAGTAATCTCGCATGAACGTCTTCCACTCACTCATTTTTCTCTTCGTCTTTATTTGCCAGCTATTTGCAGTAGTTCAATATTTTCTATGAATGGTAATGGTAGATGCTTCTCGAAGTAATTCCCGCTCTTTTCCTCCTTCCTCCCTTCCTTCCTTCCTTAATTTCTTCTCTACATTAAAAAAGCGGTGCCGTTATAGTATGTGGCATCCCTTTTTTATTCTGTAGTCTACCCGGTTTGAATGCGTCCTACCTCAGTAAGAGTATATTTATAGATATAAGTAGTAGGCAATTTATTGAAACTAATTATTTTTCATATATAGTCAATTTCAAAAAATGTAATTCAGTTATAAGATGTAAAGAGTAATTGAGAATAATTAAAAAAGAATTTATCCATAATTTACATGAATCAGAAATCTATTTAATTCTAAAATATTCTAAAATTCTAAAATAGGACAAGGGTTAGGGTCAGCAGTTATCATTATAACCTTATAATATCGTTTATATGGTAGGCCACATACTATAAGAGAGACATGATTTCGTAGGCCAAATTCAAAAGGTAGGTCACATATTATAATGGTACCAAAAAAAAAGCATAAAACCTACAAAAAAAATGCAAAGGTGCTATATCAAGTGGCCGAAAAAGTAGGACCCAGGGAGCGACAGTTGCCCCCGGGGGTGGGACAGCTAGAGAGGACGCAAAATCGCTTTAACCCAAAAAGCCTTTGCGTTGCCATAACATTGAAATATATTGCCTAACTTTTGTCAGGGCCGGGTTAGCTTAATAGGGCCGCGTTAGCTCAGTCGATAGAGCCTTTGGCTAGAAACCATAAGGTTCCTAGTTCGATACCAGCCCTCGCCAACTCAGTGTATGAGTAGCACAGGATTTGTGCGGTAAAGTAAGGAGCTGATGGAAGGTGTGCAATCCACATCAGACGCAGAAACAATCTCCTTGGTCTAGCGCTAGTGAAAAGTGGATAGACTTCCTTATTGATTGGCTGATACCGAATTTAAGCCACCCGACGATTTACTCCTGAACTATGAAGGCGTAGAATTTTAAAGTAAGTGGGTAGGTGACGCTTTGAAAAATTCGAATCAATGTTTATTGGCCACTGTGAGAAGCGCCGGGCCGAGCTCTTTCTCTCTCTCCCCCCTCCACCGGATCACGACGTTGGCACACGACAGACTAGATCTATTATATATTTTAGAGTAATAGAAATAAAGGGTTGAATCCACACTCTCCGAGATCTCCAAAACTGGATTGGTTTGGTTTGTTTTACGGCTCGTGTGGAGTGGTTTGGTAAATAATTATAATAATTTCTAATAAAAAAATAAAAACCCCGCAAAAAAAGAAGACAAAAGTTGAATGAACTTTTCAATTCGGACACTGGGATTTAGTTATAACAAATTGTTTGATTTCATGTGCGTTTCAAAAAAGAAATATTTGCTACTTGTACCTTTTGGTGTCTTTTTTTTTTTTTTTAGTCCTCGGGCACTACACAATTCCACCAGAGATCAGTTTAACCCTGTAATGACCTTATCCTTCTTTTTTCTAATTTAAAAAAAATCAATGGTAGAAGTTTTCAAAGAATATATCCCTGGCATTTATATTCGTCCTTTTTGCTGTCGTTCCATCATCAATCTGCAACAGCTTTTTTTTTCGTCATTCGATCATTTATTTATTTATTTATTTATTGTCGGAAACGTCTAGTTAACAAGTGGTGTCACCTTCCAGGGAATCACCATTCCATTGTACTAACCCCGACCCCGCGTGGGTCAGGATGCCCACACCCCGATGTCATAAGCGTTTTAAAGGAAGTGCCGAAGGAACTGTACAGTTTTCTTTTCTATCCACACGTCGCGCGCGGATTTTACCCACTTTGTGTCGCATTTTCCTTCGCGAGAAGGCGAAATAATACCACCCATTTCGTTCTTTTTTTTTTTCAACCAACGCAATTTCATTTGTCATTTCGTGAACCCTTCCCCCTTCACACACAACAACTCCCAATAATCTTTGTCTTCATCCAAGACAAACCCCCGCTTACTTCGATATAGATTGTTAACTAGTCTCTGATTGATTAATAGATTCCTTCATACAAAATGGCAACAACAATGGAATAAGATCATCCACAATAAACTCTTCCTAATCAAACCCACATTGGGAGGCTGGAGACTAACCTTAAGGAAGTCTAGAAAGGAACAAGTCATTGTGTCCCGATTACGCATTGGTCATACAAGACTAACGCACTCCTAAATACTAAAACAAGAACAACAACCACAATGTGGAACATGTCAAACACCTTTGACAGTTAAACACTTATTCATGGAATGCAGGTTTTTTTGCTCACATCAGAAACCGTTAT
The DNA here is from genome assembly GCA_023376005.1 of Doryteuthis pealeii. Classification (NCBI taxonomy): domain Eukaryota; kingdom Metazoa; phylum Mollusca; class Cephalopoda; order Myopsida; family Loliginidae; genus Doryteuthis; species Doryteuthis pealeii. Next base: position 92,248,903 of record CM042148.1, on the reverse strand, counting down.
TTTAAACCAAACAATATGAAAGATCTGTTTGAAAGTGTCAACATAGAGGATATTCTCTCTTTGTTTGAGGGAAATAAAATTATACCATAGAATATAGACCGGAAACAAATCAATAACATACAACATAATCCCCAATAATGCTAGCACATTGTTAAAACCAATTACTAAAAAGTATAAATACAAATACACGATATGTTTCACTTCCTAACCGTTAGGCATGACATAACCCCAGACGGGTTGATATGCCGTTAAAATCAATAAACAAACAAACTAGTCTCTGATTTTTCAATCCAATCGTGAGAATATGGAATAGAATTAGAGATTCTGTTTTAGCGGTGTGACTAAAGGAGAGAAGGCAATTGACGCTTCTCTGGCGAATGTCACTCCATGCTTGCAGTTCTTAACTTGGGCTGAAATAAAGACGTCAAAAATTTATTATGTTGGATTATTCTGGTATAAGTTGTGCAAAAAATCATTACTTATACCTACAGACTTTTATAAGAGGCGGTGACTGAATTAATCAAGCAAAAAGCACCAAACATGTATTTAATTTACTATTTAACGGCGTTCATAAATTGTCCTATAATTGCTTGATCGACTGCTTCAAGAAAAGACTAACAGGATCAACAGACAAGGATTATGACAGATATATCGGTTATTTCCTAGTTGAGTAACATGAGTGACCCAGAAAAAACAGAACCCAAATTATTTATTTTTCCATTAAACTAAACCTTAACCCCAAACCTAATCCCTGTTTGGACTTAAACTTAAAAAAAAATAAAATTAACAGTTTTATTACAAAATTTGTGGGTTCTTTTTTTTTCTGGGTCACCCTGTAATATTATGTTACTCAACTGGGGGGGGGGTAAGGTTTAGGATTAGGGTTTAGGATTAGTTTAATGGGAAAATAAATAATTTGGGTTCTGTTTTTTCTGGGTCACCCTGTAATATCATGTTACTCAACTAGGAAATAACTGATACATCTTTCTACTTCGAAGACAGATAAACTGCTACGGATTAAAACTGATACTACATCTTTCTACTTCAAGAAAGATCAATTTTTATACCTCAAATAATATCACTGTGAAGGAAATAGTACTCTATCTATTTGTCTGAATATTTTAGATGAATTGCTCTGAAATTTGAGATTCATTCTTGTTGGGTTTTCAATCTTTTTTTTTTTTAACTTATTTCTTTTAAACTTATTTTTAATCTATTTAACCCTAGCATGTACTAACACTCCGGACCAGAGCGGACCTGGGAGTAATGGCGATGAAGCGGTACTCCACACTCCCCAGTGCTCAAGAACTGGAACCTCACCACTAGATGTAGTTTAATGTCATACTCAGGACACTAAGACCCTCAACCAACGTCTTCTCTCAATATATCATCTATATCTATCTATACATATATAAAGGGCAGCTGTGTGTATGTGTATGTCTGGACGAAACTACGAATATAAAACAATTAACGACAATGTAAATATATAGACACATTAGATATCACCAGGGCTTGGTTTTTGAGCAAAAATAATAGAGATTTTATGTATATTCGTGAAGATAATTTTTAAAAAATAAGATTTAAATAACAGCATAGAATTTCTTTTGCATTTAAGATTTTAAATAGTAGACGATATTTTTTCTTTTCAGAGTGGCTGAATCAACGCAAATTTTTTTTACATAGGGATTTTAATGGGGCATCCTGTGAGGATCCAACTCGTGATTCAATAATAATGAATCTACGAGACTAAATTTTTTGCTACCCCCCTCTACCCAGGCAACGCTCAGTAGCCTCTTCTAGTTATATATATATATATATATATATATATATATATATATATATAGCCAGGTGTTATTTTGGTACTTTCCAATGCAGTATACACATTTTAAAATGCTCATAGCACCTTTCCCATCAATCCTCCTCCTTCCAGCCTTCACACCCATTAATATAATTTGAAAAACTGAAACACATCCCCCCTGAAGATGGCACTTCGAAGTGCCGAAAGTACTCGGGATATGAACTTTGGTGGGCTAATCCACGAATTCCACCCAAATATCAAAAAGTTGTCCAGAAAATTTGAAAAAATCACAAATAAAATTGTTAAACAAGAGATCTGTCTTTTGTTTAATTCAACATGCATATATGAAAAAATGCTGCCCAAAACACACACAACACACATATATATATATATATATATATATGATAAAAAGGCTTGGCCTTTGCCATAAGGACAATAGAATCAAAGCAATCATAGAGATGCTAGGGGTTGACGTGACCTGCCAATTGATCGGACGAGGCCTTCCCAGCCGGCTGTCTAGCCTAAGTATGGGCCAAAGTGGATTATTTTCATGCATTTCTCACCTACCTGGATTCCGTCCTTAAGCATCTTGGGCGAAACTTTGGTTCTACCTTATTTAATTCTTCTTTTTCGTTTATCCGTGTGTATCTCTTAGTCCTGTCTCTATTTCCCCGTTTCGTTTAGTTTTCTTTCTCATTCAGTTATTACAAGTCACATATGTACTACTGTCGTCGTCTGGAAAATATTCTTAGTGCTGTTTCCCGCGTTTGATTTCAATTCAACGCAAACACAACACTCCTTTCACCATCGAGATCTCCATGGGACACGCCCTGGGGTTGCACCGGGGTTCCACCGGGGTTCCACCGATGAACACATTTTGTTTTCTCGGAAAAAAAAATGCAAGAAACCACGTAAACCACATAAGTCACACACACACACACACACACACACACACAGAGTCAGTAGAGTATCTGGCTTGGAACCTCAAGGTTCCTGGTTAGATTCCTGTCCTCGCCAACTTAGCGTATGAGTAGCATATGGATATGTGCGGTAAAGTTAGGAGCTGATGGGAAGAAGTGGCGCCCGCCTCAGACGCCCAAACAATCTCCTTGGTCTAGCGCTAGTAAAAACGGGATAGACTCCCTCACTGTATGGCTGATACCGACTTTAGGCCACCCCGACAACTTTACTTACTTACTTCACTTAAGATAATAATATACGGAATATTAAAACTATGAATATCATTTTCCCCCTGATTTGTAGCTTGGTATCTACCAAGACCTCGCACCAAGTTAGGATGTGATACAAGGTCTTTTTAACAGGGGAAGCTACGCACAAACCGAAACTCATACGTGGCTAGTAAAAAAAATGCGTGGATCCCATCAGATCCCGCTGTTATTTTGACCAGAGGTCTTGGCCGACTGAATAGTCATTTATAGTTTAATTCCCGGTTTCACTCCGATTAATCGGCTGGTCACGTCCAGCTCTAGCACCTATATGATTGTCCAAACCCTATTGCCCTTATGGCAAGCCCCAAACCTTTTTAACATCTGGGTGCTAGAAGGCGGTGGCTGATGGTCTTCATATCCTGGGAAAGACGTTAAACTCTCTGATAGTGAGATTCCATTTTTGGAGGTCTGGGAAATGTGGTGCGCCCCTTCATCACCATTGATCCCTGGTCCACTCTAACTCTGAGTGGTAGTACCTGTTAGGGTCCCATCTATGGGTTAAATAGAAAAATGTGTTTATAAAAAATTTGAGTATCCACTTAAGAATGAATTTATTTCAAAAGTTTTTCGGCATTAAATGGCCCAGTGAGGTTGATATGCCGTAAAACAGAACAAACCAAATCAAACCCAGTTTCCCTTTTTTGTTTTGTTTAATGGCATATCAACCTTGTGGGCTATTTAATGCCAAATCCATCCTTGTAGAAGAACACAGTGGTACTATTTAACTTATAGCTGAGGTTGGGGAATCATACCTTTATATTTGTCCGAAAGTGAACGTAATGGCGCGACTGGAATTTGATCTCAATTACTAAGATATCACAGTCCTGCACGACAGCCACTACGCCACGAGAACTCTCTCCTTAATTTTCAAAGAGGTAATATATTAGATTGATTATATTGCAGGTCAACCACCAGTTTATTAATACACAAGAAGTCAAGGAAAAAAAATCTAACATAAAATATGGAGCATTCAGCCAGGATCGAACTTGCTATCAAGTAATAATGGATCTTCGAGACTATCTTGCTAACCATTACTTCAAGATGGGACTCCTTTTGACCCGAACCGTTCACCACGAGTGTGATATGACACAAGTGAGGATCGAACTCACTATTCAGTAGTAATGGAGACTTTGATACTAAATAATAAAAAAATAATAATACTGTCCCTACAGTTTTTATCATACTTTTATTCAATCAAAGGATTGGAGAGACTGGGTGGATTTTACGGCACCTCGACCCTTGTTGGGTTATTTTATGCCGAAGACATTTTGTTTTGTTCATTCATGTTGGGTATTCTTTTTTTTAAACTCGATGTTTTTAAACATATTTTTAATACTCGTTTTTTTGTTCTTCAATCTATTAAACCCATAGATGGATGGGAGAAGTGTTGCACTCATTGCACTTTAAGTATTTTGTTGGTTTTTTTTTTTGATTCGGTAAAACCTCATAAGCACCTTCGGCAAGTTTTTCATATTTCATTTCAAGACGAAAATTGGAAAATATTAATAAATATTTTGACATAAAAAATGCCAGTCTCGTCTCTAATATTAATAGAATAAGAAATGAACCCATAACATCATCTCTAATGGTTTAGTTTGGTTTAGTTTCTTTGTTAAATGGCATTTCAACCTTCATGGGTTATTTAATGCCAAATCCATCCTTTTAGAAGAACAGTAGTGGTATTATTTAACCCATAGCACTGATCACCTCTAAGAAATAATGGATCGTTCCGTTTTGATTATGCGGTAAAAAGAAGAGAAATAGGTGGAAGGGGAGGGGAGAAAGATTGATAACGCTATACATCAGATGCTTATCTTCTGCTTAAGAATAATGGAAGTAAGTAGGGGAAATTAAAGATAGATTAGACCGAGAAAGACATGGAATACACAGTGAACGATAAATGAGTAAAATAAAGAAGTGAAGAATGCTTAAGGATGTTTAATTTCTTGAATCAAATAAAGAAGTGATACCGCACGTTGCCAAAGATTTAAAAGTTCACATCCTACTCATGGCTGACGGGTTGAGAAAATACATACACATCAGATCTAGCCCAATACGTATTTTTTTAATTTTCTTTCCTTAACTTAAAATTCATTTAAAAGAGCCAAGATTTAAGGACGAGTCACAGCTTTGCCCTGTATCAAAAGAAGGGTTTCAGAGGTGCTTCGACTTATAGATAACTCGCCGGAGTAAGTCTTGAATATCAAGGGGATTGTTTTGAAGAAAACCAATGTTTCCTTTCTGTCTTAGTATATACAGGGACCATATCACCTTTAGGCACCCCTTTTGCTTTGCTGATTCATAAGTATCATTTTTTTTTATTTACACCGTCAACGTCCGGTTGTTTGTTAGGGATTAGGGTTAAGGGTTAGTTTTATAATTTTAAAAAATTCTAAAAATTGTCTGTTAACAAACAACCGGATGTTGACGGTGTAAATGAAAAAATGTACTTATGAATCAGCAAAGCAAAAGGGGTGCCTAAAGGTCATATGGTCCAAATACAGTTTTAGTCTAAGTGGTTAAAAAGTAAATGAAATGAATAAATACCACTTACAGCTGTTTTGGCATATATATATATATATATATATATATATATATATATATATATATACCAACCCCTCCGCACGAGTAGGAGGCGACACAAGGTCAATTTCTTAAGCGGAGTTTAACAGGTTTGAATTCAGAGTTTTCCTTCTCCTAGACTGGTTACCTAGCCATGGCTAAAGAGTTCAGTCTGTCCTGCTATTTACCCATAGGTGGAGGGCGAATTGGATTCATACCTTTCCCAAGGGTATTAGCGCTATGTGAAATGTCAATAGCTTCGTCCAGGAATTGAACTCACGTTGACGAGTCCATTTCCTACGACTCTAGCCATTACACCACGCGCCTCCAGTATATATATATATATATATATATATATATATATATATATATATATATATATATATATATATATATATATATATATATATATATATATATATATATATATATATATATATATATATATATATATATATATAGCCGCTCGTGTGTAAGGGTTATCGTTGTAGGAAATGGATACGGCGAGACGAGTTCAAATCCTGGAAGAGGATGCTTGCATTTCAAATATCCTTGGGAAAGGTATGTATCCAACTATTTGCATTTCAGTTGTGGGTAAATAGTAGGAAAGATAGTGTTAGGCTACCAGTCTAGAAGAAGTAAAACTCTGAATTCAAACCTGCTAAACTCCTCTTATGAAACTGACATAGAATCACATCCTACTCGTGTGGAGGGGTTGGTAAATATATATGTTTTGCCATATGAGCCAGAACCCTCATTTCAGAATTACACTGATAGATTTGTAATAAGATTTTAAAGACGTAAGCATTTTTCAGAGATCCAAAGGCCAAGATCTACTCCTAATGTTTTTTAAAGGACAAATTATTTCTTTTTATTAATGTTCTACGGGTAGGTATTTACCGAACCTATTCGCCACGGACAGGGTGTGGTATAAGGTCGCAAATATGGGGAATCCAGCAAGGATCGAACTTAAGCAACAGTAGGTACTTTTTTTTTTAAATAAAAAATGACTTGAATCGCCATTAAATGACCAGAAAAGGGTTGATATTCTGTAAGCCAACCAACCAACCAACGATTTATAGGTACGTGGCGTGGAAGGTATTTATCCAACCCGTTCGCCACGGGTAGGATGTGACACAAAGTCACAATTATGGGGCGTCCAGCCAAGATGGAACTCGCTATTCAGTAGTAATGGATCTGAAAGACTAGCTTGTTAACCTTGCCTCTCAAATCCTCTTTTATGGGTCCGAAGAGATGATAGTCTAAGGCAAACATTATCCCAATGACGAGGAAGTGAAATCTTAAGTGAAGAAGTGGCTCAAAGAACAGTCTCCAGAATTTTATGGGGCGAGGATACATGCTCTCATTGCTATTGAGAGAAACAGTGACTATGTGGAGAAGTAGGGATTGGATCCACAGAGGACCATCTTCATTTTGATGTATGATACATGTTCCTGTGTTGTTAATTATACCTGTCATAATCAAAATGGCATTACTTTTTGACACATCCTCGTAATAACTTGGGGAAATTCTCGTTCGAATGATCTCAAATTTTAACAGAATGTGTAGAAACAACTCAGAATTATATATCTAATGTTTAAACTTTTTTTCTTTTTCAATAAAACGACTGATGATGCTGAGGTCAACGCTCTAGCGAAATATATCCTACATATGTTTGTCTGAGTTTTGTTCTTGTGTTCCTCATATCTCTACCACAATGACATTTCTATACCTGGATTTTTTTTTAAACACAAAAAAAAAACAAAGCATAAAACATGAAATATGTAATTGTGTTGTTTTTACACTTACTGTTAAAATTTGAGATCGTTTGAACGAGAATTGGTCAAGTTATTAGATTACGAAATGATATCAATTTTTCTGAAACACCCAGTATGTTGGCATTTGGGAATACGTGTTAAATGAACCAGAGGCCAATAAGCTATATTTTCTTTAAGTAGCTGGTTTTAAAAAAAGGAAGAATTTAAGAGGTAGGACACTCGTTTCCATTTATTTCTATTAGTTTATTATTTTACATCAGTATTAGTTAATACAGTTAATAACAAAACGAATCGCTCAATAAATCTTTAATACTCATGAAAATAAAAAAAGGTCCCGTCGACCTTATTCGTTTCTTCCCACATCTAACGATTAACGCGACGTCATAACCATACGAGCAACGACCACGTTACATTGTTCTTGATCTTTCTTGAGTATTTAAATCTCCAGCTTTTTGAATCAAGAATTTTTTTTCTCAAACCAGACTTTAGTTAAGAGTTTGAAATTTGAGATATAAATATCTCTTAAATTCTTACTTGGAAAATAGCTTTTTTCTCCGTCATTTGGTTAACGAAAAAAAAATGAAAATAAAAATAAATAAACAAATAAATAAATAAATCGTATGGATTTACTAGACGAGCCAAGACACCCACCCCCAGTTGCAGTGGTATTGGTGATGAAGTGTCTGTTCGTCCCTAACCATGGCAACGGTGTTGTTAGCAAGCACCTTGTCTCCTCTTCTACTTCGTATTTCCCTCCTATCTGCATTTTATTTTCAGATTCGTCGACTAATCCACTTGTTTCTTCCTGTCTTTTTCCCGAAACCTTGGAACAAACTCCTATTGAAAAAATAAACCTCTACCAAAGTATTTATTTTTATTATAAAATTCAATTATTTTTTTTATTTTTTTTACTATGCCCCATATTGCGACTACGTTTTTTTTTTGTTCCTTTTTTAAAATTTTTGAACACGATATTTTTATCAGACGAATTATAAAATAAAATATGAAGATGTTGGAAATAGACAGAATATTCAACCGAACTTTGCTTTGGTTTTCTTGGGCATGGTTGCAATAATAGGGCACCCAGTGAGGATCAATCTCAGTGTTTTACTTGTAATAACGGGCAAACTAGACGTTATACGTAGGCAAGAAAATAATTTTAAAAAATCGAAAGTGTGAACTAAATATAAATGAAACACATTAGAAAATTGTTTCATAATCAAGAAGAGGAAATT
>CM042148.1:92177801-92237801 GCA_023376005.1 Doryteuthis pealeii | reverse complement strand
GGACCCTAACAGGTATTAATACTCCGGTCAGAGTGCACCAGGAGCAATGGTGATGAAGGGGTGCTCCACATTCCCCAAACCTTCAAAACTGGAACCTCACCATCAGATATGGTTTAACGTCAATCTTAGGACATGTAAACTATCAGCCACCGCCTTCTAGCACCCATATGATAAAAAGGGGTTGGGGCTTGCCATAAGGGCAATAGGGTTGGGAAAATCATATAGGTGCTAGGGCTTGACGTGTCCATCTGATTGATCGGAGGGGGGCCTCTCCGACCGCCCGTCTAGCCTAAGAAAGGGCCAAAGTGGAGTATTGCATGTCATGGACTGCTCAACCACCTGGGTTTCTATCCTTGAGCATCACGGTCACCACCCATAGCCGGCCCTATTGGGGGAGTCTTACTCAGTCGGTGTATTCTAACGCCTCAGCTGACAGGGCGGGCAAGCCTTTAGATGTGCGCCACCTTGAAAGTTTTGATAAGCTAATGTAAATACAATAAACCATTGCTACATTGATTCTAACTCTCAACACACCATTAATAACATAATTTTCATCTTGTGGCTTTATTACTTCATCTATGTAAATAACCAATTATTAATAACCACAAGATTTTGGCAACCGGTCTAGAAGGAAAACTCTGAATTCAAATCAGATTTATCCCACTTAACTTTTGCTTACTTTAAGCCGTCCATAGCGGCCCTCGTACCACTGTAGTCCTACCGTTAACCGCTGGCAGTGATTCTCTCTTGTTTATACTGAAAAATCACTACGGGAACACCCCAGCCATCTTTTGTTTTATCTATGAATTTCCTCTATTTTACGTTGCTCACCAAACGTCTTCACAATTTTTATGTCAACCTTGTTGGGTTATTTTATGCCGAAGACGTTTTGTTTTATTCATACTTGATTAGGATTCAATTTTTTTTAACTCAAAATTTTTTAACACATTTTTTAAAATTCATTTTTTTCTATTTAACCCATGATGAAACCTAAGAAGTATTACCACTCCTTGTCAGCGTGGACCTGGAAGTAATGACGATCAAGGAGTACTCCACACTCCCAGAGCCCCAAATTGAAACTTCACCACAAGATGCAGTTAAACGTCACACCCAAGACACTAAGACCCTCAGCCACCACCTTCTAGTACAAATATGATAAAAAAAGTTGAGGGTTTTGCATAAGGGTAAAGGGATCGGGGCAATCATATAGGTGTTAGGGCTTGACATGATCAGCTGGAAGGGGCCTCAATGTCTGCCCGTCTAGCCTAAATAAGGGTCACAGTGGAGTGTTGCATGTCATGGACTGCTCAGCCAGAGGTGCAGTCGGTGTATTCTTCTGACTCAGCCGACAAGACATTTTTACGCACTAAACGTATATTAGAACACACGCTGTTAAATCTATAGATGTCTATTAAATATACAATGAGTGGGAGTCTTCGAGGAAATTCTCTGTAACGCTATGTAAATCACACACACGAAACATTTATCTAGCATCAGTCGTTAAATCTACACGCGCTGAATTTGTTTTCTTAGTTTAATGGCATATCAACATTCGTGGGTTATTTAATGCCAAATCCATCCTAGTAGAAGAACAGTAGTGGTGCTATTTAACCCATAGCTGTGGCATGAAGGGTTTCATATATTTTCTGAGGCCGAAAATGAATCTTATATATATATATATTTACCAACCCCTCCACACGAGCAGGATGCGACACAAGGTCAATTTCTTAAGCGGAGTTTAACAGGTTTGAATTCAGAGTTTTCCTTCTGCTAGACCGGTTGCCTAATCAAGGTTAAAGAGCCCAGTCTGCCCTACTATTTATCCATAGCTGGAGGGAGAATTGGATTCATACCTTTCCCAAGGGTATTAGCGCTATGTGAAATGCCAACAGCTTCGTCCAGGAATTGAACTCACGTTGACGAGTCCATTTCCTACGACTCTAACCATTAGACCACGCGAATCTTATAGCACGACTGGAGTTCGAATTTGCTTACTATGATGTAACAGTACAGCCTGTTAGCCACTACGCTACGGTGACTACCCCAGATAATTGATTAGCAGTAAAGAAATTTTAGTTTCTTTTGTTTATAAAGATATGAATAAATAATGTTTACGCAATTAACTACAACTTCTCATTTATTCGTCTAAAACCTATTGCTATAAGTAACTTTCTTGAAATTTTAAATTATTAGAAGTACTAGCAAATATATGCACCCTCCGGGTACAAGTATTTAAGTATTAATATAATAAAATATATCAATTAGAAAGGCTAATGAAACTAAATAAGAATGCAGATAAAAAGGTTTCAAACAGAGGGTGTATAATCGAAAAATAGAACAACTGATACTTACTCTTCCATCTCTCCCGGCTTTTATTGCTAAATTTTCTTAATTTAACTATTTAGTTAAAATAGGAAGTAAATAATAAAATTACAGTTATTTCTTCTTGTTAATGGATTTCTTTTAAAATTTATCCCCGAAATTTTTGGTCATATTCATTAAGATAAAACCAAACAATTAGAAATCATTAATACTAATCACATTTTTAAAATCAGTATGCAAATTAGCCTTCCGTTCATACTGTAAACCGCTATTTTAATGTATATATAAATACAATTGTGTGTTACTAGTATGTAGATATGGCCAACGCCAGGGGTCCAGTGGCTTTGGTCCTGGATCTTTAGAAATTAATAGCGTCGATCCCAGGGGGCTATCCCCCAGGCAATACTTCCCCTTGATTTAAAGGGGCAGGGCTGGGTTTATTGCCCAGCGTCTGAGGCGCCCCCTTGAGGGGGAATGCCGACGGGATCGATGCAATTTTTCACCGCCACACCTGAGCTTCTGTTTGTGGGTGGTAGGGCCTTGTGTCTGACCCATACAAGTGGGGTACGAGGTAAATACCATGTAGATATGGTCAACAGTATTAATAATGTAAAACAATTTTATTAATAAGTGAGGTTTAGATAAAAAATAAAATCGTGGAGAATGTGACGTTAATAACTAAGGGAATTGTGACTTGATTAGTAATATAGTTTCGGTTACAGACATATAAACACACAATCTCCATTATAATAAGATCACACATACCTATGTGTATATATTCATTTAGGCAGCATATTCTATTGTATTTATATTTTATTAAAAATTATAGACAATGATATGGTGTTTTTTTAGTTTTTAGTTTTTTTTTTTTTGGGGGGGGGGGCTTTTCTTTAGGGCGAATGAGACGTTACAACTGCGATTGTAGACAGTTTAAAAAGTGTCTCAACTCTCTGTGCAGTCGGAAAGTGAACATAACAGTCCAGCCTGTGAGTCAATACACCGCGGGGACTCCCGCTTCAGCCTTACATACGTTATATTAAATTTTTATTGTGTTTAAATTTAACACAGGGGATGTCGTTGTCTTATTTTGCACCTGGACTGAAAGGTCTTTTGGCTGCGGTGTGTGTGTGGGGGGGGTATGTCTGGAACACCATAAAAATATACCTGTAAGTAAAGTTCTCTGCCTGTTGCATTGCTGCATGAACGTAAATAAGTACACAAAGCTCATTAACAAACCACAACTATTTGTTCACTGGTAATCCTTAATTTATTCCTCGTAAATTCCTACCATAAAATAAACTGAACCCTCATTTTATGTCCGTGTTTTTGCAATAAATGTTTTATTTTACTTGCACCCGTTATTTTACAATACTAAATATATTCTCTTTATTTATTTTAATAGTCACTTCAATGTGTATATTAAAAGTTTTTATTTTGTGAGAATGGTTAGTTTTAAAGTGGGGGATCGTTTTACAATTTAGGTATAAATTGGATCCTCCTTTTATGACCGTAATTATATTTTTTCGTCGATGATGATTAAAATCTGACGTTTTTTATTTTAGAGTACCAAAGCCAAAAAAAAAAAAAAAAAAAAAAAAAGAAAAGAAACAATAACAACAAAAGGAGCCCACGCTTTAAAACTAACCATTCTCACAAAATAAAAACTTTTAGAATATACACATTGAAGTGAATATCAAAATAAATAAATAAATATATTTAGTATTGTAAAATAACAGGTGCAAGAAAAATAAAATTTATTGCAAAAACACGGACATAAAATGAGGGTTCGGTTTATTTCATGGTAGGAATTATACGAGGAAATAGTTAAGTATTACCTGTTTACTTTGCTACGTTATTTTCATTTTCTGAGGTTTTGTTTTCTGCATTGGGGATGGGGGTCACTACTAGGCCCAGTCCTAATTAGTGATCATCTTCAACGCATTACTCTAACAACCAACATTACATTTTTTTTTTTTGTGTAACATTGTTTCTATTGTGTAATGTGTGAAAATAAACCATTGTCTTCTTGTATTATTCATTCTTGATGGGTATTAAAAACAATTTTTTATTCAATTTTAAAATTGTATTTTTAAACTCATTTTTTTTCTATCTTACCCCAAGCATTTTGTTTTACTCATTCTTGTTCGGTATTCAATTTCTTTCAAACTCAATTCTATTTAAACACATATTTTAACACTGATTTTTGTTATCTATTTCACCCATAGATGTGACCCTAACAGGTACTACCACTCCAGGTCAGAGTGGACATGGAAGCAATGGCAATGAAGCAGTACTCCACACTCCCCAGAGTTCCAGAATTGGAACTGTACCACTAGATGCAGTTTAACGTAATACTCCAGCCACCGATTTCTAGGATATATATGGTAGTCAGGGCCGGGGCGTTGCCATAAGGGTATTAGGATCAGGACACTCATATAGATGCTAGGGCTTGACGTGACAAGTCGATTGATCAGAGCGGGGGCCTCTCCGACCACCCATATAATTCTGAAAAAATAGTAAAAAAAAGTGGAATGATGCAGGTCATAACTGCACAGCCACAAGGGTACCCTTCTTAAGCATCACGGGTCGCCACCAACGGCTACCAATGGTCCCATTGGGGAAATCCTATCAAGGAAACTCTTGATACCATCCATGTATATATATATATATATATATATATATATATATATATATGGTTGTTGCGGAGGAGGGAAAGGACATTAAAAACGAAATCAGGTCAACACAGCAAAATCACATACGTATATTTATCTATGCTGTGTGGGTGTGACACACATTATATATATATATATATATATATATATATATATATATATATATATAGTTAGAATAAGTGGTGAGGATACAATACAATCTATACAGTGCTCAATACAAGAATGTAGAGCAATATAACAATATATAGATTAAGTAAAAAAGTATTAATTTACGACCTGACGTGAAAAAACGTCAGATTTTAATCATCATCGACGAAAAAATATAATTACGGTCATAAAAGGAGGATCCAATTTATACCTAAATTGTAAAACGATCCCCCACTTTAAAACTAACTATAATATATATATATAATAATTAATATATATATATATATATATATATATATATATATGGTGAAGGTGAACTATTATGGGACAAGGATATACTTTTCTTATAACTATCATAGGTATAGTTAGCATTTCCACCACCAATTGGCAACTTTATATATATATATATATATCAATATCATACCAGCTCGTTGCCATATCGTTGAGGAAGCGTGGACCTCTTTGTCATTGTAAACTCTCTAGGCCAATTTGGGATGTTTTTAACATCCCTACACGACTTGCCAAACACTTCCGTTAATTGGCGATGAATTTAAATCAGTTTAATGCCTTTTTGAGTTAAAATCCCGAATAACTGCTTGAACTTCTCGCTTGGTGGTAGTGTCAGTCGGGAGCTCCATCGGAAACGATAGCAAAGCTAAAGTTGAGCGAGACAGCGAGGCGTATGCAGGTGCAGGTGCAGGTGCGTGCACAACAATGTTGCCAATAGACACACGAATAGTTTCCATGCGTCCTGAGTATTTTGGAGCCCTAAATTTTAGGATTATATATATATATATATATATATATATATATATATATATATATAGAGATGAATAGATTGAAAATTGTATGGCCTATATATTTAATTAATATAAATAATGAAATGTTTAAAAAAATTAAATGCCTTTGCAATTAAAGGCCGTTTAGAATGCTATATTTATAAAGCAGGTAATTACGCCACGACTCTAAGTTTCACGTTAGGTCGTAAATTAATAATTTTTTTACTTAATCTATATATTGTTATATTGCTCTTCATTCTTGTATTGAGCACTTTATAGATTGTATGTATTCCACCACTTATTCTAACTAATATATATATATAATATATATATATATATATATATATATATATATGTCACACCCACACAGCATAGATAAATATACGTATGTGATTTTGCTGTGTTGACCTGATTTCGTTGTAATGCCCTTTCCCTCCTCCGCAACAACCATGCTTGTTTCCAATGTCATCATTACACGTAGCACATGTTATTGTGGTTTTCCCATTAGTTCTTGAACGAACGACTCACACATTTCACTGGGTACGCCATACGTCTGGCCTTGAGCTAAACTAGGCTCAGCTCAGTGAATGACAACTAAACCCGAACATGCTGTTCAATGACCGAAGATAAACGTCCAACACATTGAATATGTATAAATTCACTCAAGATTAAAAGCTCAACTACTTAAAGAGGATGCACACCTAGCCTAATGGTTATCGTCGTCATGATTATGTGCAGGATATGGAATCGGTGACCTGAGTTCAAATCCTGAACGAATCGTTTCACTTTGCACTAATTCCCTTTGAAAAAGGCATGAAAACTTTTCTTGGTAAATAGTAGGTAAAATTATTCTTTAGTCTTGGGTAATGCAATCAGTCTAGGAGAAAGAAAATTGCCTTGACCTGCGTCACATCCTGGTCAAAAAATTGTGCAAAAAATGTTTTACAACATTTTGGTTGGAAAATTTTACCATTTTCAATATTTAAATCAGAAATGCTATTTTATTTTATTAAAATGAAACTAATTAAATATTATAAATAGAATTAAAATTGAAAATATGCCCCCCCCTATCGCCATCTGATACACTACTTTTTACCTAATAAATAAGCTGTAACGGTGATAACATTTTATAAATTTAAATCTATTTAATTAAAGGCAAAGTTTTGAAGAAAAATATTTTTATGGTAATTCTTTATGTTAACTAGCAAGTATATGCACCCTCCGGGTGCAAGTATTTAAGTTTTAATATAATAAAATATCATATCAAATTAGAAAGGCTAATGAAACTGAATAAGAATGCAAATAAAAAGATTTGGAACAGAGGGGGTATGATTGAAAAATAGAACCACTTGAAACTAACTCTTCCATCATTTTCCGTTACTCCCGTCTTTCATTGGTAAATTTTCCTGGTGTAACTATTTAGTTAAAATAGGAAGTAAAAATAATATTACAGTTATTTCTTTTGTTAATGAATTTCTTTTAAGATTTATCCCGAGATTTTTGCTCATATTCAATAAATAAAACCAAACAATTAGAAATCAATAAAACTAAGCATATATTTATTAAAATCAAATTTTTAAGATCAATATGCAAATTAGCCTTTCCCAGAGTTGTAATGTAGATATGGCCAGCAGTATTAATAATGTAAAACAATTTTATTAATAATTGAGGTTTAAATAAAAATAAAATCATGGAGAATGTAATGTAAATAATTAAGGGAATTGTGACTTGTATAATAATATAGTTTCAGTTACAGACAGAAAAACACACAATCTCCATTATAATAAGATTTGCAACTTTCGCCACATGGGAGATGTTACTGTTCCAAAATCGACCTACCCTACTACTCAGCCACCAAGAATCAATCCTTTCGGAGGAGTTGGTCGAATACATAAAGTAAATAATAACATGTAGAATAAGTGCGCAGGTTCCAAAATAAGGGGTGTATCAAGAGTACACAAATCTTCCTGTGCCCAGATCGTATTTCTCATCAAAGGAGATTCGTACGTTTATCTGGGAAATCACCCAAAGTTTCCCAGTGTCTTTGCAGACATTCCACTCCCCTTGTAAATAGAGAAGTTTTTTTTTCTATCATTTTTGTTATTTCTTTGAGGAAACTACCAACATCAACAATAATATTCTTTCCTCAGAACACAGGTTATTTACTTTTCGAGTTAATGGTTCTAACATTAAGTGCACTTGTTGGCATGTTCCTGCACTTGCAAATTTACATACACTAGCAAATATATGCACCCTACGGGTGCAAGTATTTAAGATTTTTATCGGCAAATCAATGTAAATATTTTACAACTCCCCCAAAGAGTGAGAGAGAGAGTTAAATCAAGATTATTAGTTTGAATTTTCATATAGCGCTAATATCTTTGGGAAAGTCATGAATCCAACTATTCTCCCACCAGCTATAGATAAATAGTAGGGCGGACTGGGCTCTTTAACCTTAGATAGGTAACCAGTCTAGGAGAAGGAAAACTGAATTCAAACCTGTTGAACTTGATCTTATGTCGCATCCTACTCATGCAATACTGGTTGATAAATATGTATGTATATCATAAGAAGGGATGGGTATTTGCAATTTGAAGAACACAGTCGGGACAACCATATAGTTGCTAGGGCTTGACTTAACCAGCTGATTGATCGGTTTGGGCCTCTCTGACCATCCGTCTAACCAAATTAAGGATCGAAGTATGGTGTTGAATTTCACATGACTACTTAGTACCCGAGTCACCGACCGCTTAGCCACCATGATGCTATCCTCAGGCATGATGGGCCATCACTCACGGCCAACAAATTGCTCCATTAGGGGATTTTACACTTGTGAATGGTTTGTTATCCTCGTACCCCACTAGGTTAGGCACAAGGCCCTATTAACGTGGGACCACCTACAAGCCGAGACTCATTGGTGGCGGGTTTAAAAATTGCGTCTATCCCCTCAGCATTCTCCCTCAAGGGGGTGCCTCAGGCACTGTGCAATAAACCCAGCCCTGCCCCTTTAAATCGAGGGGGCAGGTGTTGCCTGAGGGGATGGCCCCCTGGGATCGACGCTCGTGATTTTAACCCGAGACGGGCGCGTACACCCGACCCCGACTTGTGAAGGGAGAAGACAGAAAAAGATTGGCGCAACAAAATCTAAGCGTGTGTGTAAGGGGTGCAAGAGGCTTGCCTTGAAAATCATCATTCTAAATTCTGAATTCTACCTTGGCTCGAACACCCACGACAACTTTTACCGGTGGGGAAACAGGATTGGTTTCAGTTCCTTTGTTTAATGGTATATCAACCTCCGTAAATTATTCAATGCCAATGCCATCCTTTTAGAAGAACAGTAGTATTACTATCTAACTCATAATTGGCGGTATGACGGGCTCATACCTTTCCCAAGAATATTAATCCGAAAATAAACGTAATGGCTTGATTGTAGTTCGAACTCACTACGATCTCGCAGTCCAGCAAGTTAACCTCAGGGATTTCCCCGGTGGAGAGAAAGTTTATATACGGTATATATTCGTATAATGAACGATCCCTAATTTTTCGGCACAAAAGGGAGTTTTTATCTTTTATTTGGTGTAATAAACGACCCCTAATTTTGGCTATGTTAGGCAACAAAAGTATTTCTTCAGCATCCAATAATACTGCCGTGTCTTTCCTATGACAGTAACTATTTTATCAGGCACTTACACCCAAGATAATCTATCTATCTATCCATATATATAAAGGGCAGTTGTGTGTATGTATGTCCAGAGGAAACTACCAAAATAAAGCAATTATAAGAAAGTAAATATATATACACATTCACTATCATCAGAGCTTGGTTTTTGTGCAAAAATAATGAAGATCTTATTTATATTAATGAAGATATTTAAAAATTAGAATTTTAAATAGTAAGAGAAAGGAAAGTCATTGGTGGCATTCGTGATTAAAACATAAACAAATCAATTATGGAAGAAAAAAAAAAAAAATCAATGGATCTGCGAGACTTACTTTTAAAAAATTTCTCCTTTAGCCAGGCAACGCCGGGTAACCGCGTTTAGTACTATATATTTCTTAATCGGAATATTAATTTTTATGGGTTTTGGGGATTTTCCGAGATCTGTATTTCCAACCTACTGGCGGCTTTTTTGGAACACTGGTCACATATGATTATTGATTGACTGACTCACTTGGGAGAAAGAAAACTGAAGTTATTTACAACGGTGGCATGGCAAACAGCCCTTTTTTTCTCGCTCTTTGGGCAGCTAATTGTGTTTGATAACCAATTTATATGAATATTGATAATTTGCTAAGAATGCCAATTTACTAATGACGTAAATAGAGTTTTTAAAATTAATAAAGAGGGCACCTCACGTAAAGTAATGGTTAAGGAGCAGATCTCACAGAACATTGCTATTGATTCCGATTATCCTTGGGTTCCCTATATTTTTCCACCAAAAAGTCCAACCCCTCCTCACCGTAGCAGGGTGGTGACGATGTGTTAGTGTCAGAACTATGCCGCCCAAAACTCAAGCTCTTGGTTGGGACTCCCAAGGTGGATTGTTCTGACACCCAGGAGTTTTAGGGCTACAATCGGCTGAAGGGGTTCTGGTAAAAATCCAACGGGCATATCCATCAGCGTCAGGAATCAACAGCTTTTGGCGTGCTTGTCAGTGCGTTCGTAGAAAATATGTGACAAACAAGGGCATCTCCTTCCCTCTGATCGGGATATGCATGTGGGGTTTGGGACCGCTTGTGAATTTCCTATTCTCTTGTTACTCTTTTCATGATTTCACTGTCTCGAATACGACCTCTCCTACGGCGATTGCGAGAATCAACACGTCAACTGAAAACCTGGCCAAAACAGTCAAGCAGGATCCCGAGCTGATCCTGGGCCCAGGCCTTTATGGTACCGTGTATGACTGACGATGGAACCGTGAATGGCTGATGCTCATATCATCATGTTGGGTCGCCGCGTATAGTCTGATTTCATTCAGGATACAGGGAATTTCGTTAGATGGAGCCGGCTCAACCGACCCAGGGTTTAATTCCGTCGCAACAACGATATATTGCTGGATTTGGTTCAGTCTAGTTTATTTGTTTTATCAGGTGCTCTTAGCATTACGTTTATCACCGTAGAAAATGGATATCTGGGACCCGATTTCGAATCTAGGACGAGGCGGTTTGCCTTTTACTAATGCACTAATGCCCTTTTGAAAAGGCATGAAACCATATGACCCACCCCTGCTTAAAAATTGGTTCGGTTACTTTGTTTAATGTCATATCGACCTTCCTGTGTTATTTAATACCAAATTTATCCTTGTAGAAGATCAGTTGTGGTACTATTTATCCCATAGCTGGGTGGATGAGAGGTTTTATACCCTGCCTAAGAGTATTAGTCCGAAAGTGAACGTGGTAGCGCGACTGGAATTCGAACTCGCTTACAATGATGTCACAACACAGCACGTTAGCTACTACGCACGGGGACTTCCCCTTCCCCCTAGAGATGGGAACTAAAAGATATTAGCACACCGGATAAAAGTGGACCTGGGAATAATGTCAATGAAGTGATACTTCACACTACTCAGAAACCCCCCTTTTTCATGGGACCTTATCTTTCTGCATATGATGTTGTCGATGTATTTTAACCCCCCGCCCGCAGGCCGATTTCTAGCTTTATGCTAAATTAAGCTAATCTTAATAAATGAATAAGTTAAAGTAAATTAAAAACAATTCTTAATCTGTTTAATAATACGTATTTAAATTAGGATTTGATTAATCACTTTCTATTACGTTTTTTATTTATTTTAGGGGCACTGAATGGTTTAAACCCAGACACCGAGGCAATATACATTTTTTAATCTTTAATTCTATAATTTTTAATGAATTTTATGGAAGGGAAAAAAACATGTGCCAAGTATATGCTGTCCATAAAGTCCGTGTGCACTTCTAATTGTAAAGTGAGCACGGGCTTTGTGACCCTTGTATTGTACTACTGGACGAATTTGTGGAATAAGCATGTACTTTTCACAACTCTAGGTTACCCTCTTATTAGTCGGGCCGAGAACCTTTCAGCATAACCTCGTAATTATAACCATCTCTAACATTATTACTAATAGCGATATTATACGTTCTTCAATTACCCATCAGTGTAAAAAAAAAAAAAAAAACACCCCTCCAAAAATAAATAATTAAAATAGATAAATAAACAACAACAAAAAAAACACACTGAATTATTACGTCATCTGATTCGAATTAGTTTTTCTTGTCGTGGCTACTCTTTTCGCAAAAGAAGAGTACCATTATAGTATGTGGCCTACCTTTTGCATGTGGCCTACGAAATCATGTCTCTCTTATAGTATGTAGCCTACCATAAAAAAGCATATTATAACTGCTAACTCTAACCCTATCTTTTCAGAATTTTAGAATTAAATAGATCTCTGATTCATGTAAATTATGGATAAATTATTTTTAATTATTCTTAATTAGTATGCTTATGACTTAATTGGATTTCTTAAAATTGAGTATATGTGAAAAATAATTAGTTTCAATAAATTGCCTACTACTTATATCTATAAATATACTCTTACTGGTAGGACACATTCAAACCGGGTAGCCACATACTATAACAGAAGCAAAAAGGTAGGCTACATACTACAACAGCACCAAAAAAAGATTGGTTACTTTGTATAATGGCATATCAAATTTCATGGGTTATTTAATGCCGAAGCCATCCTTGTATAAGAATAATATTGGTACTATTATTCAACCCATAACTGGATGGGATGAGGTCTATACATTTCCAAAGGGTATTGGTCGGAAGGTTTCAACCATTCTTATCCAATACAAACAATTTTCTAACAGACCTATTTTACCCATAAATAGGTTTGGTTTTGGTTTGGATTCTTTGTTTAATGGCATACCAACCTTCGTGTGTAATTTAATGCCAAATCCACCCTTGCAGAAGAACGATATAAGGGGATGAGAAAGTTTATATTTTTCTCATTCTCAAGAGTGTTAATCCGAAAGTGAACGAAATAGCACGACGGAGGTATTTGTTTACCATATAATATATATATATATATATATATATATATATATATATATATATATATAAGGAAAGTTGCACTGAGCTCAGTCCAGTGAGTTTGAAGAGTGCTGAAATTGCACAATCCTGTGCTTGCAAAAAAATAAACAATAGCAAAGTATCGAGAATTAGTACTAACTCCTCTTGGCATTTTGATTTTATTCATGTAACTTACTCAGGCGAGCACACATCTTCATTCAAATGAAATTTAAAAATAAATAACGATCCAGTCGCCATGCTTTTCAGATCACACATCGTATATTCCTGTAATTAAAGTACAATGCTGGATTAAACTAGAATCAAAGTTTATTCCTCTATTTTAGTGGAAGTGCGACTACTATACTCTATTTTTTAGAAAGGATGCCTCTGTCCTCCTATATGAACTCTGATTGACACTTTATGGATCCAGTCATCCCTTTCTTGTGTATTTCGAGTTCCAGAAAATAAACGGAATTTCTAAGTACGTGTTGCACTTTTTTATTGATATATCAATACTGAAAATTTCATTAAATTCGGTTAATTCCCTGATTTTTGGTGTTTTTTCTTTCGGCAATGATGGTGGAATTTAGGTCCGTTAAGTTCGATTTAACCCCTTAATTAATGAATCTCGATTAAGAATCGAGATACTTTTTTTACACACCTTGTATACCTCCCCACTCTTCCTGCCCCTTAAAAATGACTTCATATTGTCTGTGTTGTGAAGTTGAAATACCTGGAGGCTAATAACCCCTACACCACACCGTAGACTATTTTCGCGTAACCCAATTCAATAAGGCTCTAATATTAAATCTAGGGATCTTATGTGCCATCAAATATTATTACCACTTTACCTACTTTAAACCACTCACGGCGGCTCTCCTACCACTTAGATCAAAGTACAAAAACTGATGCTTAATTCATTATAATTGAGTAGAAGGACACAGATTACAATAATAATCAGACTTTATTTAAATAGAATAAGTTCTGAATGAATAGATAGTGAACTTTGAAATATTCCATCATACAGGTAAAAAAATAAAAGTTCAACAATAAGAAATATTACGTGGTATTCAACCTAGTCGGCGAGGCGGTCTAATGTCAGTAACAGCCGAACGGACCTGACTGGCCGACCAGTCGGTATCAGCCAGTCAGCGAGGGAGTCTATCCCCCTTTTCAATAGCGCTAGACCAAGGAGATTATTTTAGCATCTGAGGTGGAGCGCCACACCTACCACCAGCTCCCTACTTTATCGCACACATCCTTGTGCTACTCATACGCTTAGTTGGCGAAGGGTCGGTATCGAAACAGAAACCTTGCGATCCCTAGTCAAGTACTCAACCGACTGAGCTAAACCGGTCCTTAAAAAAAGAAGAAAATCGTAAAATTAAAATCTGAGTGTTTTACAGAACAAGAAAAAAAAAACTTATTCTAATTCGATTTTCTACCATAGTTCTGTTATTAAGAATTCATTCAATCCTCCATTTCAGTTTTTCGTTGTAATTCATTTTCCCTGCCAACCATTCAATTTCCTATCCATTCGACCACGTAGTAAGCGTGTAAAAAGCACACTTGTATATTAATGGAATTTCAAATAAGCATCAGATATCGTTTCTAGGGTCCCTTGTAAAACAGACTGCTATTTGTGCATGCGTAGAGGAAGTAATTTTCTACTTTGCGGGCGCGGCAAATATAACTTACTTAAAATTACGAATGTGGAAAATTTTATACATCTATAGTGTTACACACGACATATCCTTGAAAACCAAACAAACAATACAAACGATATCTTAATGCCAATTAGGATATATATATATATATATATATATATATACCCGTTGTTTATTTTAAAAATGCCACGTCAACGCGCATGCGCGTCGCTTTTGTTTTGGGCACGTAACTTAAATTAGGGTTTACCATTTTTTCTTCTCGTGTACGATTTGGATTATCAAATAATTAGAATAAAATCATACAAGATACACGCATTTATATAAAGGTACCCGCATCTAAAAGATTATATATATATATATATATCTTATTATAATGGAGATTGTGTGTTTTTCTGTATGTAACCGAAACTATATTTCTACTCAAGTCACAATTCTCTTAGTTATTGACATCACATTCTCCATGATTTTATTTTTATCTAAACCTCAATTATTAATAAAAGTGTCTTACATTATTAATACTGTTAACTATGTCTACATACTGACAACATGCAATTATATTTATATATACAACAAAATAGCGGTTTACAGTGTGAACGGGAAGGCTAATTTGCATATTAATATTAAAAAATCGAATTTAATAAATATGTGCTTAGTATTATTGATTTCTAACTGTTTGGTTTTATTTTAATGAATATAAGCAAAAATCTCTTCAATGAATCTTAAATGAAATGCATTAACAAGATAAAATAACTGTCATTTTATTCTTTACTTACTCTTTTAACTAAATACTTAAATTAGAAAAAATAACAATGAAAGACGAGAGTGATGGAAGAGTAAGTTTCAGTTGTTCCATTTTTTATTATACTCCCTCTGTTTCAAATCTTTTATTATACTCCCTCTGTTTCAAATCTTTTTATCTGTATTCTTATTTAGTTTCATTAGCCTTTCTAATTTAATACAATATTTTATTACATTAAAACTTAAATACTTGCACCCGGAGGGTGCATATATTTGCTAGTATATATAATTTTATTCATTATAGTGTACAATACATTTAAGGTGCAATTACTACCATTGGTTTCTAAGCAGCATGCTTATGCCGCTGCCCGTCAGTGGTAGTAATTGCACCTTAAATGTATTGTATACTATAACAAATAAATACAGCTCTTACAGAAGTAATCGAGCACTTTCATTTCTCCAATATTAACAAAGGATTAACTAATATATATATATATATATATATATATATATATATATATATATATAGTTTCACTAGAAACTGTCAGCTTGGCAGTCGAGGTTTCGAGTCACACACGGAGCAGTCTCCCATGTCTATAACTTGCTGATGAGACCTAATAGGTCGAAATGTACATTCAGGGATTGACATTTTCTCGATCTTTTTAGCCTTACATTTGAACATATATGCCCGCCTAAATTCATTAATTATTAACTAATTAATTTTCAAAAATTAGCTATGACTTCAATTAAACACATATCCTCCATATATATATATATATATATATATATATATATATATATATACTAGCAAATATATGCACCCTCCGGGTGCAAGTATTTAAGTTTTAATGTAATAAAATATTGTATTAAATTAGAAAGGCTAATGAAACTAAATAAGAATACAGATAAAAGATTTGAAACAGAGGGAGTATAAAAGAAAACAGAGGGAGTATATAAAAATGGAACAACTGAAACTTATTCTTCCATCACTCTCGTCTTTCATTGTTATTTTTTCTAATTTAAGTATTTAGTTAAAAGAGTAAGTAAAGAATAAAATGACAGTTATTTTTCTTGTTAATGGATTTCATTTAAGATTCATTGAAGAGATTTTTGCTTATATTCATTAAAATAAAACCAAACAGTTAGAAATCAATAATACTAAGCACATATTTATTAAATTCGATTTTTTAATATTAATATGCAAATTAGCCTCCGTTCACACTGTAAACCGCTATTTTGTTGTATATATAAATATAATTGCATGTTGTCAGTACGTAGACATAGTTAACAGTATTAATAATGTAAGACACTTTTATTAATAATTGAGGTTTAGATAAAAATAAAATCATGGAGAATGTGATGTCAATAACTAAGAGAATTGTGACTTGAGTAGGAATATAGTTTCGGTTACAGACAGAAAAACACACAATCTCCATTATAATAAGATATATCAAATGCGGGTACCTTTTATTATGATACATTGTGAACTGGGTGCATAGTACAAATTTATTTTAATTAATTATCAGATAATCCTATATATAAATATATATACACACACACACACATTATATATATATATATATATATAATGTGTGTGTGTGTGTGTGTGTGTGTGTGTGTGACACGGTGAAGTAGGGGTAAACAAAGACGATTACTCCTGACAGGGATTTACAGGGGCTTTATTTATTCATTCGAAATCTCCCTTCTTTTTTTTTTTGTTTTCAAATGAGCACGCCACAAGCGTGGTACTTTCAGTAGAGTCGTAAAAGAAGACGCGTGTCTGTATTATAGAGGAGTGGGGACTGGGAAGTTAAAAATGCCGGGTAGGTCTGTATTTCTACGTCGTTCCCAAACTTCCCGTCCCCCTCGTTGCTACGTTACTATTACCGTCAACACCGTGTATAAAGTCTCGGTTTAAGGTACATCAATTTAAAAGAGATTATATACCACGCCCAAAACTGGGGAAGGGGACAGTTATTTTAAGATGCGGGTTTATGTAACAAAGACCAATACTCCGGATCATTTTAGGGAAATTACATGATTTTTATTTGAAGACCATCGTACCTCTTTCCCCACCCCCCAGGGGGTTCAAACATGGTTCTGTTATTAGAGGCTTTGGGTGATAGGAGAGGGTGTGTATCTGTACATAGAATTGTGGACTAGGAATTTTAAGCTGACTGTTTAGTGTTTAGGCGTCATTTACCGAAGTTCCCGATAATTTTAAGGAGTTATAGGATGTTTATTTAAAAAAAAACATTCTTTTTTTCGGCTAAACTTGCAAATCGGTCGGAAAATTAGGGTGACCCAGAAAAAAAAAAAAAAACCCACAACTTTTGTAATAAAACTTAATTTTAACTACGGGGGTTGGATTAGGGGTTAGGGTTGGGGTTTAGGGTTAGTCTAATGGGAAAATAAATAAATGATTTGTGTTCTGTTTTTTTTTTCTTTGTCACTGTGTATCCAGGGTGACCCAGAAAAAACAGAACCCACAAATTTGTAATAAAACTGTTAATTTTAACTAGGGGGCTTTAGTGTTAGTATTGGGGTTTAGGTTTAGTTTAATGGGAAAATAAATAATGATTTGGGTTCTGTTTTTTGGGATCACCCTGTAATATGTTTTAATTTTCCGACCAATTTGCAAGTTCAGCGCTTTTTTTCTTTTCCTCAAAATGTACATGGTACAAACATGGTTCTATCAGGAATGTATGTCTCAGAGCTGTAGCAGAGATGAATGTTTTTATTTGGGGGAGGGACAAACAAAACTTAGAATTTGGCCTTAAGTAATCAACATGGTTTAGCGGCAAGTGCATTTAAAACTGCCAATACTTTTAGATTTGAAGAAAACAGTCATTCTTTCAAACAATAGAGAACCGTTTGTGTTATAAATGAAAGAAATTTTCATATTTCGTTAAATGTCTACAGGGAAAACAGAGATTATTTAACGAAGGAAAAATATAAAAAATAAAATCCTGTAAAAATATTACAATTGGTAAGATTTTTTTATGGCTACGGATCTGATGTTTGTATATAGGGTGGTGACTAGGGAACTTTTAAAATGCAGGGTCCGCATCATTCTTTCGTCAGACCCGTCACTACGTTAGCATTATCATCATCTAGGCTTTGTATACAAATGCGGAATAGCGCGCAGGAGATAATATCATTAGAATCGTATTTTACAAATGAATAGTATTAGATTACAGAAACTCCCGAAGTAGCCTACACTGACCCTAACACTAGCCCTAAAACTAAAACTAACCCCAAAATTAACCCTAACCCTATAAAAAGCATTACATTTCATTACATTTCACGGAAATACCCGAAACCTTTGAAATGTTAGGGTAAGGGTTAGGATTAGGGTCAGTGTCAGGGTTAGTGTTAGGGTTAGGGTCAGTGTTAGGGTTAGGCTACTTCGGGAGTTTCCGTAATCTAATACTATTTATACGTAAAATGCGATTCTTATGATATTATCTCTTGCGCGCTATTCTGCATTTGTACCAAAATAAAACCCCGTAAAAATATTACAAGTGGTAAACATTTTGCTGCTACGGACCTGATGTTTGTATACAGGGTGGTGACTAGGGAACTTTTGAAATGCGGGGGTCTGCGTTCGCTCTTCGGTCAGACCCGTCGGTACATTTGTTAGTAATATTAATTGATTATTACTTACCTATCGTTGTAATGACCGTAGTTGCAAAGTAAAAAGCCCCGGCAAATTTCCACTGAATTCCGGCCTTCAGAGGTACGGATTTTATCACGTTCTTGGTAAGCGTATCAAAATCCTCCTGTGATATATTGTATTTAGTCAAAAGTTTTGATTCCTCGTTTTGTAAATTGCGTTTCATCTCACTTTCAAATTCGGATTCGAGGGCATCAAAGACAGCGGCACCGACCAGTAAGTAGGTGAAGGTGCAAACTATCAGTGATAAAGTTCTTACGTTCTGCTTCTTCATGACCTAACATTGGCACAGTTTTGTTTCCAGGCGTTTGTGTATATATATTATTATATATATTTATGTATGTATGTATATATACATATATATATAATAATATATATATATATATATATATATAGGTATATGTATGCTAGTGGAGAGAATGTGTGTATGTGTATAAGTTTATGTGTGTGTATGCTAGAGTAAGTATTATCATTTACTAAACAAAACTTAATATGACCAGGAATATAGGGCACCCAGTGAGAATAGAACTCACCGACAATGGTCTGCTAGTCTAGCCAGCTAACCATTACACCAAAGGTGCCCTACCTTGCTAGTATTGGGTGGGGTGCGTGTATGTTGATTTCTACTATACGTATTCTAGATGCATGTGTGTAGGTTTGAATTTATAGGCATAAAGAGATCACAGGAGTAAGTGTAAAAAATTACAAAGATACAGTGATGATATTAAAAAAAATCGTATATACATATATTGTTTATGTATAATTTATATATGTGTATATATATATGTATATATATACAGATAAAGAGAAAGATGTAGGAAGACAGACGCGCACGTTATGTGTGAGGTTCACAGAGAAGAGAAATGGATGGATAGATAGTTGGATGGGTAGAGACGGATGGATGGAAAAAGGTTACAGGGACGTCAAGCTGGATGGATGTCTGGTAGTATTTCATTCAGAAGATGATACCGTGTTTTCTAGACCCACGACAACTCGAAGCGTGTGTTATACGCCGGTACCTTTGTGCTTACGATATATATCTACCTATATCTATATATATCGACGTTGTTTTGTCAGGTACGTAGATGCGCGAATACCAAGTGTATCACTTCAATTTAAATTTTAATTATTTTCCTTTGTATATAAAATGCCTTGCAGAGAATAAAGTGATTTTTTTTAATGAGGATTAATGCTTATCTTACCGTCATAGACAGAAGAAAATAAATCTCTTTAGAATTAAATGGAGGTTGTTAAATCTAGAAAAATTTTTAAAAAAAGAACGTTTCTATATATTTTCTTAAATTATACTTAATTTAGAAAAAAAAACCCAAAAAAACAAACGCTTAGGTGGAAATTTTTAAATTAAAAGAGGAAAATTACTTATAGAAATACATAAAATCAAATAAAAACACGTCGTTTGTTTTAAATTTAAATTTAAATTCAGATTTAGCACTCACATATATTTTTAAAAATAATCTCTTATATCTAGAATTAAATGATTATAATCCGGGAGGTGTTGATACCACGTGGGCCGGTAGTAGAAACGAATTTTATACTACTGTATTGTAGGTACTTTCTGATAGTGTGGAGAGATAGGGGTGTTAGATAAAAAAAGAAGGCGCGCGCATGTAGGTATATTGTATGCAAATATTAGTGTATGTTTTAATAACCATGAGATGTCGACTCCTTACGAAGTGCCTTTTTCTTTGTTAGGTGCAGCACAGACTTTCCTCGTTCCCTTTTCTTGATAACTTTTTGTCGAGACATTATGTAACAAAAACGTTTCCAAATTTGTGAAAGTGATAAATATTTTGTCAACATTTCCTTATTTTTCTTCTTTTAGTAATTCGTTTATTTTCCAAAATTATATATACATATATACATACATATATGCATATATATTTTTTTCCCCTTTTTTAAGAAAATTACGGGTAAAATTTCCCTTTTTCCTTTTTTAGCTTATGTTTACACATCTTCTCTTCGTAATCCATTTTTTTAAAACTCCGTTGAAATTCGTATTGGTATATTTCTTGATTATACTCCAGATGTCGGTGTATCCAAAATTTCACCGTTTTCCCTTTGTTTGATTGGTAAAAGCTTTAAACAACAACATGCCGCGTATGTCACCACATTTTTTTCTCCATCAAATACATTTGTATACATCCGTAATGATTTGAGAAAGAGAAAAGAGAGAGAGAGAGAAAGAGTGAGGGAAAGAGAGTGAGAGAAAGAAAATGATATCTATTAGAGACAGATAAGGCTTGTTTGTGTATGTATATATCTTCCTCTTTTTACGTATGCCGGTTTTTGTCTCGTATTTTTTTGCCGATGACAAAACACTGGTGTCTGCAGTACAATTCCTCGTTGATTGGCTAACGTGTGGTGAGTCATGTATGAATGAATGAAGGAACGAAGAGGCAGATGAATGAATAGTACACTGGCTGTAGATGAATAAATAGTAAAACAAATCCTTTTTGTCTCAAGCGAAAAACGGAGACAAAAATATAGAGGAAAAGAAAAAAAATCAAGTCTATTAAATTCCAATGACTGAGTGTTGGTATATCATTTGTATATATATTTTTTTTTTGAGTATATTTTTGGAGCTTTTAATCGTCTTACTCCTCTTTTGTTTTTCTCCGAAATGTAAAAAAAAATTAGATTTCCAGAGAAAGGAAAATCCCTTTAGGTGAGACAGATCCCTAGAACTGGGACTAACCCACGGTAGAAGAGGACGATTTAGGAAGAAAGTGCTACGTTCCGGTGGACCATTTGAAGAGAAATGGTAAAAATCCTTGCTTGGTGGTAAACGTGTAATAATATACACAGTACAGGGTAATTCCTCAGTTGATCCGAACGGTAAACGTCAACCTAGAAAAATATAAAGAAATACAGAACAAAATTAGAATTTTAAAAATATCGGAAGGTTTTTAAATTAATAATAACGATATTATACTAACTAAAAAACACTCATTAAAAAGATAATAATAAATAAAAATAATAAATAAATAAATAAATAAAAATCGAAAAAAAAAAACGAAAAAAAATGTTACCAACATAAACAAAATTTTGTAAGTAGAATATACTTACTAAAAATAAGTTCACAAATAATGAAAATAATAACAACAAAAATGTTTAAAGAGAAAATTTTCTTAATTAGGAACGCTATTGCGAATCATAAATCGAATTGTGATTGTCACAGTTGCTGTAGTAGTAGTACTAGTAGTATAAGTAATGGTAGTAGTAGTTGTTATGGAAGAAATCACCAAATTTCCGCAAGTTAAAAAGAAGGGTGGTATTCTAATCAGCAGGAATCGCCATGGATCCATGTAAATAGATAAATAGAAAAATAAATGAATGAATAAAAAATATAAAATGCTGATGATTAAGATGGTATAATTCTATGATATTTTAGAAATAAAGGCGGTATGTATTGTTCTGAATATGATGATTAATCATTTATTAAAAGAAGAAGAAGAAAAAAAAAAGAAAAAAATATTGCTTTGTACTCGTTGAGATTTGGCACCAGTAGCGTGTAGAGGCACGTACTTGAGACAAAGTGACAACAAGTAACCTCTGTATTTCAACAGTTCCGGCATATTCTTCGTAATTATTTTGAACCTGTTGAATTTTTACACGATTGGAATTATTATTATTATTATTATTATTATTATTGTGAGGTTTTCACACCTGCCGTAGCCGGTGGCCCATTGGAGGCTGAGTGACAGCAAGTCTCTTCAGGTCTCCAGGACTCTTCTGAGTATTCTGGCCGATCCCAAACAGTGCTGTTGTTTGGACGGCCTCGATTCTTCCTCTAATTCAACCAAAGAATTTGGGTGAATTGGAAATCAGAGGAAGAATCGAGTATTATTATTATTATTATTATCATTATCATTATTATTATTATTATTATTATTATTATTATCATTATTATTATTATTACTATTTCACTCCTAATGAGTTTTTTTACACCAGCGTTAGCTTATGGTGTTTCACTGGAGTTTGAATGACAACAAGTCTCCTCAGGTCTCCAGGACTCTTCTGAGTATTCTAGCCGATAGTAGCAATGCAGTAGTCTGGATGGTCCCAATTCTTCCTCTGATTTCCAGTTACTCCAGTTTGTTTCCAAGCCTTTTGGGACCGTTCCAAGTGCATCAACTATTATTAGTATCACTTTGACACTCATATTCCACAGCTTTATCAATTATCTGGTAAGGTCCAGGTATTTGTCTATCTTTTCGTTTTCCTTCATCTTCACCCTGTGATCTGCTGGAACTGCAAAGTCTACCAGTTGACAAGTTTTTTTTTTGTTAATCAATACTAGGTCTGGCCTACAGGCTGGGATAATGTGATCCGTCTTTATCTTGAAATCCCAGAGAATTTTATGCGTTTCATTCTCAAGAACAGATTCTGGTTTATGCATATATCATTTTGTTGTATGGTCAAAATTTAATTTAATTCCCAGTAGATCACCTTTCCAACACAATAGTGCCTAGTTTTGTATTCCCGTTGTGGTAGTTTGCTATATTCGCTTAATACATGGTTTATGGTCTCAATTCTGTCACCGCATAGTTTACATTTACTTTTTAGTTGTGTCTTTCAATTTTTGCTTTGATCTCATTTGTTCTTATGGCATTATTTTGTGCAGCAATTATTAGTGATTCAGTTTCTCTCATAAAGTTTCCTCTACTTAACCATGTCCAAGACATTTTAAAGACAACCTATCCAATTTGTCATTTGATGTATCCATATAATTGTTTTTCTTCCCAAATTTGTTTTCTAGTTTTCGTTGTTTTTCTGTTTGTTCCATATGTTGCAGCTGCCATAAGTAATCTTTCTTTGCTCTTTTTTGTGTATTCTTCGAGTCCTTGCATTATGGCCTCTACGCAGTGCTCTATGTTGGCAATACTTCTTCCATCTTCCTTTCTTGATACATATAGCCTATCTGTATCGTCTCTAGGGTGTAAAGCGTTGTGCATTGTCATTAATTTTCTTGTCCTTTGGTCAATCTGTCTGAGTTCTTCTTTTGTCCATTTTAAGAATGAGCTGGTTGATACTCTGGGCCAGTTCACTTGCAAGGTCTAAGTATTTATCTATCTTTTTTCTTTCTTTCGTTTTTACTCGGTGGTCGGTACGGCAAAATTCACGAGATGACAGGTTCTCTTTTTCTTGTCAATTAATACTAGGTCCAGTCTCCTGGTCGGGATTAGGTGATCCGTCTGTACCTCGAAGTCCCAGAATTATTATTTGAGTTTTCACATCAGTGTTAGCTGATGGTCTTTCACTGGAGTCTGAGTGACAGCAAGTCTCCTCAGGTCTCCAGGACTCTTCTGAGTATTCTGGCAGATTGCAGCAGTGCAGTATTCTGAATGGTTTCAATCCTTCCTCTGATATCCAAACTTTCCAAACCCTTTTCTAATCCTTTTGGGACTGTTCCAAGTGCACCAACTACAATTGGTATAACTTTCACTTTCATATTCCATAACTTTTTCAGTTCTCTGGCAAGGTCCAGATATTTGTCTATTTTTTCATTTTCCTTTAACTTCACCCTGTGATCCGCTGGCACTGCAAAATCCACCAGTTGACAAGTTCTTTCTTTTTTGTTATTATTATTATTATTATATTATTATTATTATTATTCCTTGTGAGTTTTCCAATCCAGCGAGTTTGAATGACAGCATGTCTCCTCAAATCCCATGGACTTTTATGAGTATTCACTCCGATTTCACTCTTTGCAAGTTGTCCATACCATAAAGCTGATGGTCTTTCACTGGAGTCTGAATGAAAACAAATCTCCTCAGGTCTCCATGACTCATCTGAATATTCTAACCGATTTCAACAATGCTGTTGTCTGGATGGTCTCAATTATTCCTCTGATTTCCAATTCCTCTAGTCCTTTTTCTAAAGTCTTGGAGACCGTTCCAAGGGCACCAAATACATTAGGTATTATTTTCTAAAAACAATTTCTATCGTAAGAAATGTTCTACTGGCAATGACCTAAGATCGAAACTAGTTGAAAAAAATAAATAACAAAAGAAATATTCCTGTTTGTCTTATCACATTTTGTTCATCTTATATATATATATATATATATATATATATATATATATATATATATATATATATATATGTTCTCAGAGTCTTGAAGAAGGGAGATCATTAAATCCCGAAAATTCACCACTACTACTAAATAAAAGAAACTAAAAAAACAAAAAAAAACAACCGAGTTTTCTGATATTTATTCCCAGATGAATATATTATGATAACTACATTATTATAATATAGCACATTAATGCTTTACACTAATGCCCAAACCTGATATGTGTACTTCCAAAAAACGGATACAGATACATAGATATATCTTATATATATATATATATATATATATATATATATATATATATATAAAAAAAAGGTCCGCAAAATGTATTTTGTTCTCAGAAAAAATTTTTTAATTCTTTTTGTTTTACATATGCAACACGTTTTTCAGATCTTCTGGTATCTTCTTCAGGCTTTGATTGATAATATGAAAATTAATTCTTACATGCATGTGTATATATATATATACACACATGAGTATTTCTCTCCCTCTTCCTGTTTTTGTGGGAGTGGAAAGGAATTTCATTTTTAACATTAGTCTTTTAAACAGGTGTTTTTGTTTTTTGGGTGGTTTGCTAATAAATTAATTAGCTGAATTTTATAACTTTTTTATTACTTTTTTATTTGGGTTGTCTTGATAAAGTTCATTAGATGTTCATTTGATATATCAGGTGTGTGTGTTTGTGTGTGTAGATATATATATATATATATATAATATGATAGATGTGTATCCACGAGCCTAGGTTTCACGCATATTTTTACATGGCAATCTTCCTTTTTTTCGATTCCTTAAAATCTTTGTTTTTCTACCTGAAGATTGCCGTGGGTAAACATGCATGAAACCTAAGATCGCAGGTATACATCCATGTGATTAACTATTTATACAAAAACTAATACGCATTTATTTTTAGCTATTATTATATAATAGCTTTGTCACAGATTTTGAGCACTCTCCTAATAATACCGTATATATCGGCCCAAGTGAGATAGTGATAAACATACACTGTTGTAACACACACGCGCGCGCGCACACACACACACATATATATATATATATATATATATATATATATATATATGAATGAGAAGTAAACAAACAAATAATGTGTTTGATATGGCATTAGCCGACAATTTTTGGGAGAATATGTGCTTAATTGAAGTCATGCCTAATTTTGAAAATTAATTAATTAATAATTAGTGAATTAGGCGGGCATATCTATTCAAATGTAAGGCTAAACAAATCGAGAAAAAGTCAATCTCTGTATGTACATTTGTGCCTATCATGCCTATAACTCTGCTGATGAGGCATAATAGGCCGAAATGTACATACAGAGATTGACTTTTTCTCGATTTGTTTAGCCTTACATTTGAACAGATATGCCCGCCTAATTCACTAATTATCAATTAATTAATTTTCAAAATTAGGTATGACTTCAATTAAGCACAAATTCTCCCAAAAATATATATGAATGTAAGGTAATCCAGATGACTGGTAAGCAAGGAATGATTCTATTTAGGATAATTGAAATCTCCTGTAAAACCATATTGTATGCTTTTGTAGGTGCAAACATATATATTCATACAAGGATTTTTATAAATCCCTAAAAAGAGCTCAATGTATAATAATCAATAAATTAAATTATATACAGAACAATATTTAACTTTCAAAGAAAAGAAAGATAAAAAAATTTTAAAAAATAGAAAAAACTGTAAAACCCGTCTGATGAGGCTAGACTAATTTTTTCCGTTTCTGTTCGAAATATAACGACACTAGGATTTGTTAAGTTTTTCTTTCTTTGAAACTTAAATATATTTAAACCCATAGATGGGACCCTAACAGGTACTACCACTCCGGGTCAGAGTGGACCAGGAAGCAATGGTGATGAAGGGGTGCTCCACATTCCCCAAACCTCCAAAATTGGAACCTCACCATCAGATAGAGTTTAACGTCATTCTCAGGACATGTAGACCCGCAGCCACCGCCTTCTAGCACCCATATGATAAAAAGGGATTGAGGCTTGCCATATGGGCAATAGGGTTGAGAAAATCATAAAGGTGACCAACCGATTGATCGGAGGGGGCCTCTCCAACCGCCCGTCTAGCCCAAGATAGGGCGAAAGTGGAGTATTGCAAGTCATGAACTGCTCATTCACCTGGGTTCTATCCTTAAGCATCACGGGTCACCACCCACGGTCAACAGGTGGCCCCATTGGGGGAGTCTTACCCCTCTGCAGAGGTGCAGTCGGTGCATTCTATCGCCTCAGCTGACAGGGCGGACTTAGACTCTCAGCCACTGCCTTTCCGACTAGTCTCAGTAAGGGTCAAAATGAAGTGTTGCATGTCACTGATTGCTCAGCCACCAAGATTCCATTCTTAAGCATCACAGGTCGTCACCCGTGACCAACAGGTGGCTCCACTGGAGGTAAACAAACTAGATTAAACTATTTAAGTTAATGGCTTGGTTTGATTTCTTTGTTTAATGCCGCATTAAGCTTTGTGGGTTATTTAATGCTGAAATCAAAATTTGTAGAAGAACACTAGTGTTATAGGGTCAACTTAGTCTGACAGAAGGTTACAGAAGAAAAAGGAAAGAATGAAGAGGATAGAGCAAGAAAAAAGAGAGAAAGAGGATGCTACAAAAGGGGAAAAAAGAATGAGGTGACTAGAGAAAGAAAATGAAGAAACTAAACGGCTATAGAAAGAAGAAAATTGGAGGCAAGGGAAAGAGAAGACTACAGAAAAAAAAAAAAAGAAAGAGGCCAGAGAAAGAAAGAAAGAGAGAAAGAAAGAAAGAGGCTAGAGAAAGAAGAAAGAAGGAGAAAGAAAGAAAGAGAAAGAAAGAAAGAGGCTAGAGAAAGAAAAGAAAGAGGCCAGAGAAAGAAAGAAGAAAGAAAGAAAGAAAGAAAGAAAGAAAGAAGAGAAAGAAAGAAGAAAGAAAGAAAGAGAAGAAAGAAAGAAAGAAAGAGGCTATAGAAAGAAAGAAAGAGAAAAGAAAGAAAGAAAGAGGCAGAGAAAGAAAGAAAGAGAGGCTATAGAAAGAAAGAAAGAGGCTATAGAAAGAAAAGAAAGAAAGAAAGAAAGAAAGAAGAAAGAAAGAAAGAAAGAGGCTAGAGAAAGAAAGAAAGAGGCTATAGAAAGAAAGAAAGAAAGAAAGAAAGAGGCTAGAGAAAGAAGGAAAGAGGATAGAGAAAGAAAGAAAGAGGCTAGAGAAAGAAAGAAAAAGAGAGAAAGTGTAGACAGGAGTAAGAAAAAAAGAGAGAAAGAGAATATTAAAAAGAGGAAAAAGTGAGAAAGAGGGGACTACAAAAATAAGGAATGAAGAAACTAGAGAGAAAAAGGAGGCAGGAGTAAAAAAGAAAAAAAGAAAAAAAAAAAGAAAAAAAAAAAAGAAGAAGAAATTGAGAGGCTATAAAATAAAGTAAAAGTGGAGTCGAGATAATGGGGAGACTACTGAAAGAAAAAAAAGAAGGAATGAATAGGCTAGAGAAGGAAGAAAAGAGGAGGAAGAGAAAAAGAAGAGACTAGAAAGAAAAAGAAGGAATGAAGAAGCTATAGAGAAAGAAGCAAAAGATAGAAAGGGGAGACTAGATAAAGAAAAAAGAAAGAAAGAGGATGCTAAAGAAAGAAGAAAGATAGAAAGGGGAGAATAGAGGAAGAAAAAGAAGGAATAGAGAGGCTAGAGAAAGATAATAAAAAAGAGAAAGACGAGGCCAGAGTAAGAGAAAAGAAAGAAAGATATGAAAAAGAAAAAAAAAAGAGAAAAGGTGACTGGAGAAAATAAAAGAGGATTAAAAAGGTTAGAGAAAGAAAAAGAGAACAAAAGAGAAAAATGATAAGACGGAAAGAAAAAAAAGATAGATAGATAGATAGATATTAAAAGATAGATAGATAGATATTAAAAGATAGATAGATAGATAGATAGATAGATAGATAGATAGATTTTAACAGGGATAGATACATATATATTAACTTATAAATAGATAGATTTTAACAGGGATAGATACATACATATATATTAACTGATAAAATAGATATATATATATTAATATAGATAGATAGATATTAACAGATAGATAGATAGATATTAACATAGATTGATAGACAGATAGATATTAACAGAGATATTGATAGACAGATAGATATCAACTGATATTGATAGATAGACAGATAGATATTAACAGAGATAATATACTAACAGATATAGATATATAGATAGATGGATAGTTAGATATTGACAGAGATTGATATTAACAGATATAGATAGATCGATAGATAGATAGATAAATATTAACAGAGATTGATAGATAGATTGATAGATATTAACAGAGATAGATATTAACAGAGATAGATAGATATTGATAGATAGATATTAACAGAGATTGATAGATATTAACAGAGATAGATAGATCGATAGATATATAGATATGAGCAAAGATAGATAATGAAAGCAAAAAGAAGAAAAACATAACGATAAATAAACAAAAGAATGAATGAATGAAAGAAAAAAAAAGTGAATGAACGAACACACAAACACGTGTAATCGATGACCGTGCTTCGAACATACGTTGAAGGGATTTACAAATTCTTTCTGGCAGTAGATAGCATACGATTTACAAGTAGCAGACAGGTTGCTGGCAAGTTAATCATTCTCCTCCTACTACTACTCCCTCTCCTCCTACTCCTCCCTCTCCTCTTCCTCTTCCTTCGACGTTTGGTTTTTCGTTCGAGGGCGGAGCAAATTTTGCAACGGAGTTTCCCGCCAGCAGTAAAAGTTTAGTCTTTGAGATAGACGGACCTACCGTCCAAAGCTCCAACACGTAGCTGCATTTACAAAAAGAGTCTCTCTCTCTCTCTCTCTCTCACACACACACACACACACACACACATATATATATATATATATATATATATATATAATATATTATAAAAAAGAAGGCTCCGCAAAATGGATTATGCTTTTAGAAAAAAAATTATTATTATTTTTATCTTACATATACGACGTGTTTCAGATCTTCTGGTATCTTCTTCAGGCTTTGATCAATAATATGATACCCTTTTTTTCATATTATTGATCAAAGCCTGAAGAAGATACCAGAAGATCTGAAACACGTGTCGCATATGTAAGATAAGTATAATTAATTTTTTTTTCTAAAAACATAATACATTTTGCGGACCTTCTTTTTTATAAAATATTGAATTTTCTCCCGTTGGAACCAGAACAACACACACCACACACACACACACACATATATATATATGCATCTTCATCATCATCAAGTTGTGGTGACAGGACGGTTTCCCATGCTTCTCATACTCGCGCCACTCGCCCTTATCGGCATCGCTTCTAGCAGGTCCTCCTTACGGCATCCGGTATTCGTACAGAGTTGATCACTGAAAGTTTTTACTGGTCAGCCTACTCTGTTATGTCCATATATAGGTGTTCACAGAAGAACATCTCTTATGGGTTCGTTCTTACTTCTCCTCCCCCCTCTCTCTCTTCATGACCCCACCTCTAATTGTGGACACCCTATACTACATGCCAATTTTCATAAAGTCGTATTCATAGAAAATATATTTAAAAAATTGTCGTTCCTAGGCTCTCCATCAGGATCGCACCTCCACAAGAGTCGGGGGTAGCATGTTCCGACCCTATCTGTATGATTATATATGCGTATGGACCTATGTTTGCATGTGGGTGCAAGCAAATATTTATGCTATCCTGTCGCCTAGAGCTGTAGAATACGACAACTGCACTCCTGAAGAGGAATAAGATCCCTCTTCCAAGCGAGGCCACCTGTTGGCCGTGAATAGCGACCCATAATGCCTGAGGACAGGATTGTGGTGGCTGAGCGGTCTGTGACCCGGGTGCCAATTGGTCCTGTGATACGAACATTCGACATCGGTGCTTACATTGGCTAGAGGAGAGGCCCGACTCGATGAATCAGCTGGTTATATTTTTATCATCTTGGCGCTAGAAGGCGATAGTTGAGGGTTAACCATCAGCATATATTAATACATATGAAGTTAATGAAAATTATTTCTTAAAAAAATCCTACACACACACACACATATATATATATATATATATATATATATATATATATATATATATATATATATATATATATACTTTCTTTGGTGGGGTACCAAGTTTCTTGGTATAAGGGTGATTCTAAGCTGGTTCTTTTCTCTAACAGTATGTTGCTGCTGAGTTCAGGTCACGTATGAGAGGTCAATATTTAATTTTAATAACAGAGCAAATTAATTTGTTAATAAAAAAAAAGCCTTAAATACCGCGGGTATCGTGATTATGAGTGGAAATGGTCCATAATCACAATATCCTCGGTATTTAAGGCCTTTTTTCCCCCCCCCACATATATATATATATAGGTAATTTTTCCGAGATGAAATAAGGAAAATAAAGTGCTCAATTACAAATGTAAGAGCTTTATTTATTAAATATAAGTATTTATACAAAGGTTTTAGTGGGCATCTACCTAAGGTTTCAGGCTTTTGCCTTCGTCAGGATACCATCTACTCCTTCTGGTATGTCTTAACCGAAAAATTGCTCTTGTTTACAAATGTATAACCGCAAAATATGAACTTACAGACACACCAGAGGGATTAAATGGTATCCTGACGAAGGCAAAAGCCTGAAACCTTAGGTAGATGCCCACTAAAACCTTTGTATAAACAGTTATATATATATACACACACAACCCTTCCACAATGAGCAGGACGTGGCACAAGTTTTTTGTTCTGAAGAAAAGAATGTAAATAGTTTTTAAAAGAGTTGATATGCCATAGAAGAAGCGAACGAAAAATGAACTGGTAACGTAGCCTGTCCATTTGTTGAATGAAAATTACTTTCTTTGTTACCCATGCGTTTTGAGTTTGCCATTTCATGATCTTTGAACACATGGCAGTGAGATCGACACTTTTAAGATATTCATTAGGCGTAGGGGGAGTATGTTTCAAATGAGCCGTAACTATTTTAGTCAGATGATGAATCGATCGGGTGTCCATCACGACTGGAGGTTGCCTGCAAATGTCTAGCCACATTGAAGAGACGTGATACGTCGAAACACGGTGTCTGTGGATGACTATATTTCTCTCTCTCTCTCTCTCTCTCGATATATATATATAATATATATATATATATATATATATATATATATACACGCTTTTTCATTCGCACACATCCCGCGCTAGGATACAGTCTTAACGTCACAACCAACACGCATTTTCAATGTCACGCGCATTACAACATACACAAACGTACAAACAAAAATAAACGCATTCACGCTCACACGAGAATAGTTATTTAAAAAATAACATCATTTTCAAAAACAAAAATTAATTTGGGAAGAAATGCCATAGCTAGACTGGTTCAGTTCAATTCTTTTGATAAAGA
This sequence comes from Doryteuthis pealeii, assembly GCA_023376005.1. Lineage (NCBI taxonomy): Eukaryota > Metazoa > Mollusca > Cephalopoda > Myopsida > Loliginidae > Doryteuthis > Doryteuthis pealeii. Next base: position 92,205,242 of record CM042148.1, on the reverse strand, counting down.
GGTATTACCTCGAAAATTCAAGAAAAAAAAAAAAATACAGGTCAACACACAACACCATTGTTACCGTATTATTATTTTTTATTTATTCCAAACTGCATTGTGATAGCCTTCTAAATCAACCTCCTAACCAATATATATATATCAGCCGGACAGCGAGGAAGTCTAAATCCTTTTCACTTGTGCTAGACAAGGGAGATTGATATGCCATAGGAGAAGCGAACGAAAGGCATATCTTTATTTAGATGTTTATATTCCAACTCATATTTATCAACCCTATGTGAAAGCAAGGTTTTCAGGATTGTTTTGTTTGATGTTAAAGCCATTTGGGGTCAGTGTTTGCAAAGGTTTTATCTATTTATCGTTATGTTTGTCCAATGCATTTTTATCAATACCTTTTTATGATGGTGAATTTTGTTTCTTCATTGAAATTGTTTGGCTTCTTTCTTTAATGGCATAGCAACCTTCGTGGATTATTTAATGCCAAAGTCATTCTTGTAGAAGATAGAAATACTTGAAACCATATAACTGTCTGCAAATTATTTGTATTAAGAATATTTACATGGAGGTGTAATTAAGGTTTATTTGGTTTCTTTGTTCAAACTTCGTGGGTCAATTAATGCCAAAGCAATCCTTATAGGATGATAACTGATACCATATAACTGTCCGCAAATTATTTGTATTAAGTATTGCTTCGTAGGAGGTATAATTAAGATTTCTTTGGTTTATTTGTTTAATGGCATATAAACCTTTTTGGATTATTTAATGCCAGAATCATATAGAAGGACAGTAGTGATACTATTTAACCCACTTACCAGATGGGGGATAAGGAGTTCATAGCTTAGCCAAGGGTATTAGTTCGAAAGTGAACGTTATAGGGCAACGGGAGTTCGAACTCGCTTACTATGATGTCACAGTCCAGTACATTAACCACTGTGCCATGTGCCCCCCTCTGCTGAAGTCGTGTTCACTCAAGCGGAAATGTTGTTCTATAAGTATTAGTTTGTTATAATCCATAGATTTGATTACATTATATATATATATATATATATATATAGATAGATAGATAGATAGATATTGAGAGAGAGAGAGAGAGAGAGAGAGAGAGAGAGAGAGAGAGAGAGAGAGAGAGAGAGAGATGAAGATAGCTGTCCTTTTAGATGTACTATAATTTGTAATGACCAAACACAATGACTGCTGGAATAACAGGAAGGGTATGTCGCCAGTGTTCTTAGAAGTGGTTTGTTGGATTCCTTGAAAAAAGTAATGTTCAAAGACTGATCTTAACGCGCAATCCGAAAACCAAACAGAGGCTAATTTCCGGTTGAGAAGGACTTTGATATTTTTTGCTCACGCACCCACATATACACACTCATATACATAAACAAACGTATTCGCACTTACTGTAAGCCAAGCCGGACTCGCAAAACACATTGAATCTGTTCTTGTGCTTAATTTGGTTTACTCAAAATATATCTAGGAATTGATGAATTATATATATATATATATATATATATATATATATATATATATATATTGCAAAAGCGTATGTTTATCACTATCTCACTGGGTGAGTTAGTGGTGGGTCAAGATTTTGCAGTATTAATAGGGAAGTGCTTAATATCAGTGATAGAGCTATTATATATAAGAATAAATATATTAGTTTGTGCATGCAATAAATAAATACGTTTACAAAAACTAATATAGGCGGTCGGAGAGGCCCCATCGATCAATCGGCTGGTCACGTCAAGCCCTAGCACTTATATGATTTCCCAACCCTATTGCCTTTATGGCAAGCCCCAACCCCTCTTCATAATATGGGTGCTAGAAGGCGGTGGCTGCGGGTCTACATGTCCTGGGAATGACGTTAAACTCTATCTGATGGTGAGGTTCTAGTTTTGGAGGTTTGGGGAATGTGGAGTACCCCTTCATCACAATTGCTCCCTGGTCCACTCTGACCCGGAGTGGTAGTACCTGTTAGGGTCCCATCTATGGGTTAAATAGAAAAATGTATTTATTAAAAAAATTGTATTATCCATTTAAGAATTGATTTATTTCAAAATTTTATCGGCATTAAATGACCCACTGAGGTTGATATGCCGTAAAACAAAACAAACCAAACCAAACCAAAAACTAATATATACATTTATATGCATCATATATATATATATATATATATATATATATTAGTACAGGAAAAAGTTAAGCGTTTACCAGGGTTTTAATCCAAATGATTTAATTTGGATTGAAACCATGGTAGACCCTTAACTTTTTCCCCTATTAATATTATTATTACTGCTCTATGTTTTTAATATATTGAGCACTTTTGGATTATTTACTGATGCCATAGCAACGGAAACGTTAGAGCGGCAATTGGATAATTCGATACTATATATATATATAATTTTGAATAGAGAAGATATGAATTCAATGGCGCTTGATAACCGACAGTTTCTGGCCAATGCGGTTTTCAAACCAAGTGGATATTTGTGTTTGTGTTTTTCCTTATATACTGTTGTGTGGTGCATTATGAAAGGGATCAACTAATTGATTTTAGTTTAGTCTGGCTAACTCTAGTTTAGTTTGTGGTGTATGGCTGGAAGGTTGGTTTTCTCTGAGTGGAAATTAATGGAATGGCGTTCTAACCTTCTGAGTTAATTTCGTGATATCGATGATATTGAGCACTCTTTGCAAATTATATCATCACACACACACACACACCACACACATTTTTTTCAAAGAAAATGGCTGAAAATATTCCCCTTTTTGGGAAGTTTGGTATCTCGTTGGCTAATGTTCAACCATACCCTGCAGACAACTACCACTTCTACAGTGTCCAGCATGTCTTCTTCGTCTTACCCCGATCGTTTGTGTGAAAGAAGGCAAGTGGCTGTAAAGCTGGTCTTTTTTGGGGGGGGGCTGATGCTTATAGGATTTGTTCTCTAAACGTTTTGTTAAAATCTAAGTGGTGCAGCCGTACAATAGCACTGATATAAGGCATGCTGCAGCCCACCATTTAAATCTATAGACTAAGCGAGGTCACGTGGTTTAAACCCAGCCAATCAACAGCCCGAATACGTGGTTAGTAAACTATTTAATCGCTGATATTGTTATCAATTACACTTCATTAAACATTGACAAACGCACCTGCAACACTAAGGAACACCAAGCACCAAGGAACACCATAGAACAACCAAAGGGAAGATCATACCCAACATTAAGGAACACCAAGGAACAACCAAAGGATCATACCCAACATTAGGAAACACCAAGGAACAACCAAAGATCATACCAACATTAGGAACACCAAGGAACAACCAAAGGCTCATACCCACATTAAGGAACACCAAGAACAACCAAAGGATCATACCCAACATTAGTAAACACCAAGGAACAACCAAAGGGTTATATCTAACATTAAGGAACACCAAGGGACAACCAAAGGCTCGTACCCAACATTAATGGACACCAAGAAACCACCAAAGGTTTCTTCACTAAGGATCGCGCTCTGCTTAACACAAGGGATCTCCGCTGAACAGTGTTCTTGCTTGAAGTCTAAGGATGGCCACAGAAATCGTAACACATGCCGTAAAATACAACCAACAAACCAACCAATCAACTCTACAGTAAATCAAACTACACAAAAAACAATTCTCTGGCGAAAAACAACCCAACTGTCTTATAAGATCATTATTTTTTTCGAACAAGTACAGTCAAATCAGTCAGGTAGAACAGCAGCCAGAACAGAAAAACAATCGTTATATATATATATATATATATATATATATATATATATTGATTGTTTTTCTGTATATATATATATAATATATATATATATATATATATGGCAATTTTTTCCTTTTGTTTTGTGAGGACTAAGGGGTGGGTTGGAATCAATGTTAAAATACGTACGCAGCCAGTCATTAATATTTAATAAGAAAACGAAACCTAAAACAAAGGCAGCTGTTATCGTCACTCTCGTTCCTATCATTTGCTTTGTGTCTGTAGTAGGAAAAAATCTATTAGTTTTTTTTCCCCAATGGTGTTATGCCGCTTGTTTAGCTGCTTCTTTTCTGTCTAAAAGGGACAATTTATTTTCTAGGAGTGAAAATTAGTGACGAGCGTGGCTAACTAAAAAGAAACTAGAACAAACAAACAAACAACAAACAAATATATATATATATATATATATATATATATATATATATATATTGAGAATTATTTATGTTTGTGTGTGCATGTATAATCGCAATTTCAGACACATCTGGCTGCAAAAAACAACAGCTGGGATGTCAACAAAGCTTTCATCGCATGATTACTCTGATCATACACACACACACACACACACACACACATATATATTTCTAGACTTACACACACACACATATTCATATATATGTGTATGTGTGTGTTGTGTGTTTGTGTTCATATAGAAATATGAAAAACTAATATTTATACAATGAGTTTATTTATGAATGAATGAAGGGCTCTGCCTACGTTCAAACGTTTCGGTTTTAATATATATTGTATACATTAACCCTGATGATGTTTATCCTAGAGATATAAGCAGAAATATTCTACTTTATATATATGAATATATATGTGTGTGAATGTATATATGTGTGTGTGTGTCTTAGTATCGCTTATAAGTACACGACCATCAATATTGTATGAAAAGTTAATTTTCCACTAAATTAAAGATACAAGGATCCTTTATTATTTCTATTGGAACAGTATACAGTTCTGTTTAGGTAACTAGTCTAGGAGAAAGAACATTCTGGAATAAATATTTATTCCGCTTAAAAATTACTTTGAGTTCCACCCTGCTCATGCCTGGCTGGTTGTTTGGATTTTACGGCTGGATTTGATTTCCTCAAATGATATATAACAAATCTCGACGAAAATGATAACAAATAGACTTTATTGTCAGAGCAAAATCGTTACTAACAGATTTGGAAAGGCCCTTGCGTATCAGGTACATGGAATGCCCCCCTCCTGTAGTTAAAGACACAATTGCTGAGTGGGATCTCTGTGAAACCGAGGGGGGGGGGTGAAAAAGCGCTCGTGTAACAGGTACACGCAATACTTGTGGGAAAAAACCTCTCTCCTAAAGTAGGGAGACACAATTGATATTTTACCTCTGACGGCTGGCGAGTCTAAGAGAAAAGAGAATTTGTCTTTGGTGGTACAGCCTATTTATACTCCTGGTCAAAACGCAACTAAGCCGCCTGGCGGACCAACCATGGCGAGTAAGAAAAATGCAAAACGCCAAGTCAAGAATTTGAACTCGGTTCGCCGTGTCTATTTCCTACGACGATAACTATTACAATACGAGCGCCTCCATAAATCTATCTAAGACTAACAATAGGCTTTTACGGGACTTTGGAATTATATCAGTAAGATTTTATTCATCATTTCATGGATTAGGTGAATTGGTATCACTCGTTTTTCTCCCCTCCCCCCCTTTCTTAAACACAACTCGTTTTTCTTTTCTTTTTCTTTCCCCCCCCCCCCTTTCTTTAACAGAACCTTTCAGCTGCTTCATTCACAACTCTTCACGTGGTATCCGGTCAATAGTTTTAAATAGTATTTTATTGGTTTTTGTAATACCGATCTTTTAGCGCACGCTTTCTAAGCGTCGGCGTTTTAACACAAATGTCGTGTCACGTTTAGCATATATTCGAAAGTTTAAAACAAAAATACTAAAAGTGAAAATAAACCTCTTTTGTATACATTTGCATAGAACATTATAGAAAGTTATTGATGTTTTCAACCTACACACACAAAAGATTAATTTTAGAAGGTACTGAAAAGGCTTACGTTAAATCATTAGTATTTATTTTAAAAGATAATAAAAGGAAGTTAAAAACGAAAGAACAAAAAAGGCTATTTAAATGTTGTTACACCGAAGCGAATAAAATTTAACATCCACGTGTCCTGGATATGACGTTAAACTGCCTCTAGTGGTGGGGTTCCAAATCTGGAGCTATGAGAAGTGTGGGGTACCCTTTCAGTGGCATTACTTCCAGGTCCATACTGACCCGGAGTGGTAGTACCTGTTAGAGTCCCATCTAGGGGTTAAATAGATGAAAAATGTGTTTGATGAAAGAAAAATGAGTTTAAAAAACTGAATACCCAACAAGAACGAGTAAACAAAAACATGTTCGGCATAAAATAACCCAAATGGTTGACATGCCGTAAAAAACCAACCAACCAACCAACTTAAAAAAATCTTCAAAAACATTTTTATCATATATATATATTATATATATATATATATATATATATAAAGGGCAGTTTGTGTGGAGGAAACTACGAAAATAAAACAATCAACGACAAAGAAAATATATATACATATTCACTATCACCAGGTCTTGCTTTTTGAGTAAAAATAATGAAGATTTGATTCATATTTGTGGAGATCATTTTTTAACAGCATGGATTTTTTTTTTGTGGGGGGACATTTAATATTGTAAATAGTAAACATTGATTTTTCTTTTTGTAGTGGCTCGATCAACGAAAGGTCTTTTTTACAAGGGGATTTTAATGGGGTATCCTGAGGGGATCCAACTCACGATTCAGTAATAATGAACCTATTAAAAAAAGAACCCTCAACCCATCGACGCTGGGTAGCTGCTTCTAGCATTTTATACAGGGCTATGGAGTCGGAAGCAATTAAGAAGTCACCACAGTCAGAGTTGGTAAAACTATACCGACTCCGACTCCGGCGACAGTTGAATTACACTTTCTATGACCCTAGTATAATCTTTAAATTTATACAGTGAGGCGCGTGGTGTAATGATTATCTTAACAGGAAATGGACTCGGTGAGACGAGTTCAAATCTTGGACGACGCTGCTTGAATTTCATATAGCGCTAATACGCTTGAGAAAAGTATAAACCCAACAGATTTTTCCTTCGGGTATGGAAAATAATAGGGCAGACTGGGCTCTTTAATCTTGGTTAAGCAACCAGTCTAGGAGAAGGAAAACTGAATTCAAACCTGTTGAACTCCGCTTAATAAATTGATCTTGTGTCACATCCTTCTTGTGCAGAGGGGTTGGTAAATATGTATGGAAATATATGCAAATAGATTATAAAAAACATCACGGCTTTATATTTATTTGTAGGTCATAATCACTTAATTACATAAAGAGGAGTCGGAGTCAGATCAGAGGAGCCAAGAATAGAGGATTCGGAGTCGGGGACTTTGCTTCTTACTTCATATCCCTGATTTTATACACTTTTTTCTACACTATTAAGTCATAACGATGTAATGTTGAATAATTTTCCTTCTCCAAGATTGATTGCCATACCAAGTTTAAAGACCTCAGTCTTTTCAAAAATCATTTTAAAAATCTTTTTTAAGATCTTGAATGTATTTATCTAACGAGCAGAATGCAACACGATGTCAATTTCTAAAGCGGAGTTTAATAGGTTTGAATTCAGAGTTTTCCTTCTCCAAGACTGGTTGCCTAACGAAGGTTAAACAGCCTAGTCTTCTCTACTAGTTAGCAATAGTTGAAAGGAGAATAGTTTGATGCATACGTTTCCCAAGAGTATTAACGCTATATGAGATGCAAACAACCTTGTACATGATTTGAACTCGTTATGCCGTATCAATTTCCCATGACAATAACTTAGCCCTGTCAACTGGTGTTACAGAATACGCCGACTGCACATATGCAAAAGGGTAAGACCCTGGCCAATGGGACCACCTGTTGCACTGTGTGAAATGCAAACAGCTTCGTCTAGGATTTGAACTCGTATCGCCGAGTCCATTTCATTCGACGATAACCATTACATTACGCGCCTCCACAATTTTACCATCTATATATATTTACCAACCCCTCCGCACGAGCAGGATGTGACACAAGGTCAATTTCTTAAGCTCGGTTTCTAAGTGGTTAAAAAGTGAATGAAATGAATAAATACTATGCACAGATGTTTTGGCATATATATATATATATAATATATATATATATATATATATATATATATACTGTCCATTTTTTTCAAAAGTCAAACGCCTCTGAAGACGAATAACACCGAAAAAGTGTTATTCAGAAACCAATGGTAGGAGCGACTTTGTAATTATAAATATATATATATATATATATATATATAATATATATAGATAGATAGATAGATAGATAGATATACCAACCCCTCCACACGAGTAGGAGGCGACACAAGGTCAATTTCTTAAGCGGAGTTAAACAGGTTTGAATTCAGAATTTTCCTTCTCCTAGACGGGTTGCCTAACCAAGGTTAAAGAGCCCAGCCTGTCCTACTATTTATCCATAGCAGGAGAGAAAGAGTAGGATTAATACCTTTCCCAAGGGTTTCAGCGCTAAGTGAAAATGCAATTACCACATCCAGGATTTGAACTCGGGTCGACGAATCCATTTCCCATGACTTTAACCGATACACCACGCGCTTATTACCATCTATAAAACAAAGTTCATTTGAACTAACCCACCCTCATTTTGACCCGAGCAGATTTAAATGACTCAGATATAAACGCCTTAGATTTTGTGAATCAGTGATGCCTACACACCACAATCCTTTTATGATAATCTTTTTAGGGCACTTACTTCATTCAACGTGATTATTGCGAGGATTATCTCTATTCATAAGGTTACCAAATGACATAATAACCTTGCGACTTAACGAGGATACATCAGTAAATAGCGTAGCGTGATAGACAATTGTTGAAATCTCCTCGGCCAGAAAAAGGAAGGGAATTATTAGGTTGTTCCGAAAATAAGGTCTGGTCTATATTAATTAATTAATTAATTAATCTATCTCAGTCTGTTCATACCAATCTATCTATCTATCTATCTATCTATCTATCTATCTCAGCCCGTTCCTTTCTATTTATCTATCTATCTATCTACCCACCTCTTTCCCTATCTGTCTATCTATCTATCCCAGCCCGTTCCTTTCTATCTATCTATCCCACTCTTTCCCTATCTGTCTATTTATTTATCTATCTCAGCCTGTTCATATCTATCTATCTACCTATCTAAGCCTGTTTCCATCAATCTACCTATCTATCTAAACCTGTATCTATCTATCTATCTATCTAAACCTGTATCTATCTATCTATCTATCTAAACCTGTATCTATCTATCTATCTATCTATCTACCTAGGCCTGTTTCTATCTATCTACCTATCTACCTAGGCCTGTTTCTATCTATCTACCTATCTACCTAGGCCTGTTTCTATCTATCTACCTATCTAAACCCATTTCTATCTATCTACCTATCTAAACCTGTTTCTATCTATCTATCTATCTATCTAAACCTGTTTCTATCTATCTATCAATCTATCTAAGCCTGTTTCTAAGCTCCACCTGCGACAAAATAAAATATCAACACTGATGACAAGCGTACTACCATTGTGCCCACTAATTCAAGCCTCCAGCTATGAGTTAAATATTATCACTATTGTTCTCCTACAAGGCTGGTTTTGGTATTGAATAAGATTGATATACTAATGAACAAAGAAACCAAACTAATTACAGACATATTAAACAGAGTTACAGAATACACTATTTTGATAAATAATAAAATCTAATAGAAACGTGTGAGTATACCCCTCTTATTTACTTTGAACAGTTAAATGCTTAAGAGATGCCTATGTTTGAGGGCCATATGTGGCTCTCAAAATGCATTTACAATAAAGGATAGAATCATATGAAAATGTGTGAGTAGAACCCTCTCATTTTCCTTCAACAGTGAAAGGGTTTCCCGTGACACGTTTGCGGGACATATGCGGCTCTCAAAACATATAGATTTTATCCTCTATTTTATATACATTTTGAGAGCCAAGTATGGCCCTCAAACGTGTCACAGGAATCTTTCAACCCTTTCACTGTTAAAATAGATAGAGAGGGGTCTACTCACATATTTTCCTAAAATTCATGCTTTGTTTTATATGTGACTAGAGGCGGCTGCCCGGCGTCGCCTAGGTAGAGGAGTTATAAAAAAGATAGTCTCCTGGATCAATTATTATTGAATCGTGAGTTGGATCCTCACAGGATGCCCCCATTAAAATCCCTTTGCAAAAAGACCTTGCGTTGATCCAGCCACTCTGAAAGAAAAATTAATGCCTACTATTTAAAATATTAAATGCAAAAAAAAAAAAAAAAAAAAAAAATTCGATGCTGTTATCATTTGAATTTTATTCTTTAATTATCTTCACGAATATAAATCAAATCTATCATTATTTTTACTCAAAAAGCAAGATCTGGTGATAGTGAATGTGTGTATATATATATTTACTTTGCCATTAATTGATTTATTTTTGTAGTTTCCTCCGGACATACATACACACAACTGCCCTTTATATATGTATAGATTTATAAATAGCATCACTTGGATAGAGTATATTTTACAAGTATCGAAGTATTGACTGTTGGGTTAGTTAGCAGCACCCAAATGTAACTCCCCCCCCCCCGCACCAAAGATTGATTGATTATTATATGCATTCAGGTTAGGAATTGTGTGTATTTCTTTTTTTGCTACAGTCTGATATAATGAATATGTAAATACCTTGGTACCCCCTTACTATAATCTGATTGGACAGTGTCATTATAAATAGTCGACACTGTGTTGGACCGACACTTACTCGATACCCGACGACCGTATGCCTTACCAGCTAACTTTACTCGCTAGACGACACCACGACTGCTCAGAGACGGATTACTAACCGATATACCAATTACTACTGCGATAATATACCAAATACGAACTTCAGAATATATCCCTTAACCCGGATATATCAAGTTCCAACATTTTCGCTGGCTTTTAATTAAGCTTTAGTCTTTTTAAAAAAATTCTGATATAATTCTTTGTATTTGTTTCCCCTTTCTACACCAGGAGACCCCGTTTTTTTAATTTTTTAATTTTTTTTAGTTTTTTTTTGTGGGGGGAGTGTCATCCTCTGCAGGGGATACGGTCAGTGTATTCTAAGCTCGCTGATAGGGGATTCGAACCAGAGGAAAATTGGAGTCGTCTGGCACCTTTGAGATACCGGTCGTGGGTACCGATAAATATTTTTACCTGCCCACGAGTACGTGCATAGATCGACCTTAAAATTAAATGAACAATGAATCGCATATTACCTTCGAGGAGGAAGTAGTAAGTTATCGACTGGTGGGAGGGTGGGTTAGAGGGGGGAGTGGAAAGATTGTGTAGCTATCAACTGCAAATGGACTTCTGACACAAGAGACAAGACTGTTGTCGTCGTTGTACCAAGCGAACCGGCTGCGGATCCATACAAGACAAGCGGAAAGAAAAGACGTGTAAACTCGGGTGACTTCGTAAGTTTTCGTCGTGTCTACACCCGCAACCAGACAGATAAAAATAAAAGGGGAAAAAAAAAAACAAAAAAAAAAAAAAAAAAACAAAAAACAAACTTATATTTACTATCATCAGGTCTTTTTTTCTTTTTTTTTTGTCAAAGGACAGGCTGAATGGGTTTTAGTTCGCTTGAGAACCGCTCCATTTACGACACGACGCTTCCTTTTACATAACAGGATGCCTATGTTTATCGAGAATTCTATGAAATTCTATCAAATAAGGCTTAAGGAAAAAAAAGCCAGTGTCTTCTATTTTTAATGCCATTCGCGTGTTCATGACAATGTTTACATAGCAGATATGTGCGCATGCGTGAGTTAATAATGTCAGATCATATCCCAGAATAATAACGTGTATATCTGACAGTTTCTTCTTACCTATGTGTCTATCTATCTACTGTGACTATCTATCTATCTATCTACCTGTGATAGATTCTTATCTATCTGTCACAGTTTCTTCTTAGTTATTTATCAGTGACATTTGCTTTTTATCTCTCTATCTCTCTATATATCTGTCTCTCTATCTCTCTCTCTCTCTATATATATATATATCTGTCAATCTATCTTTCTGTCTATCTATCTATCTATCTGTATGTTTGTTATCTATCTGTATGTTTGTCTATATATCTGTCTGTCTATGTTTGTCTGTCTATCTATCTAGTGGAAACATATTTGAGGTGGGCCCTCTACTCACACGGAGGGCATCGGCTGGACTCTATGTCCTTGTCTTCTTTTTCTCACCCTCATGGTCGGAGGACTTTTTCGACAATCTATATATGACAGTTGGGGGCCGTTGTGTAATGGTTAGAGTCGTAGGAAATGGACTCGTCAACCCGAGTTCAAATCCTGGACAAAGCCACAGTTCACATAGCGCTAATTCCCTTGGGAAACGTATGAACCCAACTAGTCTCCCTCCAGCTATGTGTAAATAGCAGGGCAGACTGGGTTAGGCAACCAGTCTAGGAGATAGAAAACTCCGAATTCAAACCTGTTAAATCCACTTCTGGTGGTCACTGCTAGAATAGGCCCAATCCTGATTAGTGATCTATTTCACTAAAAAAATATATATCCTCTGAAAATTGTCATCTTTTTTTCTTACCCTCATGGTCGAAGAATTTTTTTGAATTTTTTCTGTCCGTGACAGCTTCTTCTTGCCTATCTATCTGTGATATTTTTCTGATCTGTCTGTAACATTACTTACTTACTTACTTACTTACTCTCTCTCTCTCTCTCTCTCTCAGATTCTTCTTATCTACTAATCTGTGTCATTTTCATCTGATCTATTTGTGACATCATCTTCTTACCCATTTCTAATAGTTTCTTATCTTTCTATTCTTTCTATCATGCAAAATCCACCATAAATCTTCTTGTTTGTCAGTTTGTTTTTGTTTTACAGCATATCAACCTCGGTGGGTTATTTAATACAGAAAAAGTTTTGAAATAAACTTATTCTTGAATCTTCTTATTTGTCTGGTTGTTTTTGTTTTACGGCATATCAACCTCGGTGGGTTATTTAATACCGACAAAGTTTTGAGATAAATTAATTCTTGATGGGTACTCAATCTTTTAATAAATACATTATATAAAGGGTCTATGTGGAGTGTTGCATGACATGGACTGTTCATCCACGAGGATTCAATCCTTAAGCATCACGAGTCGCCACCTACAGCCAACAGGTGGCCTCATTAGGTTGGGGTCTTACCCTTTCGCAGAGGTGAGTCGGGTATTGTAAAACCCCAGGACTGTAAATCTTCCTATAAAGATGATCACATACATTTTTAATCACATCACAGCACCAAAACTAAGAGGGGAATGCCTTTTTTTAAAATCTTAGGGCCCTTCGTATTTGCACCCCTAAATACATAGATGATGAATTACTAAACAATTCTTTACCCTAGTAGGCCTTTAATACAATTTACAAAATCTAAAGCCCTCAACATCCACAAAAGAAAACGGTATCAAGCCTCCATCAATAAATCTAATGAAATAAAACCTCCCCATAGACACATAATTTTACCTAATAACACTTCCACTAACTTCATAGGAAATAATTTAAATAACGTTGGTATTAAAAAGGTCGCTTTACATTCTAAAAATATTCAAACATACTTAACACGAAATTTCACCAACATATAGACTGCGATAAAAAATATATCGGTGAGATTCCCAGAGATCACACACACACACACACAATATATATATATATATATATATATATATATATATATATTATTATATATATATATAAATATAATGTGGTGATGTTACTGTGTAGCATAAGTAATGGAAGTGGAAACGGTGAACTAGTGTTCGAATTCCACCTGTGGTTGTTTCTATCTACTAGCATATATATATATATATATATATATATAATATATATATATATATATATAATAAAAAAAAATATGACAAAAGACTTAGAATGTTTGCATTATAGCCTATTTCAGGAAGCTTAGACAAGGTATCTAACTCTCACAAATCATCAGATACGAAGCATTCGCATTCGCATCTGATGATTTGGGAGAGTTAAACACTTTGTCTAAGCTTCCTGAAATAGGCTATAAAGCAAAAATTCTAAGTCTTTTGTTATATTTTTTACTTATAAATTTGCTCAGTGACTCTAACAATAAGAGTACACATTGAGCTCTGCAAACTGCGACACGTTTAAAAAAAACTCCTATGTCGTAAGGAAGATTTCTTCTCCGGATTTTTGGTTTATATACATATGTGTGTGTGTGTGTGTGTGTGTGTGTGTGTGTTTATCTGTTTGTGTTGAACGTGCGATATTTTGAATTCGGTAGGTATATTCTTGTATGTGTGTGTGTGAGTTTATGTATTTTTATATATGGGATATATGAAATGCATGCTTCTCTATGAGTGTACCTCTGTGAATCTTAGCGCGCATACATGTGTGTGTGTGTGTTGTGTGTGTGTGTGTGAGTCCGAGTGTGTGTGTGTGTGTTTCTACATGCGTGATATTTTGATCCTTGCCAAACATGCTCCCGTGTGTGTACGTTTACTTTAGTGTGTGTTACGTATTGATACTTGGCTCGCTTGCTTCTTCATGAGCGAGTTAAATTTAGAGCCTTGGTGTGCACGCTCCTATGTGTGCATGTGCGTATGTGTGCATGTGCTATATTTTGAACCTTTGTGTGCATGTTGTGTTTTGTATTTGTGCATGTATCATATTTTGATGGTTTCTTTGTTTAATAGCATTTCAACCTTCGTGGGTTATCTAATGCCAAAGCCATTCTTGTAGAAAAACATTAGTTGTATTATTTAACCCAAATCTAGGGGCCGGTTTGGCTCAGTCGGTAGAGAGTCGGACTAGGAACTACAAGGTTCCTGGTTCGATACCGGCCCTCGGCAACTCAGCGTATGAGTAGCACAGAGATCTGTGTGGTAAAGTGAGGAGCTGATGGTAGGTGTAGTGCTCCATCGCAGACGCCAAAAAACAATCTGCTTGGTTTAGCGCAAGTGAAAAGGGGATACACTCCCTCGCTGTCTGTTTGATACCGACTTTAGATCACTCTGATGACTTTACTTTTAGGGCGAGGAGGGAGCTCATACATTTCACAAGGGTATTAGTCCGAAAGTAAATGTAATTGTGAGACTGGGGTTCGAACTCGCATACTCCGAGTTTAGATATTATGCCACGGGGACTCTCCCGTTATATATTGAGCTTTGGTGAGAGTATGTATGTGCGTGATCATTTTTTTTTTTTTAATGTGTTATATTTTGAACCTTGGTGCACAAGTACCTGTGTTTATGTGTATATATATATATATATATATATATATATATATATATATATATATATGTGTGTGTGTGTGTGTGTGTGTGTGTGTGTTTGTGTTTGTGTTATATTTCGAGCATTGGCACGTGCACGTACCTGTGTGCATCATTCTAAAATAAATCTCTGAGTACATTGAATCGCGTTATTTCATAAAACTATTTGTTCAGACGTTCTCTATGAGATTATCTGATATCTGATTTTGTTTAAATTACTAATGTTAAAAGCAATGGGTTTGGCAATCTTTAAGTAGTTTTCATTCAATGCCTTTTCTTTTGGATTTTATCTTGAGGATGGAAGAAAAATAAATTTAAGAAGACAGGAACAAAAAAGAAAAAAAAAAACGCAATAAACAAAAGAAAACAAAAATATATTCCTTTATCAGGAGCAGCGAACTTAAGAGAAAATAGTTTGAAATAAAGATAATGGCTTGTATTATTTAGACTTTTTCGGACTGTTGTCCTCATGTTTATTGTTATATACACAACGTTTCCGCCTATATACGCTCCAGTCTTCTTCAGGTGTTTCTTGTGGGAACGTTCTTGTCGAACTTAAGGAATCTTCAATATCGGAATCGGGAGCCTTTACTAAACTTCGAATCCAACCATTCGTTCAATCCATTGAGGTAGATTGCTCTTAATAATAAAATTATTCAAAATTATTCAAATGAGACCATCATAATTTCTTCAACGCTTTGTTTGTATAACAGTCAAATTATTTTTACTTATTTCTCTGAATGTTTGAGATGAGGCTTAATGATTAGTATTATCTTCGTTATTCGGACTATTGTCCTTATATTCATTGTTATCTGTGCAACGTTTCGGCCGATGTGCCCTCCGGCCTTCTTCAGGTATTTCTTGTCGGACTCGGGAACCTTCTCCCGATTACGACAAGAAGGTTCCCGAGTCCGACAAGAAATACCTGAAGAAGGCCGGAGGGCACATCAGCCGAAACGATGTACAGATAACAATGAAGATGAGGACAATAGTCCGAATAACGAAGATACTACTATTTTTAATTATTTCCAATGTGAACGTTTACTAAAACTCTTAGACGATTTTAGATTAAAACTCAGATAAACAATATCTCAACACGTGTACTCGGCAATGGTTAACGGACAGAGAACAATCTACCTCAACGGATTAAATAAAGGGTTCGGTTCAAATTTACGAGAAGGCTTCCGATTATGGCACGGAGGCTCACAAGTTTCCCAAGTTCGACAAGTAACACCCGAAGAAGCCGGAGAACACATCGGTCGAAACGTTGTGTATATAACAATAAAGACGAGTTGAGTCGGTAATTATTGTGCGTGTGTTTGTGTCTACGTTTCAGCATAGTGTGTTTCTGTGTGCGTTTGTGAATCTGTACGCATTCATATCGGAATGTGTGTGTATGTGTGTGTGCGTATGTGTATGAATGTATATGTGTGTGTTCTTGTGTTGTCTGAGCATGAGTGTGCACACCCAAAAGCTTGGAGGCATTTGATCATAGGAAATGGACACAACGAGACTACATGTATAATAAATGTACATCCTTAACCTCAAGGCATAAAATAACCCTAGACTGGTTGACATGCCGTTAAGATCAGCCAATAAACAAAACGTTAAAAAAGTATCAAGTCTGGTTTTATAATTTTGAAATAAAGCCTCTGACACGTCTAGACTGTTATCTAGACATCTAGACATCATCACTTTATTCACGTAAGTTGTTGACTTGTGCACACGTCTTCAATCGAATTTATTATTAACTATATTACATACTGTCGGATTCACTTCTACTTTTTCTTCACACACACACACACACACACACACACATATATAAGCTTGTTCCCATCTAATAATAGACGAGACCCTATAATTTTGAAATAGGCTCTGACACGTCTAGACTGTTATCTAGACATCTAGACATCATCACTTTATTCACGTAAGTTGTTGAGTTGTGCACACGTCTTCAATTGAATTTAAGATTTTAAAATTAAAAGAATCTAAAGCCTCAGTCTTAATATTTTTATCATACCTTGTTGTATGTGTAGTGTCATATTCGTAAAAGAAATAATCAACATTAATCTATTTTGGGTAATTCGATGTGCTATAATCAGGAAGAGGATAGATTAAATGAGAGAGAGACAGAGAGAGAGAAAAGGAGAGAGAGAGAGAGAGTTAAAGATAGGGAGAGAGAGAAAGAGCAATAATCAGTAATAGAATAGACTAGGAGAGAGAGAGAGAGAGTTAAAGATAGAGAGTTAAAGATATATATATATATATAGAGAGAGAGAGAGAGAGAGAGAGAGAGAGAGAGAGAGAAGGGAGAGAGAGAGTTAAAGATAGGGAGAGAGAGAAGGAGCAATAATCAGTAATAGAATAGACTAGGAGAGAGAAAAGATAGATAGACAGACAGACATACAGAGAGAGAGAGAAGAGAGAGAGAAGAGAGAGAGAAAGATATAAAAGAGAGAGAAAGAGTAATAATCAGTAATAGAATAGACTAGGAGAGAGAGAGAGAGAGAGAGAGAGAGAGAGAGAGCAATAATTAGTAATAGAATAGACTAGAAGAGAGAGAAAGATAGATAGACAGACAGACATACAGACAGAGAGAGAAAGGGAGAGAGAAGGAGATAGAAGGAGATAGAGAAAGAGATATAAAAGAGAGAGAAAGAGTAATAATAAGTAATAGAATAGACTAGAAGAAAGAGAGAGAGACAGACAGACAGACAGAGAGAGAGAGAAGTAGAGAGAGGAAGAGAGGGATGAAAGATAGAGAGAGAGAAAGAGTAATAATCAGTAATAGAATAGACTAAAAGAGAGAGAGAGAGAGAGAGAGAGAGAAAGAGAGCGAACAGAGAAAAGAGAAAGAGTAATAATCAGTAATATACTAGACTAGAAGAGAGAGAGAGAGAGAGAGAGAGAGAGAGAGAGAGAGAGAGAGAGAGAGAGAGGGGGGGGGGATAAAAGATAGATAGAAAGAGAGAAAGAGCAATACTCAGGAATAGAATAAACAGAGAGAGAGAGAGAGAGAGAGATAGAGAGAGAGAGATTGAGAGAGAGTCATTTGCTAGCACATGGGTTAATATAGTGTTGTATTAATCTTTTAATCTTCTAATTCAATTTTCGAAATTGACAAAAATGAAAAGTTGTATTTTTTTTTCTTTCCTTTTTTGTTAATTTTGAATAAAGTAGAAAAGCAAATTAAGCATTTATGAAAAGAGTGACAAGTTTTCTTGAGTGAATGGCGTCAATGACTGACAAACGCTACGACAGGAAAAAGCTCTTTATCTTATACTTCATCTGACAAATGAGACTGATACATCAACACTCACTGGATTCATATCTATCTATCTATCTATCACAGTATATTCCTATCTATCTCAATGTATAACTATCTCAGCCTCTTCCTAACTGTTTGTTAATATCAATCTATTTATTCCTCCTCCCCATCCCTTTCTCTCTCTCTCATATATATATATATATATATATATATATATATATATATATATATATATATATATATATATACGCAAAGACGTAAACTTGCAACACGAGAATACAGTTAAAAAATGCATACATTTAACCATTTACACCATTTCTGTCATTTAAAAAAAAAACTATTTCGTTTACCTGACGAATGCTTTAGCAGGAAATCATTGGTTGTAATATTGTTCCCAAGTATATGAATAAAAGCTAAACCTTTTATTTGTCCATTCATTTATATATATATATATATATTAGTGAAAAATTGAAAACAACAACACAAGTTCGTAAAACGAGTGATGATTATTTCGCCAACGCTGCAGTGTTTCGATCTGTTTCAATAGATCTTCATCAGGGCTTTTGTTAATTTGAGGAAAATAAATTTATCACGGAGAATAAGAACACTGAGAGTCTTTTGCTTTGTCGGTCAATCTATTTTTTAAAAATTGTTGAATGAAAACCTAGCGTTCTTTGGATGTTTGAAAATATAACGAATTTTTAAAAATAGATTGACCGACAAAGCAAAAGACTCTTACAGTCTTCTTATTCTCTGTGGTAAATTTATTTCCCCTCAAATTGGCAAAAGCCCTGATGAAGATCTTTTGAAACAGATCGAAACACTGCAGCTTTGGTGAAATAAACATCACTCGTTTTATGAGCTTGTGTTTTTTTCAATTGTAAACTATATTACATTCTGGCGAATTCACTTCTACTTTCTCTTCACACACACACACAATATATAACTTACAGGAAACTTGAATCAACTAACCACTGTGACCATTTTCACCAGTAAGTCATTTTTTTCACAAATACCATATAAGCTTGTTCCCATCTAACAATAGACGAGACCCTAGCAGGTACTACGGGTCAGAGTGGACATGGGAGTAATAGCAATGAAGAGGGTACTACTCTCCAGAGCACCAGAACTAGTGTCTCACCACTAGATGCAGTTTAATGTCATACTCCACGTACTCACCTTTTGTGTGATGTGGGAGTATCTATCTATCTATCTATCTATCTATATATCTACCGCAGTTTTTTCCTCTATCCTTCTATCTATCTATCTATTTTAATTTATTCCATCTATCTATTTCGATGTCTGTTCATCTATGTAACCGTCTCTTGATATCTATCAGTCAATCGATCAATCTCAGTATGTTCCTATCTGTCTATGTATCTATCAATCTCAGTCTGTCAACGTCTTTTCTCTGTCAATATCCGCTGTGGATGTCTATCTCTATCAATAGCTTTATCTTTCTTTCTCTGTCAATATCTATGAATGTTGATGTCTATGTCTATCAATATCTGTATATTTCTATGCCCATATCTATGTCTTTTTATGACAGAATTATGTTTTCGGATATCTATCTATCAATATCTATATATTTCTCTGGCAATATCTGTCTTTCTCTGTCAAAATTATATTAGTCGATTGCTATCAGTCTCTATATATTTCTCTGGCAATATCTGGCTTTGTCTATCAAAATTATGTTTGTCGATGTCTGTGCCTATCTTCTCTCTCTCTCTCTCTCTCTATCTCTCTCTCTCTATCAATATCTTCTCTCTCTCTTCTATCAATATCTATCAATATTCTCTCTCTCTCTCTCTCTATATATATATATATAAATATATATATATCCCAATACCTATCTATTTATTTCTTTGTCAATAACTATGTATGTCTTTCGATGTCTATCTATCAATCAATATAATCCTCTGTTAGAGGCGCGTGGTCTAATGGTTACAGTCGTAGGAAATGGACTTGTAGACCCGAGTTCAATTCTTGGTGGAAGCTGTTTGCATTTCACATGGCGCTAATACCTTTAAGAAAGGTATGAATCCAATTCTCTCCCCAGCTATGGGAAAATATAACAGTAGACTGGACTTTTTAACCATGGCTAGGTAACCAGTCTAGGAGAAGAAAAACTCTGACTTCAAATTTGTTAAACTACGTGCGGAGGGGTTGATATATATATATATATATATATATATATACATGTGTGTGTGTGTGTGTGTGTATTTTTCTGTCATAATTATGTTTGTCGATGTGTCTGTCTATCAATATCTATCAATGTCAGTCATGTCTGTCGATTCATTTCTTAGTCAATATCTATCTAGCTGACTCGCGCTCTCTTTGTCCAAATATCTCTGTCCATTCATGCCTGTCGATCAGCGCATGTGAAAACTTGCATGATACAAAGTTATTGATCTCGATGTGACAGAAAAAGAGTAAATGACAGAAAAACAATCTCCAGCTTCTCACACAAGAAGCATCCCTGGACTGCAAGTTTCACGCCCAGAAATGGACGCACAGCAATTCTCAGGTTTCAGCCAAAATAATAACATAAATTTCTTCCTTTGACGAATACACAGTTGATAATTATGCATTGTGATTAATTGATTCATAGGAAAATGAGCGTTGGTCATTGAAGTTCTTGCTTAAGACCAAGTAAGACTCTTGAAAATTGCAAATAGTCTTTGGTGGACGAGCTATACACTACTTCTATGCATGTATTCACTTAAACTACTTGTTTGGGCATTCTGGTAGTAGTATCTCATCTACAGAAAGCAATGCCAATATACGTATAAGAAAGACAAACTGTTATAACCATATTTTCGATAATATGGAAATTTAGCTCAGTCGCTAGAGCGTCCACATAGGAACCACAATGTTTCTGGTTCGATACCGACCCTCGTCAACTCAGCGCATGAGTAGCACAGGGATCTGTGCAGTAAAGTAAGGAACTGGTGGTAGATGTGGCGCTCCAATTCAGACGCAAAAACACTCCTTGGTCTAGCGTTAGTGAAAAGGGGATAGATTCCGTGGCTGATACCGACATTAGGCCACTGCGTCGACTTTTACCTCTCAGATAAGATAAAGCGACGATTCTTCCAATCTGTAGCTGTGTTAGTGCTACTGTACGGCTGCACCACTTACCTAATAAAATCCTTAGAGAAAAATTATATGGTAACTACACAGAGTGGTGTACTATCTAGAACAAATCCTGAAAGATGTACCCAACAAAAGCAGCGATACAGGCACTATAGCTTCTATCACATAAGCCGTTCAAGTAAGACGAAAAAGACATGATGGACTCTGCTAAAGAAGCAAGGACGAACTCATAAGTGATGTTCTCCAGTAGACACCTATACATGAACGCACTAATGTAAACCGACTAACAAAAACCAACATCGACCAGCTCTGAATGGATATTGAATGCCGTGTCGAAGACCTACCAGGGGCGATGATCGAAAGGGATGGTTGGGGGGAGAGAGAGAGAGAGAGAGACTTTTTACATATTGAACTATTTCGCAATAGCTCTTAAGTATATAGATCAAACGTTGTAATAGTTAAATTATCATACTGTAGTATATCCACAGGTCCCGCTTATAAAATATTGTCATTCACTTTTAATCATTTTTTTATAAACTTTTTTTGGGGTTTTGTTTTGTTCTGTGTTTGTTTTTGTTTTTTTTTTGTTTGTTTGTTTTTGTTTAATTCGAATAATCAATTATTTTGTTCATAGCTTTTTAAGATGATTTTTTTTCGGCGGCAATAGTGTTGTTATCAAACGCGACTTTCTCACGAACATGCAACGTTAGCCTGAGGGAAAATCGAATTGCCCGCACAAAAAGTTAACAAGATTTTTCTTAAAAATAAGATTAATATTATATTTATCTACTTACTTCACAAAACGGAATCTTCAGTTTTTCCTTTCCAGTTTGCTTTTGTATTTTATTGTTTATATAAGATTTTTTTTTTTTTTGTGAGTGAGGTGTATTATAAATTGCTCAAATTTGAAAATAGAAATCAAAAACGATTTATCTGAGAATGTTTTAATAGGTTAGTTTCGTGCATTTATTCAGCATGAATTCTGCGGAAGTTCAATATTCAGCTATGCAAGCTTATATATATATATATATATATATATATATATATATATATATATATATATATATGTGTGTGTGTGTGTGTGTGTCTTTATATTCATTTATATATCTAACTATTTATACGTATATATATAGATAGATATTTTATCTATATATCATTCTATATGTCTATCAATCTACATGTATTTACATATTTATCTATATATCTATCTATTTCAATCTATATCATCTATATATCTATCTACATATATATTTCAATGCATATCTATCTATCAATCTATCTACATATATAATTTCAATGCTATCTATCTATCTATCTATCTACATATATTATTTCAATGCTATCTAATATCTATCTATCTATCTACATATATATTTCAATGCATATATCTATATATCTCTCTATCTATCTACATATATATTTCAATGCATATCTATCTATATCTCTATCTATCTATCTATATCTATCTATATATCTATCTATCTATCTCTATCTATATATATATATCCTATCTCTATCTCTATATCTCTATCTATTCTCTCTCTCTCTCTCTCTCTCTCATATATAATATATATTATATATATGTGTGTGTGTGTGTGTGTGGTAGAATAGCGTGGGCATGAAGTCAATGGCGCATGATAATTGACAATTTCTTGCCTATGTGATTTTCAAACCAAGATATGCCACATCACCCACAATATATATATATATATATATATATATATATGCACTTTTGTAAAACAGTATTATTAGTGCGTCGTTATTTATGTTTTTTGAACGTCGGAGATTTTTATTAATAGCAAATCAATCGTAGCATTTATGAGATAATGAAGAATGCCTTCACCAAAATGTAGAATTCAAAATAGTGTAAAAGTAAGTAAAGTCGTCGGGTGGCCTAAAGTCGGTAACAGCAAGGAGTCTATCCCCTTTTCACAAGCGCTAGA
This sequence comes from Doryteuthis pealeii, assembly GCA_023376005.1. Lineage (NCBI taxonomy): Eukaryota > Metazoa > Mollusca > Cephalopoda > Myopsida > Loliginidae > Doryteuthis > Doryteuthis pealeii. Next base: position 92,181,784 of record CM042148.1, on the reverse strand, counting down.
CAAAGGAGATTGTTTTGGTCTGCGGTGGGGCGTCACACCTACCATCAGCTCCTTACTTTACCGCCCAGATCCCTGTGCTACTCATACGTTGATTTGGCGAGGGCCGGTATCGAACTAGGAACCTTGTGGTTTCTAGCCGAAAGCTCTACCGACTGAGCTACGCCGCCGAGCATTTAATAATTCCGTTAGAACGAGTTTGCTGTCAAAACTCTATCAATGATCATTTTAAGATAAATAACTGATAAGATTTTATTATTTTTCTTTGTCTTTACTGATTTCAGTGTTACGTTAGGCGACATTAATCTTAGTGTTTACGAATTTCAATTTTTAAACTAACCTATTGGAACCTCCAGGAGGTGTGTGAGGGGCAATGGGTAACGGACAGGGCGACTTGAGTTCAAATGTTGGACAAGGCTGTTTGCATTTCACATATCGCTAATATCCTTGGGAAATGTATGTATCAAACTATTCTACCTCCATAAATGCGTAAATAGTAAGGACAATTGGGCTTTTAAACCTTGGTAGGACAATCAATATAGAGAAGGAAACCCTGAATTCAAACCTGTTAACTCTTTGCCCCTTTCAACTGCTCAATACGGCTCACCTACCATTGCGATCCTACACATACCCACCCAAGCAAAGTACAAAATTGATGGTTAGTTTGGCAACCAGGCTAGGAGAAGGACAATTCTGATTTCAAACAAACCTATTAAACCTCGCTTAAGAAATTGGCCTTGTGTCACATCTCATGCATGCGAAAGAGTTGGTATATATATATATATATATATATATATATATATATATATATATATATATATATATATATGGTATTCAGAAGAATGGTTTGGTTTGTTTGCTGTATGGCATATAAACCCTTTTCGGCCCATTTAATGCCGAAATAAGTCATTTTGATAAAAGTTTTATGTTTCAAGTTCTTAATATCTTCAAATTAGTATAGATAATTTTCATTAACTTAATTTGGTTTGTTTGGTTTGGATTGGATTGGTTTGTTTGATGGTATAATGCCCCTATGGGTTATTTAATGCCAAAAACTATCAGAGCGTGAGACAGAAATTGGTATTCAAGTTTTCTTTACTGTTGTCATTTTTGTGGATGTATTTTATATCTGATTAATAATTTTTGATATGATTTTTCTTTCTCTCAAGGACACCCATCCCTATTACCAGGCAAGTAATTTGAAAAAAAGTTTCACGAAAATAAGACCATCCAGGATTTTATATTTCCTCAAAAATATTGTACTCAAGAATATGAGTAATTGAACAATAGTTAAAATCCTTACATATACTATATATTTTTTTCCTACCAAACTACCGCTACGAATCCAAAACTTAGTTGGCATTAAATGACCCACTGAGGTTGATATGCCGTAAAACAAAACAAAAAAAACAAACTAAAGAAGGATAAATGTCATCCAAGTATGGTCCTTTCACAAGTACCATAGATTACAGTTCAAGCCGAGGTAAAAAAATAACATTTCCAATGCTGATTTATTACGGAAAATTATTGGAATGATTCTTATATTATTTGAAAATTACTATTAGAATATAAAGCTTTATTAAAGAGATTTGTTACGGAAAATTTAAGGATTATGATTCAAGCCGAGGTAAAAAAAAGATAACATTTCCAATGCTGATTTTCTAGGCAAAGAAGATGACAGACCTGTACGTTTATTTGGTCTTGAGTTGTGTTCGGCTATGCATAGTAAATACCAAGTCTAAATGTGTAACAGTTTTGTTTGTGCTAAAGACGAAGCGTGTTTATCAGACAAGCCAGAAAACGCCTACCTTCCAAGATGATGGTATTCTTAGAAAATGCATAGATAGCTGTTGTTTACTAAGATTAGCTTAGTATGGCACAAGGCCAGACATGTGGAGGATTCAGCTCTCTAGAAATTGTATACTAGTCTTGCATGGCGAGGAAGCTGTAAATGCATGTACAGTTGATAAGGAATTGAAATTCAATTTGAAATTTAAACGCAAACATAAAATACACATGCACGCACACACACATATATGTATATATTTACAAACACGCAATCTAATTGAATATGTGCACACATATACACAAATATAGATGCATATGTAGACATAAGCATATATATATATGTATACTTATATACTCTTTCTCACACATATATATAAATGCATATGTACACACTCGCATATATATATATATATATATATATATATATATATTGTTTGAAATACGCTCGACTTAGCGCAGGATGGCGTCGTCAGTTATGTTATTGGCTGGCTTCATAGGGGGGTTTCGGGTCTTTTAACATAATACCCCCCTCAGCCAGCCAGACCCCGTTGGAGCCGATCAAACTCCAACACGCCACCCTTGTGCAACGCTAACAAAAAAAACCCCAAAAAAACTACGACAAAAGCGAACTCTTATATATATATATATATATATATATATATATATAAAGGTGTGTCATAAAAGTACCGGGATTGAAGCTGTATTCAAAAAGATAGAAATGAACAATTATTGGAACGTTAATTTCTTTAGGAGTTTTTCCTTCCTTTCAAAGATATATATATATATATGTGTGTGTGTGTGTGTGTGTGTGTGTGTGTGTGTGTGTGTGATATCCTTATTTGCATATACAAGGTGTGTCATAAAAGTGCTGAGTTTGACACTGTATTTACCAAAATAGAAATGAACAATGAATGGAACATTAATTTCTTTAAAATACAAAGCCTGTCAAAAAGTAAAAAATCACTTTTTAGACTCACCTATATATATATATATATATATATATATATATATATATATATATATATATAGTCATCCACAGACACGTTTCGAATTATCAAGTCGCTTCAGTGTGGCTAGACATTTGTAAGCTACCTACTGCCGGGATTGAAATCCGATCGGTTCAGCATCAGTCAGACACCTTAACCTCTAGGCTATCAACACCTACAGAATGCGAAGGGGATTTTAACTGTTTTGATACACACATCTCTATGTATGTAAAGGCCGCCATCCCATTTTATAGGAGAGTCTTGCGTTTACATATACACATATAAACGCTAATGTATACACGCATATATATATATATATATATATATATATATATATATATATATATAATATATATAGAGAGAGAGAGAGAGAGAGAGAGAGAGAGAGAGAGGTGGGGGATAAATTGATAGATAGATAAAGCGCATCACGTGGTGTAAGGTTTAGTGTGTTAAGAATCTTGGTAGTAAGTTCAATTGTCACTGAGAGTACATTTTCCAGACCACCTGACACAACCCAGCTTAGTAAATTTCTAATTCTCTCTCTCTCTCTCTCTCTCTCTCTCTCTCTCTCCTCTATATATATATATATATATATATATATATATATATATATATATATATATATATATATATATATAATGGATGTGCCGCTTATCTTAACGGTGATCAGAGCAAAACATGGAATCGGAGAACTGATTTAAAATTTGTAAAAGGCACGAGTCATTGTCCCTGATTCTTTGAACAATCAAGATGTAGTCCGTATGACAGTTAGTGGCTGAATATTGACTTTAAATTTTCAACCCATAATACGTGATTCATATTCAACCCAAGTTTAAATTCATTGATACAAAAAGATATTACGTTGAAAAATAAACATTTGTGTAATACAAATCTATTTTTTGTTCCCTATGAGATTACAGATTTATTGATGTGACTATGGAACCTTGTAGAACCTACGACATATGATTGGAGAGAAGTTTTCCCATCAAGGCCATGCAATAATTCGAATTTCATGTGAGCATATGTATGTCTGATCATATATATATAATATATATATATATATATATATATATATATATATAAAAGCAATTGGTAATTTGCTTGAAGCATTGTTAAGTATGTTATAATATATTAATATTTTGAAGGCCAGTACAATGCGTATGAAAAATAAAAACAAAAAGATGTTATTTTTGTCTTATCGATTTCGAAGCA
>CM042148.1:92162801-92172801 GCA_023376005.1 Doryteuthis pealeii | reverse complement strand
CCGGGTTCTATACCGGCCCTCGCCAACTCAGCATATAAGTAGCAGAGTGATCTGCGCGGTAAAGTTAGGAGCTGATGGTAGGTGTGTCAATCCGTCTCAGACACCCAAAACAATCTCGTTGGTCTAGCACTTGGTAAAATCTGATAGACTCGCTCGCTGTCTATCTGATACCGACATTAGGACACACGATAACTTTACTTTCATGTATATATATATTATATATATATATATATAATATATATATATATATAGAGAGAGAGAGAGAGAGAGAGAGAGAGAGAGTTATGACAGTATAAGAATGAGTGTGCGATTATATGTCCGAAATATCTTCACGACATCATAAATATAATTACATCTATTACTTTTTCTAATATATATATATATATATAATATAAAGGAGAGAGAGAGAGAGAGAGAGAGAGAGAGAGAGAGAGAGAGAGAGAGAGAGAGAGAGAGAGAAATTAACAAAAGCAAAAAGACAAACAAGAATATTTCTTTGAGATTATTTTAAAAAGCATTCTCTACCAGTTTTGATTTTAGGAGAAAATATATTTACAAGGAAATTATATATAATTTCTTTTTTTCGTGATTTCTTTACAGAACACACACACACACACACACACACAACACACATACACACACATACAGAGAGTAAAATGAGGAAATCAATCCGTATCAATATGTATGATATTTTTGAATGAGTTGAGTTTGGAAAATATGTAGAAAAGATTCATAACTCAAGTCATTCAAAAACATCCATCTTTTTAACAAGTACATTTTTTCCTTGACTTGTTTCATATTGTCCTGAAGAAGTTTTATAAACTGAAACATTCGAACATCGACAATAATAATAATAATAATAAACTTCCATCCAGTGTAACATCCAGTGTTTGTGTACATTTTCCACACACATACACATACACACATATATATATATAAGCATACACACACACATACACACATACACACACATATATATATAGCATACACACAATACACACACATATATATATAAGCATACACACACATATAGCATACACACCACATTATATACAACACACATACACACACATATATAAGCATTACACACACATACATATAAGCATACACACACATACACATATATATAAGCACACATACACACACATATATAAGCACATACACACATACACACACACATATATAAAGCACATACACAACACATATATATAAGCACATACACAAACACATATATATAAGCACATACAACATATATAAGCACATACACACACACATATATAAGCATACACACACACACACACATATATATATATATATAATCATACACACACACTCACATATATATAAATATAGTTCATATATATATTCATATATGGAGGCGCGTGGTCTAACAGTCGTGGGAAATGGACTCGTCAACCCGAGTTCAATTCCTGGATGAAGCTGTTGGCATTTCACATGGCTCTAATAACCTTGGGAAATTCTCCCTCCAGCTATGGGTAAATAGCAAGGCAGACTGGGCTCTTTAACCATGGCTAGGTAACCAGTCTAGGAGAAGGAAAACTCTGAATTCAAACCTGTTAAACTCCGCTTAAGAAATTGACCTTGTGTCGCATCCTGCTCGTGCGGAGGGGTTGGTAAATATATGTGTGTGTGTGTGTGCTTTTTCAGAACAATAAACGTTTCTTTTCTTTTTCTTATCTACATATGTAGGTTTTTGCTAATCAAATGCCAGAAAAATAGAGTATATGCTTTCTTTAAATGCATTTAAATATTTTCTCCGTCAAACAGTCACATGAACACAATCTGACAAGCTGATAGAATCTTTATACATGGACAGCAAATACGCAGAAAAACGCACGTGTGTTCACCATTATATATATATATATATATGGGGCCGGGTTAGTTCAGTCGGTAGAGCGTTCGGCTAGTAGCACAAGGATTTGTGAGGTAAAATAAGGAGCTGATGGTAGGTGTGGCGCTCCACCTCAAACGCGAAAACAATCTCCTTGGTCTAGCGCTAGTGAAAATGGGATAGACTCCCTCGCTAATACCGACTTGAGGCCACCCGACGACAACTATATATATATATATATATATATATATATATATATATATTAATACCACACATATATATGACATATATATATATGTCTATATGTATATGTGTGTATATATATATATATATATATATATACACACTCAAACACATGCTCCTATATAAATATTTACACATGTATATGCACATACACACATATGCACGGACAGATATATATACATATATATATATAAACAATTATTACTATAACTAGTTCTATTCCATCCGGTATTCCATATTTATAGTCTGTGCTTAACTTAGCAGAGCGAATTCTCTTTCTTTCATTCATATTTATATATATAGGTAATAATAAAGAGAAAATACAGGTTAGTACGAATGACAATACCAGATAACAAGTAGCTTAATTATTTTTATTCCCGATCGGCTCGAGAAAAGAGTGTAGACTCAAATAGTCTTTAATATCAATACGCTAAGTAAACATTCGCTTATATATATATATATAATATATATATATATATAAAACGCGCTATTCAGTAGTGCTTGATATAAGGAAAGTAAAATCTATTGATTGGTATTGTAACATACCGAAAACGCTCTTTAATCAGAAGAAAAAAAATAGACAACATAATAAGGAACCTTTGGAGAGCTATCTAAGAATATGAAAAGAAGTTTGTAATAATCAGTGCACGCTGATGGAATATGCCCCCAGTAAGAACTTTTAAAGCATACACAATAACATACTTGTAAAGATAGAAAAATGTAAACCACGAGAGACACATAGAGATAATAAGATGATATGCATATACACACACAGGCACATACATACATACACAAACAAACATACAGATATACACACACGCTTACGTGTGAATTTATCAACACCTCCGCTGGGGTAGGATATGACACAATGTCAATTTCTTTAGCGGAGTTTTCCTTCTCCAAGACTGGTTGCCTAACCAAGGTTAAAGGGCACAATCTGCTCTCTCTCTATATATACATATAACTACACACACATATGTAAATACATACAATCACACACATATACATACACTCACACGTATATATATAAACATAAACCCACACATAAATGAACTCATACTCACATATACACACAACATATATATGTATATATATATATATATATATTATATATATATATATATATATAAACTCGCACACATATCTACTGATACACATATATGCATAAACGCACACATATATATATATATAGAGAGAGAGAGACAAGCATACACACACACACATATATGTATATGCACATATATATACACTTAGATACGCATATGTATGCATACCCATATATATACACACACACACACATGCATACTCATATATATATATATATACACATATACATACATGTATACAAATATACATATTTTCAAAGGCAAGCACACATACACATATGCGCAAACATATATTCCCATATATTCAACGGCACAATAAACACATGAAAACACACACATATTTATATATATATATACATATATACGCATATAAGCTGTCAACTCGTGCACGAGTAAGACCATATATATACACACACACATACATGAATATATATACATATATACATATATGCAAAGACATACAAACATATACATATATGCAAAGACACACATACACATACATATATGCAAAGACACACATACACATACATATATGCAAAGACACACATACACATACACATATGCAAAGACATGCACACACATATGCAAACACACACACACACAACGCCGTGTCCACGCTACCCTATCTTAGATATAAATGCCGTGTCCACGATATTGACCACTATTTACTTAAAAAAATATATCACAGCATATTATCAGTATTAATGTGTACATCGGTATTGCAGTCTTAGAAGACTATATCATTCTTGTGCCCCTGAAGTTACAGCACCGACTGTGACTGTGAAGTCCAGTGTTCGAAAAACAGCCACGACCACAGATGTCGCATGTAAAGGCTGTCCCTGAAGATGTTGATGTGCCGGTGCTTTGTTGCTGTCACTTTCTTCTGGACCTCTTGGCTTCATGGTGTTGCGCCAGGGTGACTTCAGACATGAACAGTCCGCTACGGAGAGCCTGGCATATATATATATATATATATATATATATATATATATATATATATATATATATATATATATATATATGTGTGTGTGTGTATGTGTGCGTGTGTGTGTGTATTTGGGCAGCATTTTTTCATTTATGCATGTTGAATTAAACAAAAGACACATCTCCGGTTTAACAATTTTATTTGTGATTTTTTCATGTTTTCTGGCAAACTTTTTAATATTTGGGTGGAATTCGTGGATTAGTCCACCAACGTTCAGGTCCTGAGTAAATATTAAAAAGTTGGCCAGAAAACTTGAAAAAAATCACAAATAAAATTGTTAAAAGAGATGTGTCTTTTGTTTAATTCAACATGCATATATATATATATATATATATATATATATAAAAGTTAATGAGTCCAGTATACCTACTAATGTTTCGCTTAGTAGCTTATCAGGGTTTTATTCCTTTATTATTTGCTCTACTTAGGTATTGAGCACCATTTACATTTTAGCTTTAGATAATCCTAGGGGTTATATATATATATATATATATATATATATATATATATATAATGTAAGGTAATCCAAATGACTGGTCGTAAGGGATGATTCTATTTAGGATCTTCAAAATCTCTATGTATAACCATACTGTATGCTCTTGTAGGTGCGAACATATATTCATACAAGGATTTTTATTAATCCTTACAGAGAGCTCAATGTATAATAATCAATATAGAGCACTATTTAACTTTCAAAGAAAGAAAAACTTAATAAACCGTCATTCCATAATAATTTATTTCGACTAGAAACTCAAAAGGCTTTTACTTTTTTTTTTTAATTTAAAAAATCCTTAAGAGGCCAGCCTCTACAGATGGATTTTACAATATATATATATATATATATATATGCTCTGTGACTAACAATAAGAGTACACATTAAGCTCTGTTATAGTATTAATCAATTATTTTCGGTTGGTACGACCCTCTTGGTCTTTTCATTTTTCCAGGTAAAGTTTGGTAGTATATTTTTACTATCAAACTATTTGCCGGTTTTTTTCTTACCGCAAGGGTTTACCAATAAGTTTAGTCTATATATATATATATATATATATATATATATATATATATGTGTGTGTGTGTGTGTGTGTGTGTGTGTGTAAAAAGTGCTCAATACCTAAGTAGACCATATAGTGGTCAATATGTGTGTGTGTGTGTGTGTAACTTAGATACAAATGCCCTATTCACGACATTGAGCAGTATTTATTTATAAATATAACAGAGTATATTATCAATATTAATATATGTATCTGTGTCTATGTGCGTGTGTGTGTATGCAACTGTGTGTGTAATTTTGTGTGTGTGTGTGTGTGTTTCATTATAAAGATGGGAAAAATCCTCTGCTTAAATCTAATAATGTGTTTGACATGCTTCGTCGCCAAAATTTCCGAAAATCAGATTTATTGATAAGTGGTTGTTGTGTGGTGTGTCGAATTCATAAAGCTTAATTTAACGGCGACGTGCACACATTAAATTCTACTTTATTCTTTTAAAACGACCTGCTTTGTTTTTTTTTTGTTTTTTTTTCTTTCCTTTCCAGCTGAACCACTATTAAAAAAAAAAAAAAAAAAAGAAAAAGAAAAAGAAGAAAAATACGTATTTTGCGTAATTCACCATTTCTATCCTCGACATTCACAGCCAGTCTTTTTTTTTTGTGTGTGTGTGTGTCTATTTACAAATAAATATTTAAAAATTGATTTTTAAAAAGTATGTTATATTGTCTGTTAAAAGAAACGAACTGTCTCAATTATTTTTAAGTCAACGGTGAAGACGAAAAAAATAAAGAACGTGAATTAAAAGAGGAAGGAAAGAAAGCTCGGAAATAATTGGCTACATGTCTAAAGTCAATGAAGAAATACAGAATCGTACAATCAAGTGTTTTAGAGTTTATAGGAACATGCGTAAACACCCTTTCCATACAGCATGTGCATAGCACATGTATATGCAATACACACACACATATATACATATATATACAAAATAGATAGATAAATATAGATATAGACACACACATATATATATATAATACACACACACACATATAACACACACACACACACAATACACACACATATATAATACTCACACACACACACACATATATATATATATATATATAATAAATAGTATGGATACACACATATATATATATATATATATATATACACAATATATATATAATATAATACATAGATATATATAGATTTAGACACACACACACACACACACACACACACACATATATATATATATATATATATATATATATAAAATAAATAGATAGATATAGATACACATATATATATAATAAATAGATAGATACACACACACACACACACATATAATAAATAGATACACACACACATAATAAATAGATAGATACACAGACACACACACACATATATAATAAATAGATAGATACACACACACACACATAATAAATAGATAGATACACACACACACACATTATATATATACTTAAGCAAACTAAACCGTCTAGAATTATATAAATAAAAGAAAGATATATATATATATATATATATAAATAGATAGATAGATATTGATACACACACATTATATATATATATATATATATATATATATATATATATATACTTAAGCAATATAAACCGTCTAGAATTAAATAAATAAAAAGAAAGAAAGGTAAATAATTCCGATTGTACAACAAGCGCATTAGATTTTATTTGAACACGCGTCAATACTCTTTCCATACCGCATGTATTAAGCACACACAAACACGCGTGCACACGCACCCACGCACACACACACACAGAGATATATATTGTTAAGTAAAAAAAAACCGACTAGATTTACATAACTAATTACAAGGAAGATTAATAATTTCGATCGACTCACAAAAACCAAAAAGAACAAAAAGAAAAAGAAAAAAAAACATCAATGAAGGAAGTAAAAAGCTATAAAGATCCATACACACATAAACTCAGCACACACAATCATAAACACACATACACACATACATACACACACCACATATGTACACACAATTTAACCATCGAAACTAAAAAAAAAAAATGAAATAAAAAATAAAAAAAAATCTTGCGTAAAGTTCTTCCGACCTCGATAATTTTTTTTCTTCATTTTTTTAAATTTTTTATTTTCCCGAATTATTTTTGTAAAAACAAATTAAAAGAATCAGTTTTCTATTTTCTACAACCAACGTGACTTGCCTCGTGGTTGAGACTTTTGTATCCCTTCCTTCTGGCACCAGTTGTCGGTGTTCGAATTTAGGTAAGAGAACCAGGATTTCGAATGCTGATTTTTAAGGAAGGCAAGCTTTTCTGATTTTGCAACATTCAACGTGACACAAACTTCTCACCATTCACTTTGACCTTGTACCAGACTAAACAAAGTTTATTTATCGACGTAAACACGAGAAACAAATAATAATAATGTTTCATTATTACAATGCTTAACTTTATTTTGAATGCACACACACACACACACGCACACGCATATGCATATATGTGTGCGTGCATATATATGTATGCATTATATTTATGTACAGACACCTATATGCATATATGTGTGTGCGCATATATATATGTGTGTGTGTGTATGCGTGCACGCATATCAGTGTTTATACGAGTGTGTATATGTTGTATACATATATGTATGTGTGTATGTATGTGTACATATATATGTCGGTCTGCTCTCTCTCTCTCTCTCTCTCTCTCTCTCTCTCTCTCTCTCTCTCAGTGCGTGTGTATTGTGACGGTGTTATGATGTATAAATAAATGTGTATGTGGTTATGTATTATCTCTGTCCCATAATAGTTGATATATTTGCATATAAAATTAACGGCTATTATGGAGCAAAGATTGTTTATATAAGTTTCATATTATTTTCCTAATATTTTTAAAGAATGTATGCTTTTGTGGTATTATTTCTACTTTCTATCAAATATCATTCTTTAAACTTTTTTATTTATTTTTTACTTATTTTTCGAATCATGCACACACACAAACACACGGACACACACACGCGGATTCACTCACACATTATATATATATATATATATATATATATATATATATATTATATATATATATACATACATATATATATGCGCGTGTGTGTGTTTATATTATCTGTTCCATAATAGTTGTTACATTTGCATATAAATTTCGTACACTAAATGTAACAACAATTTTGGGACAGAGGTGGTATGTATTAGTTTCATGTTGTTTTTCTTAACTCTTTGTCTACAAAATTCCCCCGACGTCTGTAGCAAATTTTCTTGTTATTTGTTTTACGTGTGTGATGAGATATTTTAAAGTTCACAATCTATTCACCACAGAACTCAAATAAAGTCCGATAATTATAGTAATCTGAGTCCTTCTGCTCAATTATAATGAACTAACTATCAGTTTTTTGTACTTTGCTTGGGTGTGGTGGGTGAGCTACTGTAAGCGGTTTAAAGTTGGTAAAGAGTTAATTTTTTTAAGGAATATTTAAAAATATGGAAATTTAGTGTTGATTTATATTATTTTTTTTATCGTCTGATATTTTTTTCCATTAAGTTATTTCATTGTTTACTTTATTATTATTTATTATTATTATTTTACGAACGTATACTCAAAACTAGATAAAATACATCAACAAAAAACAAAAGGATTTAAACCTTGTCTTCTGTGTAGACTTTAAATGTGTAACTGACTAGTGTGTATTTTATTTGAAATCTCTCTCTCTCTCTCTCTCTCTCTCTCTCTCTCTCTCTCTCTCTCTCTCTCTCGTCGCTATAACACCGATAGTAAAACTAAAATGTTAGTTTTCATATTGCATTTAAACGAAGTATGAGTTTTTAGAGATCTAGCTCTGTGTGTATCTATGTACAAAAACATTACAAACTATATACACGCTATCATTGATAATACAGTGAGTTTACATTTTACACAGAAACATCAACGTGACATAGTAGTACTAAGTAGCAAACATATTAAAAACGTAAATAACAGCAATGATAATAGTAATGATAATAACACAAATGAAAAGGTAATAATAATAGTAATAATAAAAAGGTAATAAAATGATAATAATTATAATAATACTAATGATAATAAAAGTAGTAGTATATATATTAGTAGTTGTAGTAGTATTGGTAGTGGTTGTAGTAATAGTAGTAGTCGTAGTAATGGTTTGATTGTAAATGGTAAATGATGCTTTTCAGAGGTACCGGTGTTTGTTTTTTTTTACTAAATGGTAAATATTTCCCTGCTAATTGCACTAAAATGCTTTCTGCAACTCTTTTAATGCACTGCCTTGTTGATTTCTAGCGTACCATATGACATGCAATATCTCCGTAATACCACGAAACAAGTTTCACATTAAAGAAAGAAAGAAAGAAAGCGAAAACAAAGCTAAAAACAAACCCAAAAAATTACAAAGTCCGTTTGGTAAATAATGCAAAACATCTGGTTTGATTAGATTATTATTATTATTATTATTATTATTATTAATATTATTATATTATTATTATTATTAATATTATTATTATTATTATTATTATTATTGGTTTAAAATGTAAATAAATACTATGTTGTTCACTTTATTTAATTTTTTAAAAAAAAATGCATTCACCACCTCCACGAGCAATTCAAAGAATCTTTTTTTTTTTTAATGAACTTTTTTTCTTTCTTTTTTTTTTTTTTTTTTTTTTTTTTCGGAAGACCACTTACTTTTTCTCGACATCCTCTTCTGTATTCTCCTTTTTCTTATCAATAATGTTGGTATTATTATTATTATTATTTTTTCTCTCTCTTCTTTTTTTTTCTTTTC
>CM042148.1:92147801-92155301 GCA_023376005.1 Doryteuthis pealeii | reverse complement strand
CATAACGCCCAACGGTAAGTACTTTAATCGTTGTGCGTATATGAATTCAAACTTTATATGTGAGAGCTATTTATTTTAATAGAAAAGAAAAAAACGTGATATTATGACAGATCGTATCTTTTCTTTCCGTCTGTAGTCATCTTACGTGTCTGTATGTCGTCTTTACCCTCTCTAATTTGTCCGTCTCTCTCTCTCTGTGTGTGTGTGTGTGTGTGTGTGTGTAAGTCAAAGAGTATGAAATTCAAGAAACGTGCATCACCCCCCCTCTCTCTCTCTTTCATTTCTTCTGTATGTGGATGTGCAGCTATGCATTTAAGACAATGTAACAGCTTTGTAACAGCGACGAGCGTGTGTGACTCTTTGCGTGTGTGTTCGTCATCGTCGGGGCGCACGCACGTTTTTTTTTTCTACATGTAAAAGGTTGACTGTTTTTTTTTGTTTTTTTTTATTAGAAGTCTATATGGATTTACCCAGGGTATGATCTACCGAAAAAAGAAAGGGACTATAATAGGAAGGAAGAACAAGAAAGAAAGAGAAAGAAAGAAAAAGAAAGAAAGAAACTAAGAAGCTGTAATGGGAAGGAAGTGTAAATAGATAAATAAATGCATAAATAAAAAAGAAAGAAAGAAAGAAAGAGTATAATAGGACGGAATATTATATAAGAAAGAAAGAAAGAAAAGAAAGGAACGAAAGAAAGAAAGAAAGAAACTAAGAAGCTGTAATAGGAAGGAAGTTTAAATAGATAAATAAATACATAAATAAGAAAGAAAGAAAGAAAAAAGAAAGAAAGAAAGAGAGTATAATAGGACGGAATATTATATAAAAGAAAGAAAGAAAGAAAGAAAAGAATAAATGAAATAAAGAAAAATAAAGAAAGAAAGAGGCTGTGATATGAAAGAAGTTTAAATAAATGAATGAGGAAGAAAGAAAGAAAGAGAGTATAATAGGACGGAATATTATATAAGAAAGAAAGAAAAGAAAGAAAGAAAGAAACTCAGAGGCTATAATAGGAAAGAAGTTTAGATAAATAAATACATAAATAAGAAAGAAAGAAAGAAAAAAGAAAGAAAGAAAGAAAGAGAGTATAATAGGACGGAATATTATATAAGAAAGAAAGAAGGAAAAGAATAAATGAAATAAAGAAAAATAAAGAAAGAAAGAAAGAGGCTGTAATATGAAAGAAGTTTAAATAAATGAATAAATGAATGAGAAAGAAAAAAAGAAAGAAAGAAAGAAAGAGAGTGTAATAGGACGGAATATTATATAAGAAAGAAAGAAAGAAAAGAAAGGAAAGAAGAAAGAAAGAAACTAATAGGAAGGAAGTTTAAATAGATAAATATACATAAATAAGAAAGAAAGAAAGAAAGAAAAAAGAAAGAAAGAGAGTATAATAGGACGGAATGTTATATAAGAAAGAAAGAAAGAAAAGAAAGAAAAGAAAAAAGAAAAGAAAGAAAGAAAGAAAGAAACTAAGAGGCTGTAACAGGAAAGAAGTTTAGATAAATAAATACATAAATAAGAAAGAAAAAAAGAAAGAAAAAAGAAAGAAAGAAAGAAGAGTATAAAAGAACGGAAATAAAGAAAGAAAGGAAAGAATAAATGAAATAAAGAAAAATAAAGAAAGAAAGAAAGAGGCTGTAATATGAAAGAAGTTTAAATAAATAAATAAATGAATGAGAAAAGAAAGAAAGAAGAAAGAGGCTGTAATATGAAAGAAGTTTAAATAAATAAATAAATGAATGAGAAAGAAAGAAAGAAAGAAAGAAAGAAAGAGGCTGTAATATGAAAGAAGTTTAAATAAATAAATAAATGAATGAAGAAAGAAAGAAAGAAAGAAAGAAAGAAAGAGAGTATAACAGGACGGAATATTAAATAAGAAAGAAAGAAAAGAAAGAGGCTGTCATATGAAGGAAATTTAAATAAATATATGAATGAATAAGAAAGAAAGAAAGTATAATAGGACAGAACATTAAATAAGAAAGAAAAGACAGAAGGAAGAAAAAAAAAGAAAAAAAAAAGAAAGAAACAAAAAAGAAAGAGTCTGCAATACGAATGAAGTATAAATAAATAAATGAATAAATAAGAAAGAAAGAAAGAGGTTTTATAGGATGGAATAGGAAAGAAGAAAGAAAGAAACTTTAATAGGAAAGAAGTTTATCTAAATGAATAATAAGGAAAGAAGGAGACTATTATAGGACGAAATATGGAAGAAAGAAAGAGGGGGGTATATGGAAGAAAGAAAGAGGGGGTATATGGAAGAAGAAAGAGGGGGGAATATGGAAGAAAGAAAGAGGGGGGAATATGGAAGAAAGAAAGAGGGGGGAATTTGAAGAATGAAACATGAAAACAAAGAATAAAACTATAATAGGAAGGAAGAAAGATACTATGATAAAGAAGCGAGGAGATTAAAGGAAGAAAGAAAGAAAGAAAGAAACGCAAACAGGAAGAACGATTTAAAAAGAAAGAAAGAAAAAACTATAATAGGAAGAGAGATTAAAGGAAAAAAAAGAAAGACAGAAACTATAATAGACGGGAAGATTTTAAAAAGAAAAGAAAAGAAAAGAAAGAAAGAGACTATAATAGGAAGAGAAAATGAAGACGAAAAGAAAGAAAGAAGCTATGATAAGAGAGGAGATGAAAGAAAGAAAGAAAGAAATAATAACAGGAAAGAATATTAAAAAAAAAACAAGAAAGAAAACAGATATAAAGAGACTAGATGAAAGAAAGAAATATGAACGAAAGAAAGAAAGAGACGCTAACGGAAAGGACGATTAGAAAGAAGAAAGAGATTATAATGGGAAGAGAGATTAAAGAAGAAAAATAAAAAAAGAATAGATAGAAATAAACACGGAAATGGAGAGAGAGAGAGAGAGAGAGAGAAAGAGAGACTTTATTGGGTGGGGGGAGGTTTAAAAAGAAATACAATAGGAAGAGAGAGTAAAGAAGGAGAAAAAAAAGAAAGAGATATATAGAATTGAGACGGAAATATATGGAAAGACGAAGAGATAGAAAGAAGGAGAGAGAGAGACAAAGAGAGAAAGAAAGTGAGAGAGAAGGAAAAGAGAGAGAGAAAGAAAGAAGGAGAAGAGAGAGAGAGAGAGAGAAAAGAGAGAGAGAAAGAGAGAAGAAAGAAAGAATGAAAGAGAGAGAGAGAGAGAGAGAGACAAAGAGAGAGAGACAAAGAAGAGAGAGAGAGAGAGAAGACAAAGAGAGAGAGAGAGAGAGAGACAAAGAGAGAGGAGAGAGAGACAAAGAGAGAGAGAGAGACAAAAGAGACAAAAGAGACAGAAAGAAAGAAGGAAGAGAGAGAGAGAGAAGAGAAGAAAGAGAGAGGAGAGAAGAAAGAAAGAAAGGAAAGAGAGAGAGAGAAAGAAAGAAGGAAAGAGAGAGAGAGAAAGAAAGAAGGAAAGAGAGAGAGAGAAAGAAAGAAGGAAAGAAGAGAG
Source organism: Doryteuthis pealeii (assembly GCA_023376005.1). Classification (NCBI taxonomy): domain Eukaryota; kingdom Metazoa; phylum Mollusca; class Cephalopoda; order Myopsida; family Loliginidae; genus Doryteuthis; species Doryteuthis pealeii. The sequence continues at coordinate 92,151,858 of CM042148.1, read as the reverse complement.
AGAGAGAGAAAGAAGAAAGAGAGAGAGAGAGAGAGAGAAAGAAAGAAAGAAGGAGAGAGAAAGAGAGAAGAAAGAAAGGAAGAGAAAGAGAAGAAAGAAAGAATGAAAGAGAAAGAGAGAAAGAAAGAAAGGAAAGAGAGAGAGAGAAGGAAAGAGAGAGAGAAGGAAAGAGAGAGAAAGAAGGAAAGAGAGAGAGAAAGAGAGAGAGAAAGAGAGAGAGAAAGAAGGAAAGAGAGAGAGAGAGAAAGAAAGAGAGAAAGAAGGAAAGAGAGAGAGAGAGAAAGAAAGAGAGAAAGAAAAGGAAAGAGAGAAGAAGACAAAGAAAGAACGAAAGAGAGAGAAAGAGAGAGAAAGAAGGAAGAGGAGAAGAGAAAGAAGGAAAGAGAGAGAGAGAAAGAAGGAAAAGAGAGAGAGAGAGAGAAAGAAAGAACGAAGAAGAGAGAGAGAAAGAAGGAAAGAGAGAGAGAAGAGACAAAGAAAGAACGAAAGAGAGAGAGAGAGAGAAAGAGAAAGAGAGAGAGAGAGAAAGAAAGAGAGAGAGAGAGAAAGAAAGAGAGATAGCGAAAGAAGGAAAGAGATAGAGAGAAAGAAGGAAAGAGATAGAGAGAGAGAGAGAGAAAAGAGAGACAGAGAGAAAGAAAGAAGGAAATAGACAGAGAAAGAGAAAGAGAAAGAAAGAATGAAATAGACACAGAAAAAGACGGAAGGAGAGAGAGAGAGAAATGCAGAAGGAGGGAGAGAGAGAGAAAGAAAGAGAGAGAGAGAGAGTGGGAGAGAAAGACGGAAGAAAAGAGAGAGAGAAAGAAAGAAAGACAGAGAGAGAGAAGCTCTAATTGGGAGGAAGATTTAAAAGAAAGGAAGAAAAAAAGAGAAATACATACGAAGACCAAAAGAAAAGCGAAGAGAAGAAAGAAAGAAAGAAAGAAAAGGTTGTATCGCCGCTTTTCTACGTTTCTACGTCAACGTGATTATTAATGGCATTAATTACGAATCTGTTTTACTTACTCTCTCTCTCTCTCTCTCTCCGATTAAGCATTCTAGTGCATATAAATCAATGCCCCCCAGGCGCTTAGTTGCATCTACCTGCATACATGCTTATTTCCCATTGACGTCACTTGGTCAGAATTCAAGCACAGGTAAAAGCCAGCTATAAGGATGCTGATTCTCTAGATAGGCTCTTACCACAAACTGGCGCTGCATGATCTACTCCCCACACAGACATTTAATTACGTACGCGTCGAATCTAATTGCAGTAAATATCGACTTATGTATTTGGTTTGGTTTATTTGTTTCCTGGTTTGTTTGGTTTGTTTTACGGCATATCAACCTCAGTGGGTCATTTAATGCCAATAAAGTTTTGAAATAAATCAATTCTTAATGGATAATACAATTTTTTTATAAATACATTTTTCTATTTAACCCATACATGGGACCCTAACAGGTACTACCACTCCGAGTCAGAGTTGACCAGGGAGCAATGGTGATGAAGGGGTGCTCCACATTCCCCAAACCTCCAAAACTGGAACCTCACCATCAGATAGAGTTTAACGTCATTCCAGGACATGTAGACCCGCAGCCACCGCCTTCTAGCACCCATATGAAAAAAGGGGTTGGGGTTTGCCATAAAGGCAATGGGTTGGGAAAATCATATAGGTGCTAGGGCTTGACGTGACCAGCGGATTGATCGGGGGGCCTCTCCGACCGCCCGTCTAGCCCAAGATAGGGCCAAAGTAGAGTATTGCATGTCATGAACTGCTCATCCACCTGGGCTCTATCCTTAAGCATCACGGGTCGCCACCCACGGCCAACAGGTGGCCCCATTGGGGGAGGCTTACGCCTCTGCAGAGGTGCAGTCGGTGCATTCTAACGCCCCACCGACAGGGCGGTGGTTTATTTGTGTTGTGGGGTTCTTAAGGGTCACAAATAAAGACGAACGACTGGTGAAAGTTGATACAATTGTTTAGAACAAAGAAAGTATAATTTACAGAAGAAAAGTGAAGTTACGTCCGACAATACAGTCTAGAACTGAATCGTGTCGCTTGTTCCTCAAGCTACAATTGTCTTTGCTACTTATAGTAGTAAGTAAAAAAGTAAAGTCGTCGGGGCGGCCTAAAGTCGGTATCAGCCAGTCAGCGAGGGAGTCTATATCCTTTTCACTAGCGCTAAACCAAGGAGAATGTTTTAGCGTCTGAGATGGAGCGCCACACCTACCATCAGCTCCTTACTTTACCACAAAGATCCCTGTGCTACTCATAGGCTGAGTTGGCGAGAACCGGTATCGAACTAGGAACCTTGTGGTTTCTAGCCGAACGCTCTACCGACTGAGCTAACCCGGCCCCTTACTTATAGTAGTAGTAGGATTATTCCATTATGTAAATAGGTTATATCACCTATAACACTTTGTTTATGGCATATCAACCTGTGTGGGTTATTTAATTCCAACCATCCTTGTAGAAGAACAGCAGTGGTACTATTTAACTCATAGCTGGGCATGAGGGGATTAATATCTTTCTCAAGTCCAAAAGTTAATCTAATAGCGCGACTGGAGTTGGAATTGGCTTAATTCGATCTCGCAGACCAGCATGTCAGCCACTATGACATCGGGACTACAACGGTGGTGGGGTTCATACCTTTCCCAAGGGTATTAGCCCTAAAGTGAAAGTAATACCACGAATGAATTATGAAATCGCTTACTATGATGTCACAGTCCAGCATGTTAGCCACTACGATACAGGGAGTCCCTCTTGTAGAAGAACAGTAGTGGTACTATTTAACCTATAGCTCAGGGGATTCATACTTTTCTCCAAGTTATTAGCCCGAAAGTGAAAATAATCGCATGATATATATATATATATATATATATATATATATATATATATATATATTATTATATATTATTGAAGCTATAGCGTTTCGTTTTTATTTAAACCATCAACAGGGCTAATAGTCATTATTCATATGAAAGAAAATTGTGGAACAAACAAAAGTTTATGAGCCTTTGTTTGCTATGTTTAAAGGCTTTTGTCGATACTCGAAATGATAATAAAAATGCAAATCGAAACGCTACGTAACGATAGCGTTACCATTCAAATTTTGATGACGAATTATCAATCCCTGAAATCATTGGTTTATTGATGGAACCTAAAGTGTGTATATATATATATAGATAGATAGATAGATAGATAGAGAGAGAGAGAATGAAGAAAAAAGATAAAACGTATAAATATGCATCTATGTCAACAGTTCTACGTGACGTAGGATCGAATCCCGCTGAAAGCACTAGTTGCTTCAAATCCCAGAAGCAACAATCTACTTGCCTACTGCTTAAAAGAGTTGGTTGGTTTTTTTTTATTTTACGGCATGTCAACCCTTGTTGGGTTATTTTATACCGAAGACGTTTTGTCCTATTCCTGCTTTATGGGTATTCAATATTTTTAAAACTTAATTTAATACATTTTTTAAAAATTCATTTGTTAATTATTTAACCCACGGATGGGACCTTAATCGGTAACTGGTCTTAGTGGACATTGGAGTAATGACGATGAAGGGTTACTCCACACTCCCCGGAGCTCAAAAACTGGAACTTCACCATTAATGCAGTTTAACGTCATAACCAGGACTAAGACCCTTACCCACCGTCTTCCAACCTATACATAATAAAAGTGGTTGGGACTTGCCATAAGGGCAATAGGGTCGAGACAATTATATAGATACCAGGGCTTGACGAGACCAGCCGATTACTCGAAGAGGGCCTCTCCGAGCATCCGCCGAGTCTAAATTAGGGCCAAAGTGGAGTATGCATGTCGTGGACTGCTCAGCCATAAGCATTCCATCTTTAAGCATCAAGGGTCGACACCCGCGGCCAACAGATGGAAGGGGGAGCTTACACCTCTGCAGAGGTGCAGCCGGTGTAATCTACTGTCCCAGCCGACAGGTTGGGAGGCCTGTGTAAACTTAGTAAAATAATAAGAACAATTGTATCTTATTATGAGGTGTTTTGATATATATTGCGTCTAATGCATGTGCTTGTTTTTATCTGCATTTCAATGTCGTATGG
>CM042148.1:92138244-92147701 GCA_023376005.1 Doryteuthis pealeii | reverse complement strand
AAAAAGTAATGCGATTTAGTAGTCACAGCTTGGATCTGAGCAGCAAAGCTTGGGAGTTGATAGTAAGAACGGCACTCCATCTTAAACACAAAACTCTCATGTCTAGCGCAAATGAAAAGGGGATAGACTCCCTCGCTGTCTGGCTGATACCGTCTTCAGGTCACCCCGCTCTACTTACTCATCCATTTAAAGCAACCTATCTAGGAAAAGAAAAGCTGAATTTAAACCAGCTCTATTCCGCTTTAAATCAAAAATTGACCTTGTGGTGCATTCTGGGTTGGGGTTTCATAAATACATACTCAAATCGCATTAAAATCTCCCCCTCCTTTTGTTTTCTCTCTCTCCCCCCCTCTCTCTCTTCTACTCTCAAGATCAGCGTTTGCTTTTAGGGCCAGATCCTTTCAAGTGTGCACGTGCGAGTGTACACATTCATACGTGTGTAACTGGGAGGATCGGGTATGAATTGTAACATTAGATGACAGAGGAGGAAAAATCAACGTGCATCTGTCGGTGCACATTTTCCCCGGGAGCATTTCCCCCTGATGCACTCGCATCAACTGCGCATCTTGCATCTACGGTTGTTGCACGTGTGCACCTCTGTGTGGGTATGTGTGTCTTTCTTGCTTGCTCATCGCACGTGCACCTCTGTGTCGGCTTGACCAGAAAATATATGTATATTCACCAACGCCTCCGCACGATCAGGATGCGACACAAGGTCAATTTCTTAAAGCGGAGTTTAACTGGTTTGAATTCAGAATTTTCCTTCTGCTAGACTGGTTACCTAACCAAAGGCAAGAGGCCAGTCTGCTCTACTATTTACATATAGCTGGAGGGAGATTAGTTGAATTCATACCTTTCCCAAGGTGATTAGCGCTATGTGAAATGCAAACAGCCTCGTCCATAATTTGAACTCTAGTCGCCGTGTACATTTTCTACGACGGTAACCATAACAACACGCACCTTGAAATATAAGACTTTCGCCTCGGTAAGATAAAGCGAGAATTCTTCCAAGCCTTAGCCGCATCGGTAGTACTATATGGCTGCACCATTCAAACTCTCATGGAGCGCTTGCTAGATGGGAGCTACACAAAGATTTGGCGTGCTGACTGGAACAATTTTTGAAACAATATTCTACAACCCCGGTCGTCAGGGCTGTCCATATAATATAGATTGTAGAACTATACACTGATTTAATCAAAATGGTGTCCCCGTTTATTATTATAGTCACAACGTTTCGGCTCTCATATCCTCCCAAACGTGACCATAATAACAACCAAGATGAAAATACTAGTTCGAGTATATCAGTTTTTTTATGGTAATAATTCCCCATTTTAGAAACACGGACAAAAATGAATTATAGAAATAAAGGAATACTTCAAGACTTTTAGGGTAAATTGGAATTTATATCGTTTATATTGTAGATTCGATTCAATTTTCGCAAGCCTGGAGGTGCCAAGTTTGGTAAATTTCCAAAGAAATCCGTTTATCAGTTGAAACTGAAAAAGGAGTTTGGGGCAATTATGAGTGGGTGGGTGTTTGGTGCAAGATAAAGTGGGACTAATTTCAGCCCGTATCTGACATGAAATAGGATTTTTTCTTCTGAAACTGATGGAAGATTTTAGTATTCAGGGAATATGGTTGTCATATCAATAATAGTCGAAGTTAGCTTACTATAATACATGGAAAAGCTACGAGGTACCTGCAGGTTAAATCTCAATCTCTCTCTCTCTCCTCTCTCTTCTCTCTCTCTCTCATAACACACACAACACACATATATAATAGATCGTACACAATATACGCACATATATACACGTATCATCTGTCATATGTGTCATAAAAGTATTCGACGATTGAAGCGCTGTAATTACCATTGATAGAAAATAAAGAATGAATGGAACGTTAATTTTCATTATGCATACATATCTATATACATTCATACACACACACACACATATATATTATATAATAGATATATATATATATATATATTATATACACAACACACACAACACACACAAGCATATACATCTGTACACACATATATACAAACGTGTGTAAAAAAAGTATCGAGATTTCGTTTTTTTACACACTTTGTATTCTGAAAAGAAAAAAAAAAAAAAAATAACGTTCCATTCATTTCAGAATACAAACATGTTGTAGAAAAATTACAAGTTTAAAGCTGTAATTTACTAAGATAGAAATGAAGAATGAATGGAACATTTTTTTGCAGAATACAAAAAGTACAAAATCTCTCGATTACTTAAATTAGTATATATATATAGTATATAATATATAATATACCAAGCGTGTTGGTAATCCTTGCGGAGAGAAAAAAGCCAGCAAATAGTTTGATTGTAAAAATATACTACCAACACATCAACCAGGAAGAAAAAATTTTTTGAAAAAAATTTTTGAAAAAAAGAAAAGACCAAGATTAGTCGTTACCAAAAAAATAGTCTAATTGGTATAGTATTTGGCCAAAAGAAAAAACAATTATATATTTATATATATGTATATAAGATAGTATATGTATAATATTCATATAGGACCGCTAGGAGAAGCTAATCTGTAAAAAAAAAAAAATAGTTAATATAGAAATTAAATATTTTTTAATTAAACAATAAACTTATAGCGTTCTGTTTTTTATTGGTCAGGATGATTTGATAATTTAAATGATTACTGTCGTTAGTAGTTATTTATGGTCTTGCTCCTTTTCTTCTTCAGTCAGATTTTAGCCCTGAAGAGCTTTATTATGGCGGAAACTAATAGTAGGTTCCTCGATGACTCAGTAGATTATCTTGTATATATAATATAAATATTATATATAGATATATATATATATATAAATATAAGGAGAGAGAAGAGAAGGAGAGAGAGAGTGAGAGAGAGAGAGAGAGTTAGCGTTAAAGGAGCGAGTGACTGCCATCATTGGATATAGACAACACGTGTTTATGCCATGTCGTGGTTGCTGGACCGAGAGAAAGAGAGTGAGTATTTTCCAGGCTACTGCTTAAATACCCCAGCCACCTATAGGCGAAAGCCTGGCAACAAGGGAAGATAACACTTTTGGACTCATGTCCATCCCAGCATGGGATGACAATCGCTACACCACCATTCTACTTATTATCTTTTTCTGCTACTTTACAGGCCGATGTCCGAGCGCGCACTAAAGTTTCGAAGTTAGTGTCTGGTGTGTGTGTGTGGGGGGGGTGGGTGTTTGAATTTGTTTTGTTAGATATTTTTTTATTAGTATTATTATCTCACTTTGTATTGTTATAGCCTCCAAATTTGAAAAAACAAACAGTCAAATCCATGAAACTGGATAATAATCCGTAGTAACTTTACAATCCTGTGTCTTCAGTCATTAAAAAAAGTACAATTGCTTTTATAGGATTAAAAAGAAAAAGTTGATTTTTATTTCAAGCTATTTAACGGACGGTAGGAACGGTCTACATTGGTCGTTGAGGCGTTTGTTGATTTCGGTTTTAAGATCTAGACTAACTTCGTTTAAATTCGATAAAAACAAATACGTTCAATGCTATTAATAACCCACTAGAGTTGATATGCCATTAAACAAAATAATCAACCAACCAACCAACCAACGAAACTTTAATTTCTGCACATAAAAAATCAATATAAAAAGATTTCTGTTACCAGGGCGGATTTCAACTTATATATTTTATTGTAAACAACTATTTTTATCTTTTTCTTTTTCTTACTTTTTTTTCTTCTCACTCCTACCATTTCAAAAATAAAAAACTTTCAAAAATAAAATTTCTCACTCCTACCATTCAAAAATAAAATTTCTCACTCCTACCATTCAAAAATAACATTTCTTTCTCTGACCATCAAAATAAAAATTTATAAAAATAAACCTTGTTTATTAGATATGCCCAAAATTTCAAATGTTTCTTGTCCCCACTATATCAAAATTTAACAAACCCCGATAAAAATGATTAAAACAACGTATTTTTTGTTGTATTATGAAGAAGGTTGGTTGGATTTTTCGGTATGTCAACCTTTGAGTTATTTTATGACCAACATGTTTTAGTTTTATTCAGGCTTGTCTATAATTCAATTTTAAAAAAATCATTATTTTCAACATTTCTAAAATCTATTTAACCCATACTAACAGGTACTACCGCTCCGGGTCAGGGTTGACCTGAGAGAAATGGCATTGAAGCCAGGGTTGACCTGAGAGAAATGGCATTGAACCCAGAATTGGAACCTCGCCACCAGATGCAGTTTAATGTCACATACAGGAAACTAAGATCCTTAGTCACAGCCTTCTAGCACTTACCTGATGCAAAGGGTTGGGAATTTGCCATAAGAACAATTTGGTCAGGACAATTTTATAAGTGCTAGTGCTTGACGTGATCTGCCGGTTGATCGGCAGTGGCCTCTCCGACCGTAAGTATGAAGAAAGTTCGTATCATGGCGCATTTTTGCAGTTTTTTTCTCTCATGAAGGCGTGGTCCGTTTAACGTGATTCATTTCATCGTTATAATGAAGAAATTCATTAAATAATTATATATAAATTTAGGCTCTGTTCTTAAGAAAAATAATGTAAATAAGTGATAATTTACAATTTTATTTTATTCTTTATATAGGTCTATAGAAAAGGGGAGTTGTTGTCGTACCAAAGTTTTAGTCACACCTACATGGAATAGACGAATTATGTTCATTAGAATTGATACGCTGACAAAAAAAGGATACGTTTAATTCTTTTACATTCTAAAGGGTATTTAATGACAAACGATAACACTTAGACTTTGGAAAGCTTTATTCTATTAAAAAAATTGGTGCACTTACGGAGAGTTTATATAGTCACTAGAGAGTTCTCCAAAGGGGAGGTAATTCCCAATTACTTATTACAGGTAAAAAAGAAAATAAATTGAACAAATACATTTTTTATCACTTTCCCTCAACAAGGAGCTGAATTTAAATGTTTGTCATATATAACTTTTTAAATGTAAAAAAAAATTCATAAAATTGTAATACGAGAATTCTGAGCGATTTTTAAAAAATTGATAAGAAAATTACTAAATTGTTTTCCTCTTAAATTGTTTATTCACCCTTTCTATCTCACTAGCAGCGGCTACCCGACATCGTCTGGGTAGAGGGGGATTTTTAAAGTTTGTCCCGCTGATCCATTATTACTGAATCGTGAGTTGAATCCTCATATGATGTCCCATTTAATGTAAAAAAATAGACCTAGCATTTATGCAGCTACTCTGAAAAGAAATGTTTACAATCTAAAATATCAAATGAAAAAAAAACCCAGGCTGTTATCATTTAAATTCGCATATTTGTGTTATAAAAGAAAGAATTAAAAAAATAGTTTTTTTAAAAGCGTGAATGGATGGTGAATATCAGTGTTAAAATAGACTAATATATAAGAAATATATTTTGACTTACCAATTGTGTCCGAATTAATAGTGTAGATGATACTGCACTATGGAGATATTTATTATACTCATTGTTGTTAGCCGATTAAGTCAGTAAAATCGCTTGCTATAAACTTTTTTGAAGCTAATGGATTTATTTATTTAGAAAATTATTTACGAAAGAAAACTGCTAATTGATTTAGTAATATTCTAACTAAAAAGACATTTGATAATTCTTAAATTGGGACGAATAGGTTGAATTTTATCCTTTTTATATGTCTATATATATGTGTGTGATTATATATACTTATAAGGATATATATACCTATAAGGATAAGGATATATATATATATATATATATATATATATATATATATATATATATATATATATAGTGTTGATATATATAAATTGTAAGGATATATAGGAAATGGTCCTATTCGAGAACGAGTTGACAGCCAAAAACAACAATGATATATATATATATATATATATATATATATATATATATATATATTTATTTATTATTATTATTATTATTATGGTACGCAGTAATAACCTACTCGAGTTTCACCATAAGGATCTTCAAGGTTAAATCCACCGAATTAATCAAGATATTGATTAATTACAGCCGATTGCACGTGTGTATTTTGTGGCTAAACATTTTTGTCACAAAATACACATGTTTAATCGGCTGTAATTAATCAATATCTTGATTAATTCAGTGGATTTAACCCTGAAGATCCTTATAGTGAAACTAGAGTAGGTTATTACTGTGTACCATTATAAAAATAAATTTGGTCTACTCACATATTGAGCACTTTATATTTGTTATATCGCTGTCTTATCATTGTGAAACTTGCATCAACTAACCATTGTGATCAATTTCACCGGTAAGTCACCTTATAAATCATTATATATACTAGCAAATATATGCACCCTTAGAGTGCAAGTATTTAAGTTTTAATATAATAAAATATCATATCAAAGGCTAATGAAACTGAATATGAACACAGATAAAAAGATTTGGAACAGAGGGGGTAGGATTGAAAAATAGAACAACTTTGAAACTAACTCTTCCATCATTTTTCATTACACCCGTCTTTTATTGGTAAATTTTCCTAATTTAACTATTTAGTTAAAATAGGAAATAAAGAATAAAATTACAGTTATTTCTTCTTGTTAATGGATTTCTTTTAAGATTTATCCCCGAGATTTTTGCTCATATTCATTAAGATAAAACCAAACAATTAGAAATCAATAATACTAAGCATATATTTATTAAAATCAAATTTTAATATCAATATGCAAATTAGCCTTCCCATTCACAGTGTAAACCGCTATTTTGTTGTATATATAAATACAACTGCATGTATGTAGATATGGTCAACAGTCTTAATAATGTAAAACAATTTTTATTAATAATTGAGGTTTAAATAAAAATAAAATCATGGAGAATGTGATGTAAATAACAAAGGGAATTGTGACTTGTATAGTAATTTAGTTTCGGTTACAGACAGACAAACCCACAATCTCCATTATAATAACTAGTACAAAATAAAAAACACCCTCCGAGCGATGTAAAAATAGATTTTTGAAACATATTGCCTGAGGGGTGGGAGTAAAAAATTCAATGTGACCGAGTTTGTACCCTAAGTAAGTAAAATCGTCAAATTCATTAAAGATTAAAAGATAAAACGATTTGAAATGTAAACTTTAAATATGTGTTAAAATAAAACAAACTATATATAGATATATACTACCAGTCATGTATTTATTAAAACTTGTTTTAAAAAACAATGAGGACTGTCTAATGTTGCATGTTCAAATTTTGAGTGTATTTATTCTATGGCTATGACTATTTTGAGTAATGTGACGTAAGCAGTGGCGTAGTTTTTGTTACAGAAAAAACCGGAAGCGAATCTCCATTATATATATATATATATATATATATATATATAATATATATATATATGTGTGTGTGTGTGTGTGTGTGTGTGTGTGTGTGTGTGTGTGAAAAATCAACGAACCTTCATTTGGCTATTATAGATTTTTATTTCAACTGGGCTGTATCCCCACAATAAACGGCACATTAGAGATCTTTTATGCCAGTTTTGTTGATAGATTTCACAACTGATGAAAAGTTGGTGAGACGACTACAAAAGATATAATTCCGTGTCTTTGTATCTTAGCCGTCATTTAATCCGTGAACTAACACTTGCCGGACATTTCTACCCTTTAAAAGTAAAGTGGCTATCGGGATCTGATCCAACGTCTCAGAAAACTCAAAAATTGTCGACTCAGGAAATCATTCGCATTTCACACTGGGATATTGTTGATTCAATCGACCTGATACGTTCTAACCACTTCGGGAAATCACCCAAACATTAAAAGCCACGCCTAATGATTTATGTCATATCCTTTATAGGAGTACCCTATTGCCGGAGAGCGAATGAAATTATTCCCTTTTCACTAGCCCTAGACCAGGGAACCGGTTTAGCTCATTCTGTAGAGCACTCGCCTAAGAATCGCAAGCCTCCTGGTTCGATACCGGCCCTCGCTAACTCAGCAGCACATATTGGGTAATCTGATTTGAGTGGAAAAAGGGCGATCTGACGGTAGGTGTGACGCTCCACGTCAGCAAAAAAAACCAAAAGCAAACAACAATCTCCCTGGTTTAGCATTAGCGAAAAGAGGATAGACACCTTCGCTGTCATGTTGATATTAACAATAGGCTCTCCACCAACTCAACTTTTACTTTAGACTAGAATAATGTTTGTTCTTCAACCCTCTTTCATGGGGCCAAAGAGAGTATAGTCTGAAGTTAATATGGAAGATGCACTATAGTTGTCCTGTTAACATAATTTTACGGGTTAGGGTTACATGCTCTTGTTACATCTTATTATAATGGAGATTGTGTTTTTCTGTCTGTAACCGAAACTATATTACTACTCAAGTTACAATTCCCTTAGTTATTGTCATCACATTCTCCATGATTTTATTTTTATTTAAATCTCAATTATTAATAAAATTGTTTTACATCATTAATACTGTTAACCATATATACATACTAACCACATGCAATTGTATTTATACATAAAACAAAATAACGGTTGACAGTGTGAACGGGAAGGCTAATTTGCATATTGATATTAAAAATTTAATTTTAATAAATATGTGCTTAGTATTATTGATTTCTAATTGTTTGGTTTTGTTTTAATTAATATAAGCAACAATCTCTTCAATGAATCTTAAATGAAATCTATTAAGAATAAGAAATATCAGTAATTTTATTCTTTACTTCCTATTTTAACTAAATACATAATTAGAAAAAATAACAATGAAAGACGGGAGTGATAAAAAAGTAAGTTTCAAAGTTGTTCTATTTTTCGATTATACTCCTCTTTTTCAAATCTTTTATCAGCATTCTTATTCAGTTTCAGTAGCCTTTCTAATTTAATATGATATTTTATTACATTAAAGCTTAAATACTTGCACCCGGGGGACGGGTGCATATATTTGCTAGTAATCATTAGATACCTAATGATTATGACAATAGTGTAGAAATCATATTAGTGCAGCTGATGGCCTTGAGAGTGAGTGACAATGCTTGACCTCACTCTGACCTTGCCTTGCGGGATAGACCGTGAGAAACGGAATCCCGATAGAAAGCCCCCTTCCGGTTTAAGGGGTAAGCAACTCAGTCAGTTAGAGTTAGAACTTAGAAGCGAAGCTAGCAAGATGTGAGTCTCACTGCGTGATTGTCTGGTCTGGGGTTCTACGAATAAGGTAACATCATCGTAAATCGAAGTCTTGTGGTTATTACTAAAAGCTAACAATGACACAAGGCTTCTGATAACAAGAAATCCCTAGCAACAGAAACCAGACCGAAGTCCCCAAGAAACACCACGACAAGACCAGACCAAGATAGATGATAGAAGAACCAAGCCGACCAGAAGAGTAGACGACCAGAATAAGAAGTAAGAGAAGTATATAACATATATCTATTTGGTACCGTCAAAAAAAGGCACTACGTAACACTCTCATTCAAAGGTGGAACACTGCTTTCA
>CM042148.1:92108244-92133244 GCA_023376005.1 Doryteuthis pealeii | reverse complement strand
CAATATTTTGGCCAAAAGAAAAAACAATGTATATGCATATATACATAAGATATATATATTCATACAAAACCACCAGCAGACTAAAGCTATTAAGTAAAAAGTGCTCAATACCTAAGTAGAGCAAATAATAAAGATAAATCTAATGAGTCAGACGAACCTACTAAAAGTTTCGCTTAATGCTCTTCAGGGCTAAGATTTTAGCCCTGAAGAGCATTAAGCGAAACTTTTATTTGGTTCGTCTGAATCATTAGATTTATCTTATATATATATATATATATATATATATATATATATATATATATATATATATATATATATATATATATATATGTCATATTTATAATATATATTATATATATGTTATATATTCACAAATATTATATATTATATAGATGTTATTATTATACATATATCATATATATAATGTATTATATATTATATTCATATTATGTATTATAAACACACACACACACATATATATATATATATATATATATCATCAAAACCTCTTTCATGGGGCCAATTGAGGCAAACATTATTCCAGTGGCGAGGAAGTGAAATCTGTAGCGAAGATTTAGCTCAAAGAACAGTCAACAGAATTTTACGGGTCAGGCCTACATACTCTCATTCGAAGGTGGAACATTGCTACTGAGAGAAACGGTGGCTATGTGGGGAAGTAGCGATGTGATCCACAGAAAACCAGCTTCATTTTGACGTATGATACATGTTCCTTTGTTGGTAATTATACTTGTCCTAAACAAAATGACATTACTTTTTGACTGACCCTCGTATTTGATGGATGAGGTCAGATTTAACTCTGAAACAGACAGCAATGAACGAACTGGTTTGTAAATGATAGAGATATTAGTTCACTCACTACAAATCAATGACAGAGACGGATAGAAGGATTGTGAAACAGAAGAGAAAATACAAAATGTAAAAAAAATAAAAATAAATAAAAAAAAAGATTATATATAATCTGTGTGTTCGTGACAATGGTCAGAGAATGGTCGAAAGCGCATTGTCCTGGCGAAAGATTCTATGCAGAGTTCTTGCATAGTCTTAATACTTCTATACATTTCCTTAGGGAAACAAGAAAAGCGCATTGAGAAATCTAATAAAACGATCCTCATCCGTAAAAAAAAAAAAAAAAAAAAAAAAAAAAAAAAAATCAGCAGAAGCTGGAAAAGTGCGGACGAGATCTAGGATAGTGTCCATCACCTTAAATGAACAGAAAGTCAACGTACCTACCCAACATATCTAATCTTTTAACTTTTTAGCGGTTGGACTATACTCCAATAGGAAGTGGTCTTGGCTATCCGCGTTCAAATCCTGAACGACACTGTTTACATTTCACATACCGATTATTGCCTTGTCCTGGCGAAAAGTTCTAAGCAGAGTTCTTGTATATTCTTGATACTTCTAAACGTTCCCTTGTAAAGAAAGAAGAAAAGTCAACGTACCTACCTAATACATCTTATCTTTGATACTTTTTAGCAGTTGGACTATACTCCAATAGGAAGTGGTATTGGCTATCCGAGTTCAAATCCTGAACGATACGGCGAAAAGTTATATGCAGGGGTTTTGCACAGTCTTGATACTTCTATACGTTTCCTTGTAACGAAACAAGAAAAGCTCATTGAAAATCTCGTAAAATGTTCTTTATCCGCCAAAGAGAAAAAAAGCAAAAGCTGGAAAAGAGCGGACGAAATCTAGGAGAGCCAACGACCATCCACTCGGACAGTCGAAAGATTGGCGTACTTCTCAGTCGGTAGAGCGTTCGGTTAGAAACCACAAGGTTCCTAGTTAGAAACCGGCCCTCGCCAACTCAGCGTATGAGTAGCACAGGGATATGTGCGGTAAAGTAAGGAGCTGATGATAGGTGTGCCGCTTCACTTCAAATGCTAAAATAATCTCCTTGGTCTAGCGCTAGAGAAAAAGGAATAGACTCCATCGCTGATTGGCTTTTACCAACTTTAGGCCACCAATCGCCAATCTTTATCAGTACACAGGAAGTTAATGAAAACTATTTCCACAAATTTATTAATACACATGAAGTTATGAAAAAGATTTGGCATTAAATAACCCAGAAGGGTTGATATACCATTAAACATCAATTAATATAGATTTATTGAGTAAATAATAGATAAAAGTCCATAAAAAATGTAAATCCAATTGAATTAAGAGAAGGAGATTAAAAAAAAATCCTTTTTGACGTATTGAAAGCCACAAATAAAAAAACTTGCATCATAATAAAAAAGACCCAGATTTTGTAAAAAAAATCTTTCAACTCACTGCACTCATAATCAAATGTTGCAGGTAAATAGCATGTGCAATAAAAAAAATCACGGAGAGAGAGAGAGAGAGAGAGAGAGAGAGAGAGAGAGAGAGAGAGAGAGAGAGAGAAAAGAGCAAAACAGATGAAGGAAACAATAAGAAATATTTCAATATAGGCCACTTTACTTACTTTTACTACAGACATAAACCCCCAAATTGGTTAGATGCGGCTCCTTGGCCCTGATCGTCAAGCCATCCCATGAACGATGGTGTTTACATTTCACATACCGATAATAGCCTTGTCATGGTGAAAAATTATATGCAGAGTTTTTGCGTAGTTTTGATACGTCTATACGTTTCCTTGTAAGGAAACAAGAAAATCTCATTGAAAATCTAATAAAACGTTCCTTACCCGTCAAAAACAGAAAAGGAAAAAAACAAACAAAAAAAAACAAAAAAACAGCAGAAGCTGGAAAAGTGCGGACGAGATCCAGGAGAGCCAACACAGATAGCGTCAATCACCTTAAATGAACAGAAAGTCAACGTATATATCTAATACATCTTATCTTTGATACTTTTTAGCGGTTGGACTATACTCCAATAGGTACCCCTGTAAAAAAGCTACTCGTCGCATTGGGATTATCGTGGTAGAAAGTGGACTTAGCTATCTGAGTCCAAATCCTGAACGATACTGTTTACATTTCACATATCAATAATAGCTTTGTCCGGGCGAAAGATTTTATGCAGAGTTCTTGCATAGTCTTGATACTTCTATACGTTTCATTGTAACGAAACAAGAAAAGCTCACTGGAAATCTAGTAAAACGTTCCTTATCCGTAAAAAAGAAAAGAAAAAAAGAAAAGAGAAGCTGGAAGAGAACGGATGAGATCTAGGTGAGCCAACGACCGTCTTCACTGACAGTCGTAAGATTGGGGTACTTACTACACATATGCACCCCAAATTGGTTAGAAGCGGCTCATTGGCCCTAATCGTCAACCCATCCACGACAAGGAAGAGTCTGTTATAAAACTACAGCTGCCGAAGGACTTTACATGATCCTGAGGAAAGGCTAGACGAGAAAAAACCCCGAAAACAAATCCGAAGCCCGATTTCCTAAGGTTGAGTAACGCTGAATTTCAGTGCTACACAGCAACGCCTGCAACATGCCAAACTGCATTGGTTATTATCTTTCCTTTGGGCTACAGCAGCAGTGTGGGGGAGGGAGTATCTACTGCTTTGACAACAGCACATTCTCCATATCATATCATAACAGCCCAGGCTATGTAGTTAAGAAATGGACACTACGCCATCGTCTTTCGCAGACGGAAGGGTGCTAACCACATCCGTCACATTAAAAAATACTCGTTTGCAAACTGTTGAAACCAAGTTAACAAAGAAAGTATGAAGACGCAACGAGTATTTTTTGGTAAATAATGATGGCTCCCGATTACGACAAGAAGGTTCCCGACTACGACCTGAAACTTCCCGAGTCCGACAAGAAATACCTGAAGAAGGCCGGAGGGCATATCGGCCGAAACGTTGTACAGATAACAATAAAGATGGGGACAATAGTCCGAATAACACAGAGAGAGAATGACAAAGTTACAAAATACCAAGAGACAATGATAAAGAAACAGCATATAAGAAACAGCGGCAGATAGACCAAGAGATAATAATAAAGTTACAAAAGACACAGGGACAACGGCAGACAAAGAAGCAACGGTGGATAGACCAAGAGACAACGACAAAATTATAATAGACAGACAAGGACAAAGAGACGAAGAGAGTAATGACAAATAGACAACGACAGACCAAGAGAAAACGAAGAGAGAGAGAGAGAGAGAGAGAGAGAGAGAGAGAGAGAGAGAGACAAAGACAACAAAAGACAAAGAAACAGTGGTAGATAGACCAAGAGACACCAATAAACTTACAAAAGACACAGGGACAACGACAGACTAAGAAGCAACGTCTGATAGGCCAGGAGACAACAACAGTATTACAAAAGACACAAATACAACGACAGACAAAGAAACAACACAGACAACGACGGATAGACCAAGAGACAACGACAGAATTATAATAGACAGACAAGGACAAAGAGAGTAATACAAATAGACAACGACAAACCAAGAGACAACGAGAGAGAGAGAGAAGAGAGAGAGAGAGAGAGAGAGAGCGAGAGAGAGACCCAGAGAAAGACAAAGTTACAAAGACACAAAGACAACAAAATACAAAGAAACAAAATACAAAGACAACAAAATACAAAGAAACAGTGGCAGATAGACCAAGAGACACCAATAACAACGACAGACAAAGAAGCAACGGCGGATAGACCAAGAGACAACGACAAAATTATGATAGACAGACA
This sequence comes from Doryteuthis pealeii, assembly GCA_023376005.1. Classification (NCBI taxonomy): domain Eukaryota; kingdom Metazoa; phylum Mollusca; class Cephalopoda; order Myopsida; family Loliginidae; genus Doryteuthis; species Doryteuthis pealeii. Next base: position 92,128,599 of record CM042148.1, on the reverse strand, counting down.
AGGACAAAGAGACGAAGAGAGTAATGACAAATAGACAACGACAGACCAAGAGAAAACGAGATACAGACAGACACACACACACACACACACACACGCACACACACAACAAAAGACAAAGAAACAACATCTAAGAAACATCGACAGATAGACCAAGAGACAACAGTAAAGTTACAAAAGACACAGGGACAACGACAGACAAAGAAACAACGACGAAAAAACAGAGACACATAGACCAAAAGATAACTACAAAGTCACAGAAAACACAGAGACAACGATAAAATTACAGACAGACAGAGACAATGACAGACAAAGAAACAATAATGGATAGACCAAGAGACAATGAGAAGTGTTACAAAAGACACAGGAACAACAACAAAGAAGCATAATGATAAAGAGGCAAACGTACCAAAGAGACAACGACAGACCCAGTAACATTGACAAACAGGAAGATACAAGTAGAAAATGTAAAAACATTAACTCTTAGACCGTTGTTAAAAACGGAAGAGAGGCACATAAGAGGAAATATTGAAAAAAAAATTAGTACGAAACGCTGTTGCTTGCCTGCTGTTGAATTTGTAAATTGTTTGCTAGAAAACAAGAGCGGCGAAGTAGGAAAAAATTAAGTTACGACCGTCGATAGTGATGATTATAGCATTGCCGCAGTTCCATACATACGAATGGAAGATTTTTTTTTTCTAAACGGATTTTGCGGTAGCGAGAAGCAGATACACGAACACAAGTGGGCATGCAATCTTTTCAGCATGCGGGTGAGAGAGAGAGAGAGAGAGAGAGAGAGAGAGAGAGAGAGAGAGAGAGAGAGAGAGAGAGAGGGTAAAAACATTCAAAGTATAAATAAACAAATAAATAGATAAATAAATAAACAGGAGCCAAAGAATATAGGAATAGATGGGAAAGATAAATGCAGTCCAAAAGATGGCGAGAGAGAGAGAGAGAGAGAGAGAGAGAGAGGAATAAAGATAGGGGGTAAAATGCAGTCAAAGTATAAATAAATAAATAAATGTATTGATTGGAGCAAAACTATATAGGAATAGATGGGAAGGAGATAAATATAGTTAAAAAGATGGAGAAATTATATATATATATATATATATATATATATAATATATATATATATAATTTAGATATATATTTAACACATTTCGCATAAATAGATAATCTTTATATTCGAGTGCAATTAGAGCTAAAACAATTTAAAGCAATAAAAACTCATCACACACACACACATATATATATATACACACACACACACACACACACACACATTATATATATATATATATATATATATATATATATATATATATATATATATGTGTGTGTGTGTGTGTGTGTGTGTGTGTGAAACGAGTTTTTATTGCTTTAAATTGTTTTAGATCTAATTACACTCGAATATAAAGATGATCTATTTTACAATAATTTTATTTCTTAAAATACAACTCTTTCCAATGTATTATTACAGTAAATCCATTTCCAATGCCATCTAATAGTAAAAACCTTTCCAATTCACTGTTATAGGAAAACCCTTTTCCAATATATTCTTATAGTAAAATCCTTTACCAATGCATTTTTATAGTGGGACCCTTTTCCAATGCATTCTTATAGTTAATATGTTTTCCAATATATTCCTAACATAAAGCCCCTTTCCAATGCATTCCTGTATTAAAATTCTAACTTCCAGTCGTATACGATGATTATTGTCACACTTATCTTCCCTCTGGGTTCCCGGTTTGACCAACAGGAGTCTGTGATATTTAAGCGCCTATTACAAACTCTCTCACCCTCTTTTCTCCTTCTTCTCGGACTGGACAACATGGGTTAGACATTTGTGTCTACACCCCATCCTCATGGGGGCCTCTATCCCCCACGTACGGACTAAGTCAGTAAGTGACTTTAACCTTATCGACTATCCATAACTCTATCTATATCTTTTATATGTACATGTAGGTAACTATTGTTTATGTTCTTATTGTACCTTGTGCCATACATGTATTTCTTGTATATGTTATAAATGTCTCCATGTGCTTTTATTAAAGTCCATATTGTTATATGTTTAACACCCTTGTCGGAGTTGTTTGTTTCAACCAGTTATAATATATATAAACTTGAACCTTACATGGGTATACTACTCTAGAATAAGTATTAATCAGACAATCATCTGGGTGTAGGCTTGTCTTTATAGAAAAGTAAATATTGGGGGGGGGGGCTTCTAGATGATATTTTATGGAACTTTCATTAGATTAAAAACCCTTTTCCAATGCATTCTTATAGTAAAATACTTTCCAATGTATTCTTACTGTAAAACCATTTCTTATGTATTCTTATTGTAAAACCATTTCTTATGTATTCCTAATTTCTCCAGGTATGGGTATATAGTATAGCAGACTGGGCTCTTTTACATTGGCTAGGTAACCAGTCTAGGAGAAGGAACACTCTGAATTAAAACCTGTTAAACTCCGCTTACGAAATTGACCTTGTGATACATCCTGCTCGTGGCAAATATATGTATTTACCAATTCCTCCGCACGAGCAGGATGTGACAAGTTTATTTTTAAGCGAAGTTTACCCGATTTGAATTCAGAGTTTTCCTTCTCCTAGGCAAGTTGCCGTACCAAGGTTCAAGAGCTTAGTCCGGCCTACTATTTATCTATAGTTAGAGGGAGAATATTTGGATTCATACCTTTCCCAAGGGTATAAGTGCCATGTGAAATCCAACCAACCTCGTTCAGGATTTGAACTCGTATCATCGTTTCCATTTCCTTAGACGACAAGCATTATACCACAGGCACTTCTTATATATATATATATATATATATATATATATATATATATATATATGTGTGTGTGTGTGTGTGTGTGGAGAAAGGTAGACAAACACGGGATGTTGTAGAAAATGGATGTTTATTTTCTACAACATCCCGTGTTTGTCTACCTTTCTCCACATACTGTTGGATTCATTTCCTCTTATTTCTCCCATAAGAGTACACATTGAGCTCTGCAAACTGCGACACGATTAAAAAAAACAAAAAAAAACTCTTATGTTGTAAGGAAGATTTCTTCTCCGGATTTTTGGATTGTATATATATATATATATATATATAGTTTTAAGTACACATTTACCAACCCCTTCGCACGAGCAGGATGTGACACAAGGCTAAGTTTAACAGGTTTGAAATCAGAGTTTTACTTCTCCTAGACTGGTTACCTAACCAAAATTAAAGAACCCAGTCTGCTCTGCTATTTAACCATAGCTGTAGAGAGAGAGAGAGAGAGAGAGTGAGTGGGAGAGGCATACCTTTCCCAAGGGTCTAAGCGCTATTTGAAATGTAGACAGCCTCGTCTAGGATTTGAACCCGGGTCGACCAGTCCCTTTCCTACGGCTCTAGCCATTACACCACGTGCCTTCACCTTTATATAGTTTTATGTAACAACATACTCGAGATTCACTCAACACCGACTCGTTTCTGAGGTCAAAATGACAAAACCGAAGCTTAAAATATTCAGAGCCTGGCGGTGTTTTATTCGCAAGTAAATCGTGTCATTGCTTTCCCTTTGTTTGTTGAATAGTTTTAGGGTGAAAGGGTTAGCGAATATATAAGTAGTTTCAACAAAACAAGAGGGCTTTTCGGTGTTGAAGATTTCGCGGTCGGAGCTGCATGAGGCTCTTATCAAATCGTACATACGGGCAGATTAATTTGCATATGAATATAAAACTCGAAGCTCTGTAAGTTCATGAGTCAAAACAAGTGGAAGGAACTTCAATTTAGAAGAATACACTGTATTATTGTTGTTTGGTTTAGTTTATTTGTTGGTTGGCTGGTTGGTTGGTTGGATTTTACGGCATATAAACCGATGGGTTATTTTATGCCAAAGACGATCTGTTTTATTTTTTAAACTTATTTTTTTTAAACATATTTTAATACTCATTTTTTTAATGTATTTAACCCGTGAATTTCACCAATAGACTCAGGATACTTGGTTTGCTGGATTTTTTATGGCATGTCAACTCTTGTTGGGTTATTTTATACCGAAAACGTTTTGTTTATTCATTCTTGAGTATTGAAATTTTTTCAGACTAAATTTTTTAAACACATTTTTGTAAACTCATATTTTGATCTATTTATCCCATAGATGGGTCCCTAACAGGTACTACCATTTGGATCAGTGTGGACCTGGGAGCAATAGCAATAAAGGTGTACTCCATACTCCCCAAAGCTCCAAATTGGAACTTCCCAATGAGATGCAGTTTAACGTCATACCCAAGACACTTGGTTTGTTGGATTTTGTGGTATATCAACCCTTGTTGGGTTATTTTATGCCGAAGACGTTTTCTTCAATTCATGCTTGATAGGTATTCATTTTTTTATTTTTAGATTCAATTTTTTTATATTCAATCTTTTTTTTCTATTCAACCCGTACATGGGACTCTAACAGGTTCTACAACTCTGGGTCACAGTGGTCCTGGGAGTAATGTCGATGAAAGTATCATTGTTGTTTTTATTTATTAAGCTTTGCTTAGTTTGGCTCACAAAAGTACCAGGCTGTTTACAGTGTGTACGAGGGTCATTCAATAAATAAGGTGAATATTACATAAGGTGGTGGAAGTAGAAAGTAGAAGCTGGAAGTAGGAATATTGCCTAAGGAGTTGGAAGTTTACCATTGTTTCGTTAGAAGCATATAAAGTAGAGCTTTGACTTGCGAATTTAACTCAATTTCGTCGTATGTCGAATCAAATTTCCCCAATGAAATAAACTGAAATGCCCTTTAATTCCTTCTAGCACCCACCAATCCTCACAAAACAGCCTAATTTTTGTTACGTTCTGTTACGTATTTTCGAATAAGAAAAAAAATAGTACTGTATTGTATTAAAGAAATCATCATCATCATCATCATATCGCGCTTTCAGCGCAGATATCCATGACAATCTCTCTCCATCCGTCCCTATCACTCAACATTCTCGGGAGGTCCTCTATGCAGCATCCTGCATCCGCACAGAGCTGATCAACGTACGTTTTTGCTGGTCGGCCCACACTGGCTTGTCCATGTGCTGGCTTCCACAGGAGGACGTCGCTTATAAGTTCGTCCTTGCTTCTCCAGCAGTGTCCTGTGTGTCTTGTCCATCTTACTCGGATGGTTTGGGTGATATGTGGTAGGTGGCCGTACAGCTGTTTTCTCGTAGGGTGCTCTTTCCACGTCTTGTTCATGATCACCCGCAGCATTCTTGTGCAGCTCCCGTCTAGTTTATTCTCTAGTCGCTTAGTTAGGGTCCAGGTGGTGCAGCCATACAGCAGTACTGACACGACAATGGCCTGGAAGAACTGTCTCTTTAACTTGTCTGTGAGATTGGACCTCCATATGATAGATAATCTATTTATAGCGGCCCATGCCTTAAAGAAATAATAAAATAGAATTAATGTGTTGTAAGTCATCGACGGGGTGGTCTAATGTAGGTATCAGTCAGATAGCGAGGGTGTCAATCCCATTTTCACTAGTGCGAGACCAAGGAGATTATTTTGGCGTCTGCAGTGGAGCGCCACACTTACCACCAGCTATTTATTTTACCGCATATATCCCTCTGCTACTCATACACTGAGTTGGCGAGGGCCGGTATCGAACCAGGAACCTTGATTGTGTTAAACCGACCGGTTTATGTGCAGTAATATGTTTTATTGTTTATTTTTTTCTACAAATGATATTTTTCTTTGGTGTAATAGATTTGGAAACTTAAATGTGTTTAGTGAACATAGTAACATAAGCGTATTAGAAGCTCGTTCGCACCTCAAATTTTAACTCTTAGCATAAAGCAAAAACCCGATCGTGTGACAACTCGTATCTAGGAAAAGTCCTGATTTGGGAATACTCATAAATCAAGGTATCACACTACCATGTAATTTCCCTGTCCCATCTGGGGGGTCCAGTGTGCTTCGGCCACTGGACCGAGTTAAAGTACAAATAATAGCGTCGATCCCAGGGGGCTATCCCTCCAGGCAATACCTTGAGGGGAAATGCCGACGGGATCGACGCAATTTTTGTTCTTTCCCACCCATGAGCTTCGGCTTGTGGGTGGGCCCGCGTTAAAACGAGGCCTTGTGCCCAGTCCATACAAGTGGAGTATGCGACAAATACACATTATACCATGTAATTGTTATTTACTAAGCGCTGTTTCGTCTGGCACACACAAGCGTCAACGTTTTACTGAATGAACAATGGTCATTAATAAATAAGGTGTATTTTCTTTAAGGAGTTGGCAAGATGAAGCATTGTTTACAGTTACGCCATTTTCAAAGAAATCAATTGTTATGGACACAGAAGCCGCCCTGTCGGCTGGTGCGTTAGAATGTGCGTTAGAATGCACCGACTGCACCTCTGCAGAGGGGTAAGACTCCCCCAATGGGGCCACCTGTTGGCCGTGGGTGGCGACCCGTGATGCTTAAGGATAGAGCCCAGGTGGATGAGCAGTTCATGACATGCAATACTCCACTTTGACCATATCTTGGGCGGTCGGAGAGGCCCCCTCCGATCAATCGGCTGGTCACGTCAAGCCCTAGCACCTATATGATTGTCCCCAACCCTATTTCCCTTATGGCAAGCCCCAACTCCTTTTTATCATATGGGTGCTAGAAGACGGTGTTGCGGGTCTACATGTCCTGGGAATGACGTTAAACTCTATCTGATGGTGAGATTCCAGTTTTGGAGGTTTGGGGAATGTGGAGCACCCCTTCATCACCATTGTTCCCTGGTCCACTCTGACCAGGAGTGGTAGTACCTGTTAAGGTCACATCTATGGGTAAATAGAAAAATGTATTTATAAAAAAAATTGTATTATCCATTAAGAATTGATTTATTTCAAAACTTTATCGGCATTAAATGACCCACTGAGGTTGATATGCCGTAAAACAAAACAAACCAAACCTAACCATATCACAGAAGACTGCCAGTATCAAAAAACCTGCTTTACTGACCACTGCTCCCGAATTTTTATTTACCAGAGAATCAATCTATATATATGAGTGTGTGTGTATGTGTGTGTGTGTGCGTGTGTGGACCAATGGTGAGTAAACCTGGCTAATGAGTTTTCAATTAGTTTTAGGACTTGTTCGTATCAAATTGGGTGGTCAGTGTGTTTGTTTATTTTTATAGGTGTTGGTGAAACTTAACAACCAATCCTGTGAGAGTCACCAACACCTATAAAAATAAACTCAGTGACCACCCAATTTGAAACGAAAACCTCACAAACCGAATTGAAAACTCATTAACCCGGTGCATTCAGTATAGACAACTCCTCCCCACACACATGTATATCATCGACAGACACCGTGTTTCGACGTTTCATGTTTTATCAGTGTGGTTAGACAGAAGCAAAACGCGACTTCATCAGCCCGGTTCGTTAACCTCTCGGCCGTCGACTGCTGCCAGTAAGGAACGGTGTTTTAAGTGATATATACATACATTAGTGTATATATTTTACGATAACCACAGATTAAATCTGTAAACACACACACACACACACACACACACACATATATATATATATATATATATATAAAACGAATTTGACCAGAAGATGGTTTTCACTGAACAGATGAACTCGCCACTTCTAATACATTTTTTATCCCAAATTTTTGTTGCTTGTCTAACCCCAAGAAACTGATTTAAATTTTCTAAGAACGATTTCTCAATAAATTTTCTCCTGTCCACGTCCTAAGGTCGAAACTAGTTGAGAACAATTAAAAAAATAAATAACATAAAATAAATATTCCTGTTTGTCTTTTCCCTTTTTGTTCATCTTTGTGTGTGTATATATATATATATATATATATATATATATATATGAGGTTAAGTAAACAAACAAATGTGTTTATTTTTTTATATGGCTTTAAGCCGACAATTTTTGGAGAATATGTGCTTAATTGAAGTCATACCAAATTTTGAAAATTAATTAGTTAATAATTAATGAATTTAGGCGGGCATATATGTTCAAATGTAAGGCTAAACAAATCGAGAAAATGTCAATCCCTGAAAAGCCATATAAAAAAATAAACACATTTGTTTGTTTACTTAACCTTATGCTGTCGTGTAGCAAGTCAATGAAAAGTGGAATATAAATAAGTTTCAAAACGAACGAAGAATGTGGGAATGGCAAGCTAGTGTAACGGTTAGAGACTTCGCTTGTCAGCTGACAGTCGAGGTTTCGAGTCACACACGGAGCAGTCTCCCCATGTCTAAACCTTGCTGATGAGAACCTAATAGGTTGGAATGTACATTCAGGGATTGACATTTTCTCGATTTGTTTAGCCTTACATTTGAACATATATGCTCGCCTAAATTCATCAATTATTAACTGATTAATTTTCAAAATTAGGTATGACTTCAATTTAGCACATATCATACAAAATATATATATATATATATATATATATATATATATATATATATATATATATATAATGTGTTGTCGAGTTTTTGTACTTTTTGGCATACCTTGAATTCTGAAAAAAAAAGTTCCATTCATTCTTTTATTTCTATCTTGGTAAATACGGTTTTAAACTTGGTACTTTTTTTTTACACGCCTTCTATTCTGGAAAAAATTAAAGAATGGAACGTTATTTTTTCAGAATACAAGTTGTGTCAAAAAATCTCAGATAATTTTGATGCCTTATATATATATATATTATATATATATATATATATATATATATATGTGGTGGTGTGTGTGTGTGTGTAAGATAATAAAATGATAAGTTCAGTATATGACGTCAACTGAAATTAAAAAAGAGTGACAAATGAAAAAAAAAACAAAAAAAAAACATACGTTTCAATCACGAGTGATGTTAATAAGCCGGACGCTGCAGTGTTTCGGTTTGTCTAAAAAACTTCCTTAATTTTTTGATTTTTATAATATTACATTAATGTCGGATTTACTTCCACATTTTATTTTAACAGCTTGTAATCTTAATTCAAAACTCAACATAACTGCTGCGGACGTATTGAGGCGCGTGGTCTAATGGTTAGAGTACGTCTCCATAGAAATGACTCATCGACCCGAGTTCAATTCCTGGACAAAGCTGTTTACATTTCACATAACGCCTAAAACCTTGAAAGGTATGAATCCAATTCTCCCCCCAGCTATGGCCAAATAGCAGGACAGACTGAGCCTCTTTAACAACCATGACTAGGTAACCATTCTAAGAGAAAGCGAAAACCTCTGAATTTAAACCTGTTAAACTCCGCTTAAGAAATTGACCTTGTGTCACATCCAGCTCGTGCGGAGGGGGTAAAATTTATATACGGCCTGCGACGTTTCTTTCCCCGTGATAGAAGCCCTAAAATCTCCTTCCTCCTTAAAAGTCAAAATGTATTCAATTCTCAAGGATTACTTCGGTTTCTGGTTTCCTCTTAGCAAAAAGTTGATGTTCAAAATTTCCGAAGGAATCACAATAGAAAATGAAATCAAAATAGTAAAATCATTTGTAAAATTCTCGCGAAACTCGTACGTGTTTAATTCTTGCATACTTTAGGCCCCAGATCGACTCTTCCAACACTCGATCATACCGTACGTCGCTGGCAGCGGCCTCTGCACGTATCACTTGTTTAACACTTAAAATGTGAACTTTGAAATCTTCCATCATATATTTTTTTGAATTCCAAGAAAATTGCCGTTACCGCTGTCAGAGAAATTGGTAGGCAAAGATTTAGGGTTAGCTCAGTCGTAAGTATTCAGCTAGAAACCGTTCCTAGTTCTGATACAGCCCTCGCCAACTCACGTATGAGCAGCACTACAGACGATCTGTCGCGTAAAGTACATGAGCTGATGGTAGTGTGGCGCAAAAAACCAATCTCCTTGTCTAGCGCTAGTTGAAAGAGATAGACTACCTCGCTGATGGCTGATACCGACTTTAAGCCCACCTCGGACGACTTTACGTAACCCAACAAAGTCATAAGGACCAAGTGATGTCTGGTGCACTGTCATTGTACTTCCTCAGCCACTAGGCATTCCGTTCCGTTAAGCATCACGGGTTCTAAGGTGGTCCCATTCGCCGGGTCTTGTGGCGTGCAATTGCAGTCTCCTCACCCACTTAGGGCTGCTAGTCTCCGTCGTAATGTACCTATTGAGCCCCAACCGACGAAGGCTTGCTCGGCTCGGGATAGATTGGAAATAAATATGAGCTTAAAATTCGATTGAGTAAATACTTGAGACCATGATAAGGCGTCATTGCCACGAATTATTGATTTATTGGCTCATTAGAACACAAGAATTATCTTCAATGATTTATTAATTAAAAAATATATTGCATACATTTACCTCAGTGCCAGATATAGGTAAGTTTATTCTCATAAAGTCGTTTAGGGCGAAGCCAGATCCAGTATCAGCCCATTATCAGGCGAGGAGTCTATCCCCTTTTACAACAGCCGCTAGACCAAGGAGATGTATTTTAGAATTTTTTAGGTGTGACGCCCACACCTAAAATCAGCTCCTCACTTTACCGCCACAGATCTCTTGCCTACTCATGCGCTGATGTTGCCGAGGGCCGTATTATCAACCAATATACTTTTGAGGTTCCGTCAGCCGAACACTCTACCGACTGCATTAAAAAGTTAATGAAAGAATGAATTTTAAACGTCTGGAATTAGTTTAAGTGTAACCAATAAAGAAAAATACAGAGCAGAGAGCATGAGAGCAGAGAGAGAGAGACGAGAGACAAAAGAAGAGAGAGAGGTAGAGAGCTGTGTTGTCATTCCTTCTTTAGTTACATTTCTCCTTTCTGTAAGTAAAATGTTTCCACTGTGACTGATGTTGTAAGCGACAGTCATAATTGAACATTTACCACTTCAGACACATTCTGAGACAAAATATTTATAGTAAACAGCTCATGGAAAAAGCAAGACTACATAAACAATAGAAGATGGAAATAGAAGAGACATTAACATAACATTACATACAAAAATCACCGACATAATTATATAACAGCTACACATAATATAAAAGTTACAGCACATGAGACTAAGAATAGCATGCTGTAATAATATCACTTACAGTGACGAAGAGGGCGAAAGCCCACCGAGAAGGGGTAGATACATAGTCCAAACCCATGAGGCGTCCGGATTCTAGTCTAAAAGAGAAAGGAGAAGTACAAAATTAAAGGCGCTTAAATACCAGAGCCTTCCTACGTGGGAACAAACAGCGAACCACCCGCGGAAGATACACCTCTCTGTTTTGGAAATAATCCCCACAATGTGTCTTACACTTAGAGAGAATACGTATAGAGAAAAAGAGTGTATATGTGTATATTCATCTTTTGTTATTTCTCCTATTGTGAGTATGTAAACTACCTCCACTGCTTTACTAAGCTATCTATTTCTATTGTGTCGGATACTCTATTAATAATGACGATATCGCCATCTTCCGAGTTTTTATTCTGTAGCACAAAATTCTACGCCAGTCGTGCTTACGTCACATTACCCAGAAAAATCGTCATAACAAAAAACATACACTCAAAATTTGAACATGCAACATTTGAACAGTCCTCATTTGTTTCTTAAATAACAAGTTCTTACTAAATACATGACTGCTGTATTATATTATCTCAGTATCATAGTTTGTTGATTTTAATACATATCTTAATGTTACATTTCAAATTGTTTTATTTTTTAATCCTTAATGAAGTTGAGTGATTTTACTTACTTAGCGGTACAAACTTCGCACTGACCATGAATATTTTTACCTCCCACCCCTCAGGCAATACTGTTTCAAAAATCTATTTTTACATCGACCCGAAGGCGTTTTTTATCTGTACTAGTTTTACTAATAGAGGATACCTATAGAGGAAAGAGCGGTCATGCTATATGGGTGATATGTGTCTGCGCATGTTCCCTTTTTTTATTATCTTCGTTGTTGCGAATATTCAACAGTTTACAATTCAATAGAGAGAACTTACGATCTATAGAGAAAGAAGAGTATGTGCTGTGTATATGCTTAATTTACTTCTTTAGTTATCTTCATCTTTGTGAGTATGTAACTGTTGCCACTGCGTTACTGACCTTCTACTTTTACTAATACCACTGAATACGTATAGAGAAAGAGAGTTATGTATGTATGTTGACTATAGTATGTTCTTTCCTTTACTTACTGTCTGCTTTTCTGAGTATGTAATCCCACCACGTGGTTGCTCGATATGTCTATAGCCATCATCAGAGAGAATATGTATACACAGAAAAAGAATTGTTGTTTGTTTTACGCATATAAACTCTCCAGTGGGTTTATTTAATGCCGATAGTTTAGAAATTAAATTCAATCTTAAGCAAGATACCAATTTTGTTCATAAACTCATGTTTGTCTATTATAAACCCATAAAGAGTTCCTAACGTGATTACCACTCCGATCCAAGTGAACGGAACAAAGAGTATAGTATGTACTAGGGGTGCTCAAAAAAGTATCGAGCAATCTTTGTACTTTTTGAGCACAACCTGTATTCAGAGGAAAAATAACCATTCCAATCATTCTTCATTTTTATCTCACCGAAATACAGCTTAAACTTTGAGACACACCTGTATTCTGAAAAAAAGTAATGAATGGAACGTATTACGTTTTCTGAATACATCCGTTGTCTCAAAAAAGTACAAAAAAATGCCAATACTTTTTTGACACACATTGTACTGTGTATTCTTTTTACTTTGTCTCCCATTTTGTGAGTAGTTAACCTGTTATACCATTATTATTGATGTGTCTAACTCAGAGAGGAATACGTATATAGTAACGGGTAGTGCTTTATGTATGTGTATATTTCTTCTTATTATTCTCCTTTGTAAGTATTTCCCACTGCTACCATTGGTAACATGTTCTGTCCTGCTCAACCTATAATAGAAGCTGGCAAACGTGTTCAATCGATTTCTTTGAAATTTCTTTGATAACAGCATTTTAGACCAAAGTTGCAGATCCCAACCATGAGCGGAAATAAGTTTTTGAAAATCCGCTATAATTCCGAATAAAAGTATCGTTATATCATACACGTATATTTCGTGCACTTTGTTTTTGCAAGGGGGAGTAATTTTGTCTATTCTCATGTCAGTATTTCACGCGAGTATTCTTTTGCAACCCGAGCTAAAAACAAGGAGAAGGAAATCTATGTATTTTTTTTCAAATCATTATGATAGAAGAGTCAGGAGTGTCGCTCATGAAAATCTATATGGGCATTCAATAAATTATTTCACATAAAACCCACCTCCTTAATTTAATTTTTTAAATTTCGTGTTTTTGTTTACATGCCGTCCGATTCGATAAATTACTAATGGGCCGTGACATGGACCCTGAGGTTGCATGATGTGTGGCGGATTTGCACACGGAAAAAAGTTTAAGTGATGCATTTGCATGTCTTATTTGAACGAGCGAATTGTATATAAGAGAGAAGACGGTAAGAGGTCAGTGAGTTGTAAATTGAGCCTGGGAAGAATGCGTTAAGGAAGAAGACATGGAAATTTATTGCTCTCGTCAGTTTGTAATTTTTTTGTGGAGGGGAATAAAATACTCATAGTGAAAAGAAAGTGCCTTGTTTATAACTAAAAACTCCAAGTATGCACAAGGCAAGATGCCCTCTACCCTAAGTTGGCCGTCCAGACTCCATGACATCATAAGAACTATCGCCAATATACTGAAACAGGCTGCCCAACAACTAGGATCTCAGCCTCTCTCCGATGTAGTACCCGTACAGAGTATCAAGTAACTTGAACATTTTCTTTACCACGCACCATTCACTCTCATTAGAAGAAAACCTACCGTAAACAAACGTCGCGAGACGAACAACACCATGCTCTCCATTTCAAGGAAGGAAATAAAAATAAAACTGAAGGAAACCGACAAGAAAGAATTAATATAAGTTCGCCTGCGTATGCCATGCAGAACTATATACACTCTTTTATGCCAAACAAATGAATCAAAACATCGTGTGCGGAAATATGCCAAACACCCTACACTGTCAAAACATTTCTCAGTAGAGTGTGGAGTTTCGCTCCAATCAGAAATAAATATGTTCAACGCCAAAATAATATGAGTATCTGTTTTGGAAAATAATTAAACATGGATGAACATTTTATCCTTCTTGAGAAATAGAAATAACTGAAAATTATGTAATCAAATATAAAATACACATCCACTAAATACATCTACAAATGTCGGAGATGAGTGGCAATAACTACGCGAAAAGTTGAACACATCATCATCCTCCAGTCTGACAAGCGAGAGCTAATATTACAGGTAGATCACCATTCTTCATTTGCAGTCTAATAGCATCAGGTGTAATATTGCATCCCTTAAGGAAAGAGCCTCTCGTTACGTAACAGTAACAAGATATCTACCTACTAGAGTTCAATCCGAAAAGATGTAGCTTACATTTCATAATAGTGCTTAATACCTTGCGTAAATTATTATAAGAAACTAGTAACAAAATAAAAAGGACACCCCCCGGGCACTGTAAAAATAGATTTGAAAACATATTGCCTGAGGGGTGGAGTAAAAATTTCAATGCAGCGAGTTTGTACCCTAAGTAAGTAAATCTCAAATTCATTAAAGGATTAAAAAATAAAACAATTTGAAATGCTTTAAAATTTAAATATGATTAAAATAAAACAAAACTATATATAATATATAATACCATCATGTATTTATTAAAACTTGTTTTAAAAAAAAACAATGAGACTGTCTAATGTGCATGTTCCCAAGTTTTGGTTAATGTTCGATTTAGGGGTACTGGTTGAACGTATAGCGAGTGACGTACATTTTTGTTACGAACAAAAACGGGAAGCGAATCTCCATTATTAATAGAGTAGTGGAGCGGTATTAGTTATAACCAACCACTAAGGCCTTATAATGCATTTGTGCAATCCATTCCATGCACTAACTCTAAAACAATCGATAAGAAAATTAAACATCTGACTAGCATGAACATCGTGCATAAAAATGTATAATTATACAACATGTAACATCAAAATAACTTAATGCACATTCCCAAACAGGTTAATCTATACATGTACTAAAAGGCAGCTCCTGTATAAGTGTATGTCCGGAGAACTTTGAAATAAACAACAATTTTAACACAAAAAATAATACATACATATAAATATCACAAGGCTGTTTTGAGCAAATATTAATAGATATTTATTTATATTCCGTAGATAATTAAAAAATAAAATTTAAATGATAACAGCATGATTATTTCATTATATTTTAATAGCTAGACATAAAGATTTCTTTTCACTAAGCCTGGATCAATGCAAAGGTCTTTTTTCACACAGATTTAAATAGGGGCATCCCAAAAGGATTAACTCACGATTCACTAATAATTATCTGCGGACTAACTTAAAAATCCCCCTCACCCAGACGACACCGGGTAAGCTCTGCTAGTACATATCTAAAGCGGCAGTGTGTATATGTGTGAGTCCGGAGAAAACTTGAACAATAAAACCCAATAACGACAAAGTAAATATACATTACACATTAAATATCACCAGGTTTGCGTTTTTGAGCAAAAATTAATATATAATTGATATATTCGTGAAGATATCTAAACAAATAAAATTTAAATAATAAACAACTGAATTTTTTTCCATTTAAAATTGTAGACATAAATTTCTATTTTCAGAACTAACTGTATCACCAAGATCTTTTTTTTAGTAGCATTTTAAGCGACATCCAGCGGGGGATCCAACTCACAATTCAGTAGAATAATGGATCTGCAGACTAAACTTACCCAGGGCGACGCTCAGGAAACACTTCTATTTACATACTGTTCTATGTTAGTATTATGCAAAAAATCCCCGCATATTATTTGCGTTGAAATATTTATTCTCTGTTTGAGCGAAAGCCTCCACACTCCATAAAGAAATGTTTGATCTAGCAGGGGGTTGACGCCTGCTGAGCATGCAACGAATCGCGTAAGCCTGCTATGGCCAATGCCCAGCCGAGCATAGTATTAATACTTCTTGTCGGGTATTTCTATATCCGGCTTCCATTCTCCTACAATTGACTTTATTGATAATGATTTGCTTCGTGTAGTATCTTATTCAACACCGCCCTGTCAGCTGGGGCATTAGAAATTACACTACTGCCACCTCAAGCAGAGGTACACGCCCCAAATGGGCGATTCTGTGGCTGTGTAGTACGCGATCTTTGATACTTAATGATGGAACCGAGGTGGTGACAGTACATTGACATTGCAACACCTCCACTTACTGGCACTGACTTAGGCTAGATGGGCGTTGTATAGATTCCCTACGATAATCGCTGGTCACGTCAAGCCCTTAGCACCTATATGATTGCACCAACCTTATCGCGCCTTTTGACAAGCCCAAACCTTTTATCAGATAGATGCTAAAGGCCGTGTCTGAGGGTCTTCATATCCTGGGAATGACGTTAACTCATTGATGGTGAAGAGTTTCCATTCTAGAGGTTTAGGGAATGTTAGCACCCCTTCTCACCATTGCTTCCTAGGTTCACTCTGACCTGGATGGTATACCTGGTTAGGGTCGCTCTATGGTTTAAATAGAAAAAATGTGTTAATAAAAATAAAATAAATGAGTACGATAAGAATAAATTTATTTCCAAACTTTGTCAGCATTAACAATATAAAAACCACGACCAATTCCCGATTATCGCTGTAAAACAAACCAAAAGCCTTATATGGCGCTCATGAAACTATTACTAAAGCTTAATTTTAGTCTATTTCTGCTGGATAAATCTTTCTATTTTGATTCTTATTTAAAGATTAGCTGTATTATCTGAATTGAAATGGATTGAATGATTTACTTCTCATCTAAATTTCGTAATACATTCATGAAGGTGACCCAATGATTTTGTAGCTGAACTCGCATTTTCGTTCATGCCTTCTGATTATTCCGACATGACAAATGAATTAGAAGCATCCAACACATCACAACCCTTCTATATAACGATCCTCAAAGAGAGTGTCGAATTTAAGTCCTCTAACCTCCTTTACTGTCCGCGATTGTTTACATAGTGTAATTCCATTATAGAGAGAAAAGTTTCGCGAAAATCAGTATTTATCATGGTACACTGCTAACTATAGATAATATATCTTTAATGCAAAAGAAGAACTTAATGTTGGTTTTCACTAAAATAAATAAATTCATGACTCTTAATTCTGATTCTATAATATCGTTTCCAAATCCAAGATTTAAGTCTTGTGAAAGACCGAACTCTTGTTCTATATCATATCCTGAATCCGTATAATACCTCGTCTAACGACTGAAACGGTTCCATATTTTTTTTCCGATTGTGAAGTTGGGTGCCGCCCGTCGCTGATAGAAGTAAGTCTATTGACATCACCAGACTCTACGGTGGCACAAGAACTGCACCTCTGCAGTAGTGTAAAGACACTCCCAAATGGAGTGCTCACCGTGTATGAGAGGTGGACGTGACCCTAAGCCTGTAAAAAGATAAGCCCAAAGTGGAAATTTAAGAATGACCCGACAATATCATTAAACAATCAATACATCCAGGAACTTGGCCTATCTTGGCTTAGACGGGCGTCGGAGAGCACCCCTTCCGAATCAATCGAAGTTGCCAACAACGTTGCGTCACGAATTCATATATGTGCTCCGCTCTTGATAGCCCAGCCGTAGTATATCAATCTTTCCCCCATACCGCGTAAATCATCAAGACAAAGTATCTGAAGTCAAAGCGCCAACCCCTTTTATCAATGAATAAAGTGATTATTATAAAAAACAGATAAACCTGTAATGATCATGACAATTGAATTCATAATGCAAACTTTGAGAATCGACAATAACAAAAGACCAGCGTAGCCGATTAGATGAGTGCCGATAAAATAAAGAAAACAAATATCAAACCAAACCAAAATATTGCGTTGTGCTTTACGGCGGTTTCAACCCTATGAATATTAGAATTTAAATGTTAGAAGTAAGTAAGTAATTTTAAATTTACGTCATAAACTTCGAAACATCAGTAGTTAAGTCAATTATATCACAAATAAGTTGAAGAATAAAATATGATTCATTAACAATAAAATGAAAGTAAGGATACTCAATTTTTTAAAATACATTTTTTCTATGTGTGAAACACAATAGAAGAAAACACTAACCGTAGAAAATACTTAGCACACATTCCGAGAGAACAGAGAAACGTGAAAGAAAAAAATTATGACCAAAGGAAGCAATAGGTTATATGACACCAGGCGGGTGCCTCCATATTCTCCAAACCCCAAAACAGGACACTCACCATGCAGAGGTTTAAACCTCTATTTCCCAGGGACATGTAGACCCCTGCAGCCACTCACCATTATTAACACACCATAATTATAAAAAAGTAATAGAAGACCTACTTATACAATAAAAAAGAGACAAGAAAGGAGAAAGAGAGAAGAAACGCAAAATAATAAGATAACGGAACTAGTTAGCATATGTACCGTGAGTAACCCAAAACGACACGTAATATGAGTGCGAAGAGTGTGCGCTTCTTCGACGCCCGTAGAATGTATTAAGAAAATAAGGCTAGAGAAGTGGATAAGTCAGAAACGAAGAACAATGCTGCAGGACCCCAAGAGACTCCGTACTTAAGCCATCACTGTCGCCACCCTAAAACGAAGCCAACATGTGCCCATTTGGAATCCTCTGACACAATCACAACGTGCAAAGAATAGCGAGGGCATTCTAAGCGACCACGAGCACAGAAACAGAACAAAATGCGTGAGAGCGCCAATGTTAGACGTGAATTCTGTTGAATTCACAGAGGAGAGAGAATATAATATAATTGCGAATTAATCAAATAGTTAGTCGATAATTATATCAACCTGATCGAGTCAATCAATATAACATGATAAGCACGAAAAATATGAAAATACACGACCTGATTGAATGTATTGAAGAAAACAAATAGTAAATGAACGAACCTGATGCACAACTGAAGAAAAGAAGATAAAGAACTGACCACCATGTAATAGCAGATGACAAGGCAAAAGAGCTCAGGGTCCAGAGATGACGCGGGAGTAATGATGAAAAGGGT
The DNA here is from genome assembly GCA_023376005.1 of Doryteuthis pealeii. Taxonomy (NCBI): domain Eukaryota; kingdom Metazoa; phylum Mollusca; class Cephalopoda; order Myopsida; family Loliginidae; genus Doryteuthis; species Doryteuthis pealeii. The sequence goes on along the minus strand of CM042148.1, from coordinate 92,109,551 downwards.
ACTCCACGCTCCAAAGAGCTTCACAGAACTTAATTTCACCATTTTAGATGCAGTTAATTCATACCAGCGATAGATCAATATGATGGTGTTCTCATGAGTACAAGTCCATAGGAGAAAATGTTCAACTAAGATAGATTGATGCAGTTCAGCAAGAAGCACAGGGTGAAGATGAAGAGAAAACAAAAATAAACGAAAAACCTGGACCTTAGTAGAAAATGTTTGGAACCTAACTGAGTTAAACTGAAGATCGAAGAAGAAATAAATATTTCAAAATTTGTAATCACCGCAAGACATACTTCAGAAAGCGTCCTGGACAAACTGAGGAAGGCTTGCTCACAACTGACCTCAGTCAAAACACTACTGTTTAAAACTGCATGGAAATCTATGCAGTATGAAAATAATAATAAAAATAACAAAATAAAAATATATATGGGGTATATATTAAAAAAACAAAAATATTCAACCTAATGTTATACATAATATTATACGGACTTGTTTCATAGACAAGCTTACTTATTTCATTTTAATTGCCATAAAAATTGTAGTACGCGTACAAATTACGTTAGATAGACTATATACTGAACAAACATGACAGCTCATCGTGTGGTAATGGCTAAACCAGCTAGTCTCGCAGATCCATTATAACTTTAGCCTGAATAGCGAATCTATCCTTCGCCGAATGTACTACACTGCGATCTTCATCACATCGTTTCACGTAGGCGAACGCTCATAAATCATCTCCTTCGCGTGTCCCCATCGTCGGCTGTTAATGATAACAAGCTACTCTCGCTGTTCACCACACGAAGTTTAAAACCTCGATTAAGATATCTCATACATGCACCTTATGTCACAATCCCTACCACGTGAGAAAAGTTTGTGGTAAATACGTTTTTGTGTCCCGTACGTGGTGTATGATGGTTAGCAAGCCTATTCTAGTTAATCCAACTACTCTGAAATAAACCAGTTTAATCCTCGATGATGTCTCGTACTGCGACTGTTTGTGTCAATCCTAGACTGGCAAACGGTTTGGGTAATATCGTTGTGTACTGCGTCAGGCAGCCAGTTCTCCAAACGTTTAGAGTAAATACCATTATGGCAAAGAGCAACAGGGTTAAATTATTAAAAAATAAAATTAGATGATTGCTATATTATAGAAACTCTTCAAAAAGAGGAAGAAAAAAAAATAGGTTATTGAGATCTGAACACTTGAGAATTCTAGGAAAGTTTTTGTGTGAGCTTTTTTTTTTTTTTTTTTTTTTTTTGTTGCGTGCCGAATACAATTTTACCAAATTCGGGTGAATCTCTCT